>CM057815.1:78591983-79068539 GCA_030067965.1 Latrodectus elegans
CAATATAGTTTTCATTTAAACAGCTGGGGTAAAATGTAAGCTTTCATATTATTCTTTCATTTTCTCTTCTGAAAAGTATTTTCATTGATAATGAACTACATTAAAATTTTCAACGTAGAGAAGCCTGGGAAGTTTTCAAGCACCCACCTCGACAAGCATGCATATATAAATACAGGTTGCATGCTTTTTCATTTGTCAACATTTTTTAATAATGGCTGAGTTGTGATCTTTTAAAGCAATTATGGTTATCTTGCTTGGTTAAGTTGGAGCTAACTTGCTATTTTCACCATCTTTACAAAATCAAAAATATGCATAATATAAATAAATAAACAATTTAAATGCAATTAATTTTTTTTGTATCATTATTTTTAAAAAGATGACACACATTGTCTTTTAAATTTTTGGATAACTTATCACAAAATTTCTAAAACTAGTTAAATTGTTCGATTGGTTTTAAATAAAAAAAATGCAATAGTAAATCATTTTTTATATATCTAAGCAAATGTATTAAATGATACACTTGATATAAGATATTCTCTCTCAACTTTGTCATTGTAAGAGTAATGAAAAATACTTTTGTAATATTTCTTTATTATTGTAGCCACTATTGATATTTTCATTATGATTTTCAAATTATGACAATCTCTATACTTTTATGTAGGGCTGTTCTTCATATTTATATAATAACAATTCTTTTGAACATTTTCTTATGTTTTCATTTGCTTTCCTGTCTGAAAACCAATACTTTTGAGTAAAAATAAAATAAAATGAGAAACATTTACAGAATTAGGGTGAATTAGTAAAAAAAATATATAAAAAGAAATTTTTCTTTATTATACCCAAACATTTAAAATTATGTATAATTTTATTCTAACTATTTCGCAAATTGGATATTGATTTTTTCAGTTTTTCTTGCATTTAATTAAGAAATTGGTCAATATTGTGGCTGGAGGAATATTATTTATACGTGGTTCAGAATGGATATAAACATCAAAGTACGAGAAAGGAAACAAGAGACGACGCCTAACTTCATGCTGTTATTGAAGGTCATAAATGCATTACAGGACAAAAAAATTAATTATTAACTTAGAACAATATATTGTTCATATGTAATTTTTTTTCAAGGAGAAGACGTAGGTTATATTGTTTAACACAAATATGAATGAATGGACGTTGCATTTCTAATCATACTTTCAGATTTGTTTCAAAAGTTATGTTTATAAAAGCAGTTATTTAGTTATTTTTAAATTTAAAATATAAGTAAAAATATTGTGTTATCTAAAATAACCAAATTTTAATGTCTTTCCATATGTGGTGCATGTTGTATCTTTTAAAGCTTTGGAAGTTTTTAAGAGCATTTTTTCTATTATCATTATTTTATTAATATCGCTGGAACACATTCCTTACTCTTTTACAATTTTAGCATTCATTCGTTATACTTTTCTCTGATTCTTCATGATTTTCTTAATTATTGTTCTTTCTGATTCATGTTATCCTTTTTTCATTAGTTTTCTGATTCTTTATCACATTCTTATTCGGTTCTTTATCAGAGTTTGATTCATCATCAATTTTTTAGCACATGTCTTAAATTTATAATAGCTTTCTTACTCACATTATCACTTTTTTTATTAGTCTGAGTCCTTATCACTTCATTTCTTAATTCATTATATCTTATTTAATCATATAATTCTCTGATTCATTATCACTTTTTTCATTATTATTTTATTCAATCCAGTTCGCGTATTCATTTTCACCATTGTTTTCTAATTCATAATTTGGAAAATAATGGTGACTCTTCATTATAATTCTTTGTCTCATTATAATTTGCTTTTTTCTGTAGTTTGATTCATTTTTGTCTGGGTTTTTATTTTTTTTATTTTTTTTTACATTTATTATATATATATACAATTTTATTTATCTTAGTTTCGGTAATACATAATTTTTTCGTTATAACTTCCTTTATCACATGGTTCTTAAATTCACTATCATTTTTTATCTTCGTTCTTTACTTTATTATCACTTTTTATCATACTAGTCTATTTCATTATCAAATTCTAATTTTTAATAAACTTTATGCAATAAATTCACTGATTCACAAACACCTGTTAATTCTTATTCGCAATTTATTGGTTCACTATAAACTATATGCTTTTATTATATTCATTATTTCATTTTTTTCTGTTCTGTGATTTCATTTTTTTAGTTTTATTTTATCCATTACAGTTTTATTTCTTTCAATTTCTTTAGTCGTTATCATATCTTTTAATTTTATTCTCTACTTTTTCTTCATGATAGTCAGTTTCATTATGAAGCTCCTATTTTCGATAAATTATATTAAATGAAATCATTATAATCATTAACGATAACTTATATATATATATATATATATATAGTATTAATAATTGTTTTACATTTTTAGGAATTTCTCATTTACTAAAATATAAAACTTAGATATGAAACAATAATAGAAAATTATCCCAATTTTAATAAAACTACACAAAAACAGAAGGTGGTGAAATAGAAGACTCTCCAAGGAAATTTAGAATTAAAAAATATAAACTTTCATGACTTATTCGTAAAATATTTGCAAAAATCATAATTGTTGAAAGAACACCCAACTCCCATAAAATAAAAAGCTTAATAGAACTTCAAATATAAGGCTTGATTCGGAAAATTCTAAATGGAAGAAATCTAAATTTGAGTGACTCATTCGCTTAATAACATCAGTGCCCATAACTGCGGAAGTGAAGTAAAAAATTTAAATAGGGCAATAAGAATTCAAATCCCGCTTTGTATCAGAAAAATGGAATATATATATATGTCTGTCTGTGTGTGTGTGAGAGAGAGAGAGAGAGAATTCCCTTCATTTATTAAATGACTATAGAGTTCACATATTTTAATGCTCGTAAATGCAGAAAAAAGCCATTGCCATAGAAATAATAAAGACGAGCAAAACGTGGCAAAATATCAAAAAGCTCATCTCAAGAGATTCAGAATAAAATGTAAATTTATATGATTTATTCGTTTGACGTAACCAGGGCTCATCCGAGCTATCAGCCGATTGGTTAGCACTCTTGCCTTCTGTTCAACAGTTCGTAGGTTCGAATCTGACCTTGGGTGTGGATGTTTGTAGTGGTTCGTAATCTTCTTTAAATCGTATGTCCCAGTCTAATTAGACCTCGTGTGCAAAAAATGACCGTTGAGCGACAAACAAACCAAACCAAGCAACCAGAGCTCAAAGTTATTGAAAGGATGCCAAGGACCCGTGAAATAAATTACTAAATCAGAGCCATAAGAATTCAAGTAAGGAAGTACATTTAGCAAGCCAGATTATAAATTATAACGCAGCTCATCTGCATTAGGTATCTCCAAATCTCATAACCAACGCTCATGATTATAAGAAATGTTTATACTTGTGAAAATAAAAGTTAAAGTAATAAGAATTAATGTAAGAAGAAGCTTATAATGTAATAAGAATTTTAACGCAGAAATAATCCAAGTATATACGAAGGGAAAATGAAAATTTACTTGTTTATATGTTAAGAATTTATCAATATATGCTATATTTACGTTCACACTTTTCTTAGAAATGTATTATTATTCAATAGGCATACTCTTGATTTTTCGTATTATCCTTTAGACATCGTTAAATAACTATTCATTTATATGTAAATAGTAAAATAATGACGTATATCTGATAAAAAAAATGGCGGCTTGTAGGATAATTCACGTGTAAATAGATTTAAAGATTGGTTTTTTTTAGTTTTGTTAAAGTTCATTTTAATATTTGAAAATTGGTATTTCCTCTTAATAGAGTTAAAGTTGGAACACAATTTTTAAATTCTTATATATTTGACATAAATTAACGTGAAGGAAATTTCATTTTATTTTAAAATGATTGAAACTAAAACCCAATAAAATAATCAAATAAAGTTGCTAGAAAAAATACTGAGTTAGCAAGCTGGAAAACCACTTTTAAATTGGCGAATGGAATGCAGTATTAATTTGCTTTACAAAATAAAAAAAAGGATTGATATATTTCTCAAACTTCTCTTATATAGTCGAAATAGATCGGTAATATTCTATTGTGGTGTCCTGATGAAAAATTAAGAAATCTTGTTGATGACTTTGGCTTCATGGAAATCAAATTCGATAATTTTTATATTATTTATAAAATATATTTCCATGTACTTTTTTATGCCAATAAATATTGATATTACATTTTTTTTTTGTAAAACAGATGTTACAAACAAGACAGCAATAACTCCTGTAGTTTCAAAATTTAAAACTTTATTCATTATTATTTTATAAACATTATTTTTAAGTTATTTATTATATGCAAATTTTACCCTGATATCTTTTATAATATCTTAAATAAAATGTAGTATATTGAATTTTGTCAATGTCTAGAATCTTGTATCATTTTTTACAAACTTTAGTTCTACAGAATACTTTTTAGCTTCTTATTTTAAAATCTCTCTTCCATTTTCCTTGAGAATTCACTTCAAGAAAAGGAAAAATCTCTGCTTTCCGTGACATCCCATAATTCATTTCTCTCTGAGATTAATGGAAGTTCCTGGGGACGAGGATACTTTTAAAAACATTTCATCATCCTCTTAGTCTTACGCATACTTCGCGTGATTTGTTGAGAAATAAGCGAGGAAAGGAATACTCTTTTTCGCCATTTTTTTTCAAAAATAAAATTACTTGAAACTTTCTTTGTGCGTCTCCAGTATCAGTTTCCAGGTGGTATGAATTCCGTTTCGTTCCTTTTGAGATTTAAGATGGATGCTTGCTACAGTGTATGAAATGAAGCACAAAATGAAATCGTTTGCACCTTGCAGCTTTTGAAAATGGAAGCAGTGAATAAATTTGGCGATGTCTTTGGCGAATTTATATATAGCTGGATATAGTTTGCAGATTGTTGCGTGTTATTTTAGGAGTCTTAAAGAAGAGAAAGCAATTTATTACTTCAAGTTAATGTTCTATCACAGAATAGTTTCAGGTAATTCCTTTTTTTGTAGAGCAAGCTTTCTGTTAGAAATATTTATCTTACTCGTAAATACGAAATTGAATTTTGAGTGTATCATTCTTTTGGCATTTTTTCGTGTCAGCAGAAACAGTCTGAAACGAAAG
Source organism: Latrodectus elegans (assembly GCA_030067965.1). Taxonomy (NCBI): domain Eukaryota; kingdom Metazoa; phylum Arthropoda; class Arachnida; order Araneae; family Theridiidae; genus Latrodectus; species Latrodectus elegans. The sequence goes on from CM057815.1 coordinate 78,597,120, forward strand.
TTAGGTAATAAATTGAGTTATTTTCAAAAGAGACTTGTGTAGACAAGCTATTGCTATCCAAAAATCGTTCACTGCAATTTAACTCCGGAAACTGTTTTCGATTTTCTTATTCCGAACCTTAATTTTAAATTATTGTATTCAAACTCTTAGAGAACTTCTCTAAATAGTTTTATGCCCTTATTGTATTTTAAATTACCTCCGCACACGTATATTCTCCACTTTTTGTCAATAGTAGATATATTTAGATTGTGTTCCAATTACTAAAGAAATTTTATTTCTTAAAAATGATTTATTATCGGTTTGGATTTTGTCTTTGTCTCTATTGTCACTCTTTTGCTCATAAAGATTAATTCAAATGGGACCTATAATTTAATTCAGATTCAGGCCTACTTCAAATATACCTGGCTAAGTTCGGTATCGTACATACGAACATTTGAATTAAAGGTCAAAGCGTTAGAATTTCAGCTGTCAGTTCTATATATGCTTTGATGTGTTTTCTTGGCCTTGAGCTCACTTTTTACACATTAAGGCTAATTTTTTCAAGATTTACAGTTTAAACAGGATTATAAGCAACTCAGTATTCGAACCCATAAATTGCTAAAAAGAAAACCATATGTTGACTGCTTAGCTACAAGTTCGGTTAAGATGTTTTCGGATATTTTTATTATTAAATGCGTGTAGACACAATGGCCTGGTTGATTAGGAGATCGCCCTCGTTATCAGAAGATAATGAGTTCGAATCCCGATCAAACCAACCAATGTGTTAATGAAAGTTGGTCACAATGTTCTAAGTGGGTAGTAATTCTTCTGGGGGTGGCAGTCCAAGTCTGGTGGTCTTCTTAGACTCTTCTGAATTGCGAACACCCAGCCAATTTCGGGCCCACGGTCGCTTGTACATTAGTTACACCATTATGTCTGAAGCTGCTATCACTTCCATCCTTTGAACTGAATGGAGAAAAAAAATCCCTTTAGTTGGAGATTAGAAGAAAATATTAAATGCGAACCCTGTTGTATGTATATTTGTAAGGATGTTTTGTGAATTTTTTTTAACTAAAATCTTCAAAACATAAAATATTTACTCTTATGTGAATTATAAAAGGAGTTTAATGCCTTATGGGTAATAATGAAATATAAATTTATACTGACTTTTTAAGCTTTCTTCAGTTTCCTTTTTTTTGCGGGGGTGGCTTAAATATGCTTTCTTTTTAAGCAATCGTATGAAAAATGGGAATTTTACCCCTTTTGCAATATTTTCATTCTTTATTTTATAAAAAAAAATTATTCTTATAAATTATATTAAATAAATCAAAAATACTCATTTAGATATATTAAAAGTATTCAGGTATGTTAGGATACAATAAATATCAAGATTTTCTTAGAATGCAATGAATTTTTGCTAAACACAAATGGTGATGCCTAGTATTATTCTTTGATGTATTTTTTAATGACTGCTTTCTGGTAATAAATGAAGTCATAGGCTACATCAGAAACACTATTTTGTCTGAAACTCAAATTGATATCTTCAATGTCAATGTTATAAATCGATGCAAGACAAAACAAAAACAATCCATAGTAATAAATTTTCCTAAAAAAAATTATTCAAGGAAACGATCGTTTTTAATGCATATCAAAGTATTTCTACAACGAAGATAAGGAATAATCTTTTATGCTTTTTGAATCATTTAAAGAAACAAGGATTAAAAACGAATCTGTCAATAGACTTATAAGCACATTTTAAAATTTATAAACACTTTAGATATACGATATTTGCGTAAGTTGACTCATAAGAATCTTGCCATTTTTGCTTGGTTATTGATTACACCTAGAATATATATGCAGATGATTGCATCACATAGTTTAAAAACCTGTTGTTGGGAATAAGAATACCTGCTGTGTTGTAAAACTAACCATACTTGCGCTTTCATCTACGAATGTCGTATAATAGCGAGGACAAATCTCTTACGACTCTCGATACTACTTTAAAGTAAACGCACCAGGTCACCGCATATGTAAATCTTTTTAATTTTAGAATTGAAGATACTACAAGGCATTAGTTTAAAAAATTAGGGTAGTGTGATTCACTGACCAAAAAAGACTTGTGACAAGCATTCGTGGACTTATCGGCAATCAAACTCGGCACAGATGTCGTATAATCCAGGATTCCAAATTCTGATTTTTTTTTATTAATTAATTAATTAATTTATTTGTGATAAAGAAATGTTGCCAGGATAACGTATTGTGACGTGCTCGATGATGTAAATACTAGAGTTGCCAAAATAGAATTTTTCTCATAATTCTTTTAGGTCGTCATCTCTACGACGAAATAAAAACCCGTTTACCAGATTTTTATTTCGTTCTAGAGGGATAAGTATATAAGAAAATCCGCCAAAAAATCACCACACTCAGAATTTGGCATCTTGGATTATAAGGTGTCTGTGCCTTTCACTCAAGTTTCACTTGCAAGAGTGTTGTACTGATATACGTTATCAAACGGTGCTGCATACAAATGGAGATTGTTTCGAAAACGAATAATATATCGAAATATTTTTATCATCGGCAACAATTTTATTGGTTACATTACACAAACAACAAATAAAAAGAAAGGGAATCCTGTACCACTTCATTTGGGTATCGGGTAATATTATCACTAACTTCAACACCTCACCGGGCGCCCTGAGAGATAACACCACCGCCGTCCTAACCAGAATTATTAAACCTAAAATAATTGATACATTCAAGTCTATCAATTATTTCAGGTAAGGAGATATATAGAAGCATTTGATCCACTATTCCGTAATGATCACATTACAACTCAAATTGTTGTTGCCAAGGTCCATCAGGCCGTTTACCCTAAGGATATCGAGGACCAGATGAGTATATATCCTCTCCGGAAAGTCCCAAACAGTCCAGGATGTGATTAGGAGGAGCCTGCTCAGTTCTACATTTAGATCAGACCTCAAAGATTTTCTGGCCTTCATAATACGTGAGAACCCTAGTGTGGCCACTTGCTAATCTGGAAATTGCGGTTCTAGAGGCTCTGTCACAATCTGCCTTGAGGGCGAAGGAAGAGCCAGGCTCTTTGCCCGCCAACCAGTGATGGCAGGTAGGAATCCTCCACCCTTTGGAAATTTCAGAATTATTTACAACTCAAATTAAACATGTTAACAGTTTCAGAGATAAAAGTCACAAAAAGACCAAATGATTATCAAAATATAGATTTGACATCAAAATACAGATTCATATTATTATCAAAATTTTCCTGGATCCAAATTGGTAATTAGGTTAGTAGTTAAAAACCATGCAATAAAAAATTAACACATTGAATTATGTGTTTAATAAACATTTAAAATAAAGGATTGTCACATATGAAGGAAACAAAATGAATTATAACATTCATAAAAGTAATTAGTAAGTACTTGGATATTTATAAGGATAATAAATATGTTGAGAAAAATTTAAATAATAATAATAAAACATTTTAAAAGTGCCGCAAAATTCATAACAATCTTATAAAGGTTATTAATTTTCTTTCAATTTAAGGATTCAAATGAAAATGTTTAGAAACGTCTTAAATAGTAATTAACGACCTATGTAATCAATTTTCCCATACATATCATAAACTTTAGTTATATGCCGATTATGTTATTTATTCTCTGCAAAGCTGAGAAACATGAGTGAAAAGGAAAGCCAGGTGGACCACTATTTCCTTTCGTCAGGGTTTTGCTTGGAGATTGAATAATAGAGGACTGAGCCGGTAACCGAATGCTTAGCCCTCTTGCCTTCGGCTCAACAATTCGTGGGTTGGAATCGCACTTTTGGTTTGGATGTTTGTAGAGATTCAAAATCCACTTTAAATAGTAGGTCCCTTTCTAATTTTCTTCGTGTGCAAATGATAACCGTTGAGAGCGATGAACAAACCAAATAAACAAGAGCTGAACAATAGATTCTTTTCGACTGCATGATTGGCTTCTTCAGATGACAAAAATATAGTTGTGTTAACTGGAATGCAGCGAGTTGTCTAGATTATTGTTAGTTATATAATCAGCTGTCAATTGGTATCTTCATCTTATAGTGGCCATGGCATGGTTATCTGATATATAAGCATAACGATGCTGCCAAACCCTAAACTGTCCCTAAGTTTAATGAGTTCGCTCATCTATCATCAAATGCCTCTTAATTTTGAATCCGATCAAATGACGATGTCAACATTGGAGATGGCACCTTTCGCATCCACACCGTACCCGCGCATGGAGATCGCAAGTCTCTCACAGATTAACTGGAAACGCCCCAACTCAAGGAGGTTTAGCTAACTTGCGGAGGAGGATGTTATCACCCTCTCAGAGTCACTGCCAGTGACAAGCTATACTTCACTTTGCTGATCTTACGGGAAACATCGTGAAGCTACTGAGCCACTTGAGCACTATGGTTACTTTATACAACTAATGATAGTATAAAACTCTTAAAGGCAACGGAGGCCTGGTTGGTTAAAGCGTCGTGCTCATCATCGGAAGGTAGTAAGTTTGAATTTCGGTTGACCAAAGATCCGTCGTCTTCACTAAAGACGACTTTAGCACTTTAAAACTGGGCGTGGTCTCAATGTCATCCAAGTGAACTGATACCTCTGGGGGCAGGCCAAGAGTTGAGGGTCTTCTGCTTGGTCCCTGCTTCAAAATTACGAAATTTCCACTTGTCTGCTTCTGTAATTGGTAGAAACCAATTCAGGGCTAGGTACAGGGACTGATGCTGATGCAAAATATAATCTTATGAAAAATGGAGAGCTAATGTACAGTAAAAATTAGACCAAATTCGTGTGAATTTGTTTTAACTATCAATAAAAATATTAAAGGAATATAAATTTTCGTAAACCATAAAATAATTAAAAAATATTTTTTATAGTGTTTTTTTTTTTGGTTCTATTTTTTTGTTTCACGAAAATTTATATTATTCTTTTACAATTTTTATAAAAAAATATTATAATATATTTATATTTAATTAATTATATTAGTGTAATACATTATAATATTTATAATAAATTATAAGAAATTTTAAATATCATTTTTCGTTATTAATTTTAATACGTGAATTAAGCAAAATAAGCTCATGAAAACTTACTAGCAAACGAACAACTAAGTAGGAAAACGAATTACTAAGTAAACTGAAAATGTTTTCACTAAGTGTTTTGCTATTTAATAAGAATATAAATTCGTACAGTTATAGCACAATAGATAAACTATGATGTTAAAAATAGATCTGGTGATCTAAAAAAACAGCTATATTATTATAAACAAAATAAGTATCTAACTGAACTAAGTAAATATACATAAAAGAAATTTTAAAATAAATATCTCCTATATTTTGTTATATTTTAAAATTGAAGACATAAAGAAAAGTATAAAATACATTAACGAATCATAAATATTCTCTTTTTATTATAGTAACTTTCACAAATAACTTTCATTTAAAAAGAAAATATAATTAGATTTCTCTTTCAAAAACTTGCTGGAAAATATGAAATTTTATGAAACAAAAATAATTAATTACAACATACCGCATCTCCTATTTATTTTACATTGAAAATAATATTTACCCAAAAGTGATCTAATTAGTTATGAGGTTAAATATTGGCTGAAATGACACTTATTTGCATACAACGGGTCGCCGCTCCCTAAGTCTAATTAAAGTTTTCCCAAAGCTCTATTTAAATAAAAGGTTCTTTATCAAAAAATATTCTGCTTTTAATTTCACCTCAGTAAACAGTGAGTGGTAAAAAGTGTTTATAAATATTTAAGACCACATAATTAAAAGCTTGCTATCAAGAATTCGAAAATATCCCTAACTTTTTAAATCACATTGAAACAAAAAAAATAAAAGACTTTTTAAGTAAATAAAATAATTTTTATATGGTAAAATGTATTTATTGAAAAATATGCTTATTATTTTTCGATAAAATTGGCAGAAAATAATAGCGTCAAAAAACTCGCGCATTCAGTGATATTGAGCAAACTTTTAATGGTTAATCCTTATCTACTAAGCATTTTAAGTTCGAAGTTGCTCTTTCTAATTTTTATATTGGAAGCAATTTTGTAAAGAAATCTTTTTTTAATAAACTTGTAAAAGCATTTTCATTATCCCTTAAATATCCATAAAAGTTAATTATATGTAGTTTAAATTAATTATGTTGATAGTTGTGGATCTTATTGCCATAAAAATGCCTTGGTATATCTTACCTATTACACGTTTTTGAAAGTCAGTTAAAAAATTATGTTAATTCGAAATTCTGATTAAATATATTTTGATTATTGCAGATTTTATAAGATAAGTGTTTCAAATTTATTTAAAAAAATTAATATTGTCATATAAGCAGGGCATTACTTTTAAAATTTAAAAGAGTTTTAAAATTTATGTTTAGGTTTGCAAATATTATACTTATTTAATTTAGAATTTTATTAATTAATATTTTTTTTAATTTAAATCATCCTTGCAGATTTAAGCAAACCATAAAGTGGATGTTTTGTCAACTCTTTTTCATTTTGCTTTTTCTTCTGTTCTATTATCAACGTGTTAATGGCTTGAATCAATGGAAAATAACTTCTCAAACCGATGCTTTGCTCCTTATAAAAGAAATCGTTTTACAAACAGGATGAAATTCGACACTATTCCCAACATTCAATTGTGAACTTAGCATTTTTTGCTACCACTCCAAGAATGTGTGTAAATGCAATATTAAGAAAGAAAATTTAAGTTATTTAACGAACTTTTTAAGTCCATGTTTTACAAATCTGATTTTCAATATTTCAGCAATATTAATTTGAAAGAAAATTTTTAATTTTCGCATAAGCAATGCAATAGTATTGAGATTCAAAAGTGATAGCTTACAAATATTTCAATTATTAATTTAGAATTCTATTAATTAATCAATTTTTTAAAAATTTAAATCATTACAGATTTAAACAAACCATAAAGTGGGTGTTTTCTTGTCTCTTTCATTTTGCTTGTTCTATGGTCAGCGTGTTAATGGCTTAAATCAACAAAAAACGGTTTTCAAACCCATGCTTTGGTCTTTATATAGGAAGTTGTTTTATTAATAAAATTAACTTCGACAATATTCTCAGACATCCTATGAACTTCGCCTTGTTTGCTGCCGCTCGAAGAATGCGACGTGAAGCTATACCAGAAATTCATTGACAAGTCGAACTTATGACACCGTCTTAATACGATGTCATAATTAATTAGGTGTGACATATATAGATTCTGACGAAATCTAATCTCAGGGATATTTTAAACCAATGAGAATTGTCGCAAAGTAATGTAATCATAACCTCATCTGAAACGAAACAACTTTACTTTATGGATAATAATATTTATTTAAACAATAGAAAAGTATGATTTTCTTTTGTCACCGGAGGAATGCTTGGGAATTTTCCACGTTTTTTTTCCGATAAGTGGTTTTGATTCATCGTTGGAATAGTCGTTCCAAAAGCATTGGTTAGTGGATGATAAAATTCTTAGCAATATTCTTTGACTTGTACATTTCTTTCTGTCAGATCTTTAAAAATATACAAATAAAATAAAAATTTAAATCGTCTTTGCCGATTTAAACTAACTATAATGTGGATGTATTCTCTTTTACTTTTCATTTTGCTTTTTATTCTTTTCTGTTTTTAACGTGTTCAATATTAAAAGCAATTTCCCTAAGGGTTTGAAAATTTGAAAACGAATTGTTTTGAACGAGTTATTTTCATGATCTTGAAAACTTTTACAAACGAATAAAATTAGAAATAAACAATTATTTTTTATTACTGGTAAACATCACCAAGGGATTATTTTCTCATCACCGATGGCACTTAGGCATTCGATAGTGAACTTCGCCTTGTTTGCTGCCACTCAAAGAAAGCTTTTCGAAGACAGGCAGCAAATTCATCGACAAGTCAGATGTACGATGCCGTCTTAATACGACGTAGATGAGATCTTTTATCTGAAATTATGGATATTTTTGATAAATGAGAATTGTAATAAAGTGGCGTAATCATGATCTCAACTGGAACAAAAGAAAAAGCAACTTTATGTTTAAAAAATAAAAATGGTAAGCAAGCAATCGTGTGAATGCATAACCAACATATCGTAGAATTAATTTTATATCAGATAAAAATCAATACTTTCAAGCTCATTTTTATTCTAAACTAAACTCAAATCTAACGTATAAGTAAATGGAACTTCACATTAAAAATAAATAACATTTACGTGAAACGCTAAGCTTTTACAAATCAAGTAAACATGAGAATAAATTTTAATAATCGATTTTTTATTTTTACACATAAAAATAAAGAATCCACATAAAGCTCTAAATGCAAAAATATTGAGTCTCACTTTCATGAATTTTAAAACATTCTAATATAGTATATCAAGCACTTATTTAACTCTTTTTATATAGGCTATATTTTATGAGTACTTCTAGTGGTTGTATAGTTTTTGATAAAATACTGTAATATCGTAGTCCATATTGTTACGACTTTCTGCCGTGGCAACGTGAAAAAAAAGATCTGAAAATAAGAATTATTTTTTTCTATACAAGCTGTTTATTTGCATGTCTTTTCAAGTTTTTAAAAGATTTTTTCTTTGATTACGCAGAGTCAATTTCTTAAGTCTGTTAATTTCTCTCTGATTCTTTATATTTTTCAAAAAGTTAGAAACAGCGTTTGCACTGATGAATAGGTGCTTTTGTTTTGTTGTAACAATTTGGCCTTTTTGAAATTCACTTAATGTTTTTCCCCTTGGCATTTTAACTGTACAAAAATTGAGGATTTTTTTTTCCAACAAAATGCATCTTTTTGCAAGAAAGACAATTTATAAAGAACAATGTTTTCAACATATTAACTGCTACAGATTCTAACATGAGAATATTTTTCAGGTTTACTTTTATTTTTTATTTCTACTATTTTCTCAAGCCAAAAATCCTTAAGTATAATAATACTTAAGGATTTTTGGCTTGAGTATTTTGTATATTTTGGCTTATAATATTTTCTTAGTGATAAATAAAACTCATTCACTGAAAATAAAACAAAAAATAGTTTAATAAAATAAAAATTGCATTAATTGCGCTAAAATTTAAAGTATAATTTATAAAATATGACTGCCCTCTCTACTTTTTTCCAGCCGTAAACAGGACTTAAAATAAAAATATATGCTTCTTCAAAATGTCTCTACTTTTAAGCATTATAATTCACTCTATTATAAAAAACTAAATAGGATTCGCTAAGCTTCTGTTAATCTTTTGCAGATGTTTAAACTGAGTATATAAAATCGATAAAATATTTGCTTCCGTATGTTTGAATAATGTTCGAATTAGCATTTCACTAAATTCATTCTGATGAAAAGCTTACCATACATATCGCATTATTAAATATATTTCTAATAATCAATCTAAATCTCAATATGAGCTATTTTCGGGACAGTTTGCTATAAACTTCAAGTATAATTTTGTGACGCCATTGAATAATAGCCTTCTTTCTAACCAAAGATTTATATAAAAACAAAATTTACTGAATGAAAAAATTAGTCATTTTAAAAACCGAATATTTATCACTCTGAACATTTGTTCAATAATTCATGAATTCGACTCTTACCGTGGGTTTGGTATTATATAGTGGCTCGGAGTCCACTTTAAACTGTTGTTCCTGTATTGATTGGCGTTCTTGAGCAAAACAATTTAGCGTTGAGTGACAAAGTCAAACATGTTTAAACATCCTACATCCAAGGCTGCATGTCATTTGGAATGAGGAATGATTGATGAAAAGTTGTGTTTATACTTCTTATTCCTTTTCATATAGTTATATGCTTGTAATTAAGTATGCTTCAAAAGCATTACTTTAATATGCTGAATATTTTTGTGTATACATATTCTAAGTAGCCTACCGATGGCATCCCTAACTTCGAAGCAGTAAGTCCAGTGTTCGAATACTGTTTCAGGTATGGATGCTTCTTTCCTTTGTGTGTACGGTGTTTCTCTATCTTCGCGACGTTCAGGGCAAAGAGGGCACACACACTGTGTGCCCCACTGTAAATAATTTGCCCGCACATTCGCATCTTAAAGCGCTGAATCTGATTAAGATCTAAAAGGCATACGGGCATTAAAAAATAAATATATATATAAATAAAAATAATTAAATTAAATCCTTCATGCCGATTTAACCTAACCGCAAAGGTGATGTGTTTTTTCTATCTGTTCCAGTGTGTGTGTGTGTGTGTGTGTGTGTGTTGGTTGGTTGGTTGGTTGGTTGGTTTGGTTTGGTTGGTTGGTTTGGTTGGTTTGGTTTGGTTTGGTTTTTGGTTTGGTTTGGTTTGGTTCAATGAAAAACGGCACCTCAAACCGATGCTTTGGTCTTCATATAAGAAATAGTTTTATTGTCTAAAAAGAGCTTCGGCAATATTTAAATTTTTATTCGTAAAGACGGGATAAGTGATTTTAAAGAGAATTAGAGTAACTTTAACGGATTTCAAGAGAACGTGAATTGACACAAGTGATAATGGTGAACTGGAGAGCCAGGAAAAAAAAACTTGAATGAGCGTTTATTACTAGTAATGATAAATAGATTTTTTCACATCGCCAACGATACTCAGACATTCGATAGTGAACTTAACCTTGTTTGCTGCCCCTCAAAGAATGCGATTTGAAGACAGGAAACAAATTCGTCGACAAGTCGGATCGACGACGCCGTCTCAATACTGTGACGTAGATTCTGACGTCATGGAATTTTAAGCCAATGAGAATTGTACTAATCATGATCTCAACTAGACAACTGGAACGAAGGACACAACCATTTTAGGATTAAAAAAAACAATTAAGATGGAGGCTGAATGTCTTATGCTCTGGCCTTCAGCTCAATAATCTGAGTTTACAACTATCTCTGTTTGAAGGTAGTTGTAACAGCTCGGAATTCACTTTTAACTCTCGATATAAATTATCTCTTTTCTGCCAATGGCTGTGAACATCCAGTACTGGTTACTTGCATACAGTATGTCAGTGAACATTTTGAGACATCCTGCATAAGAAAGATAATGGTATGATTACATTGTTCAGAATGAAAAGTTGTGGATTCACTCCCATCTGCTGTTGTAATGCAGCAGATGAATTACTTTTTGTTTTATTTTTTCTGACCTACGGTCAGTCTAGAATTGTTTCGATATTTTGCTTCGTTGTGTGTGTGATAGAAATACCTAAATAGGGTCCGATGTCCATAAAAATCTTATAGGAATTTAGAACATGGTCATTGTCCTAAAATATTTCACAAAAGCTTCCAATTTTTTGGCTTATCTTCTTTGTTTTGATAAAAATACATACAAATGAAAAAATATCAATTTAACATTATTAATTGAAATATCGTAATTAAAATTTTGTTTTTTACCTCACATTTACAGGGGTACACAATGCAAAGAGTTATTAAATTACTGCTTTCTGATATTATTATGTGCATAATTTTGTGAAGCATGTAATTTTCCTATCGTTTGCAGGTGGTGCAGTTCTGGTGCGTAAGATGAAGGATTCCTCTCAGAGGTCCCCCACCAACGGGGCCGGTGAGGGGGAAGAAGACTTGCCACCAGTGGACACCCTGGAAGCTTGCGACAAAGCCGCTGAAAGGTAAATTATTAGAAAATATAGCTACTTACTACTCTGATGAGATATTTATAAATAATATTTTCAAGAATCAAATAAATTTACAAATCTGTTGTGTGATGTTTTAGCAGAAATATATCAGAAGTAATTAACTGCGATGCCGCCTACCCTGTCTAGGGGTCATCGCGCCTGACTGCAGATAAAAATGTTCTGGGTTAGTATCATGACTCGGTTATGGATGTACCTTTTCTCTAACCTATGTTTGTCCTTTCCTTGCATGAAGGGGATGTTAATGGTTGCCTACCCTAAAACGGGTATCTATGCCAATGTGTGTACTGAGGAATTCGGACTCCACCACACCAAATTACGGTTCAGTTGGAGAAGTGCAGCAGTGCACCCCATATTGTCACCTTAACTGGCATAAGACAACAACAATTTAACTACGATAAACATGCTAAGTAAGGTCTTACTCTATTCTCACAGTCATCAATTGTTTCATGGCATATTCAATCGCCAAATTTGTTAAGTATCTCTATGCTAAAGCATTGGCACAGCGTGTTTTAGCTTAGAATTCTATTGTTACCCTGATAAAAAGGTGATAGGTGCTTGGTCTCAACGATATAGTTAAATTTAGATTCTAAACGCAATCATTAAAATGTAATTTTTCACAGATATCTAGAATAACTAATTCATAACAGCCTATAATCATGCAACAGTAAATTTATTGTGATTGCAGTTTACACTAAGAGAATAATGGTGATAAATGGCATCTGAATAAATTGCTCTCGATTTCAAAGAATCGAAATAAGCAAATTTTGATGGCAGATTTATCTAGATTTATTTAAATCTAGATTAAATCAATCTAAATAGAAATGAATCAGTTTTGATTAAGGATCAATCTATATTTATTTAAATCTGGATAATTAATTAAATATAGATTTATTAAGATCTAGAGTCACTCAGTTAGATAGATTCATTTTTAAAAAAAATCTAAATTCAATCCGTTTCATAGATTCATTTAAATCTAAAAAAACTAAACTTTGTTGCATGACAGTTCATGCGAGCCAAGAAAAGGAATCGGTTCTAATGACAGATCGATCTATATTTAATTAAATCTGAATAATTAATTAAATCTAGATTTATTAAAATCTAGAGTCAATTAGTTATATAGATTCATTTAAATCTAGATTCAATCAGTTATATAGATTCATTTAAATCTAAAAAAACTGAACTTTGTGGCGTGACAGTTATGTGGGCCAAAGCCTACAGTGCTTACCTGTTTTCCTGACTGAGAGGCCCTCGGAACGAAGCATATGTCCCGGTAAGGTGGTCAGCCTAATGCGAAACTTTCATTGTTTAGTTTCCAAGCATATTAGGTACTCAGTTTATCGATTCACTGTAGGGATGAAAGGCTGGGTTGATCTTGCCGGGTCCGAGAATAGAACCTCGGACCTGTGCCTTGGTAGCGTGAAATACTACCACTAAGCCACCGACTTCTCATTTAAATTTAGACTGAATCCAATCCAGATTAACTCAAAGTATGAAATAAATAAATAATATCGATAAATATCTACAAGTCGCACAAATTTCATCATACAGTCTTGCTTACAATGATTCTTGCTTACAGTCATCTACATATTGATACCCCACTTAATTTGTGAAAATTATTTAGAATCGCTCTATATGTATGCCTGTTTTTAATTCCGAAAGGAAAATCTTGGAAAATATCGTAAAATCAATAATTATTTTTTCTACGATGTGTTCTCTAATAACTCATTTTTACCATTTAATGAATAAAAATTATTCTTAATCTTATGGTATATGTATCACAGGATATGAGGTGTGGCTAAAAGAAAGCATGCAGAAATAATATCGATGCAGAAAAACAAAAAAAAAACTTAAAATAAAAACATTCCATCTTTGTTATTATTGAGAACAAGAGATTGATTTAGGAATTCGGTTGCTTTTTTTGACATGGGTGCTTGAAGGTTTATTCACTGTTCCTCCTTTGAAACACCCGCAAACTTATTATCAATGTAAGTACCCTCCAAAACAGCAATAACTTTCCCAATTCTCAAACGCATCATAACATCTTCAAGCTTTTAAATTGCCCACAGTACCATTTACAGGCTTTTACGTATTCAGACAATTATTTCAGAATTTACTGCCTTTACTCGGAATATGCGATAAAGGAAGTCGTGTTAAATTATTGATCCAACTATCTAATAAAACTAAACACTTTAACTAAAAATAATAGAGTAGCATTTTAAAGACATAAATGGAAATACATGTAAATAAGATAAATGCCAAAAAATGGGCACCTGTAAGAAAATACTTTCAAAACCTGTGCGGTATAATGACAATACTTCTTAACCAGATAAATTGCTTTTCATTTAGGCTTAAGTGATCGTATTTCTTCTAACTTCCTGCCTCACTGTTTATTGTAGTCCATAAAATTTTAAAAGAAAAGAAGACAATGACGTCAATCTACTCAGTAGAAGGTAACGCTATATACTTTGTGACGTGGCGTTTTTTTCTTTACTCTCAAATAGCCAAAAGTCGCCAATTGTCAACAGCTGCGCATTGCATATCATTAACCATTTGTGAATCCATGCATTATTTTATCTATTGCGAATCTAAATTTCCTTGCATTTATATTTTCCATCTCGATGAAAATTACCTTTTCGGCTTATAGTTTAATATTATTTACATTTGAAATGCAAAGAAAAAGAATTAAACTACCTTAAATAAAATGTTAATAAAATGGTTTATGAAGATTATGCTTTTTTAACTTTATGTTCATACAAGTAAGTTATAATTTAATTATTTATCTTTTCTTTCTCGTTTTTATCTCTTATTGTCTTGTGTCTTTCAGTAATTAATAATAGATGTGTACTTTAAATCTCTATTTTAACGTATTTAATTTAAAACATAAAAATTGAATTGAAATATGTTATTTATGCAGTAATCAATTTATTTACGATTAATTTCTTGATATTACTGAAGAGAATTGTTCTATAGATTCGGTATTATATATATATATAATATATATATATACATATATATATATATATATATATATATATATGTGTGTGTGTGTGTGTGAGAGAGAGAGAGAGATTTATATTCAAAATTTTATAGAGTTATACATCACTTTATGGGTTCAATTTTCTTTAGTTTCTCAGCCAATGCGGAACAGAAAAATATGTGTTAATGAAAAACAAAATATTATGTGCTTCTGTGTACAAAAATGAATATATTTTTTTGTGAATAATAATCTTTTAATTTCATTAACACTTTAAGTGTCAAGATATTCAAGTGATTGGTAGCTATTGAATACCATTAGTATACATATGGAATTTTCAACAATTTTTCATTTAAATGTTTCTTTTGACTCTTGCTATCTGTATTTTCTGCCTGTACTTCTTTTTATTTTTCTTTAATTACTGTATACATATGACGGAATTTTTGTGCTTTGAGTAATATCATTAGTATAAAATGTAATTCAGTGGTAGTTCACAATGTATATGATATTTATGCAAATTTTAACTTTATTATAATTTTTTAAAAAAAGATGGGTTTTTTATTAAGATTGTTTCCTAAAGTTATTCCGGAATAGACGTTATATTTTATAGAATAAGCAAAAACGGAATTTTCTTTACTTCTTCATGCTAAGAGAAGTATAGGTATGGTTTGTACAGAAAACTCCTTATTAAGAAAAGTTTGAATTTAGAGTATTAGGCAAAAATTTCTTATTGCTATGAAGACTTAAGTGTAATGAAATTTTCTTTATATCAGAATTCAGATTAATTTCTGGAGAAATAGACTTTAGTTGTTGTGAATAATTACTTTAGCTTCCCTTTTTTTGTGTTTTTGGATATATTTTTTCGAGGGAAAACTGGAAATTTCTGAAAGATTAATGCGCCAAGCTTTCTTGAATTTCTTCTACATGTCAAATACTAACAATAAATATAATTCTAGTAACTTCAAACGACGGTTAAAAACTATTGGAAGCAAGTGGGAAAGCATTAACATTGATCTCATAAATTACGTAATGAAAAGGCGAACATTTTCATAGTGTCACTATATTTAAAGAAATTTTTAAAAAATACACAATTTGAAAGAGTTTAAAAAGTTTTCCATTATCTCTCTCTAAAGTTTTTTGCGAAAAATATTAATGTCAATAAATAAAACCAACATCTTACACTATCGAGATATTTCACAAGAAGATATATTTTTCAGTCTTAAATTAATTTCTCCGCCAAATCACACAACAAGTTGTTGGCAGAATAAGCACTCACACCTTCGATTCGTACATTCGATTCCTACCTCAAACTTTTGCCGAACTGGAAGCCGAATGGTTAGCTCTCTTGCCTTCGGTTCAACAGTTAATGGGTTCGAATCCCACCTTGCGCAGGGATGTTTGTAATGGTTCGGAATCCATTTTAAACCATAGGTCCTGGTCTAGTTAGCCCTCGTGTGCAAAAAATGAATTTTGAGCGACAAAGAAGCAAACCGTACCAAACCTACCTGATACTTAGATGCTTGCAATGGATCAGAAACGAACAAAATTTTTTAAGATATATATATATATATATATATATATATATATATAATATATATATATATATATAAAAATAGATAGATATGATATATATATATGTTTCTAATATGTGAGAGAAATACAATGTTCTATTACTAGATACAGCATCTAATCATATCGTTTTATTTGTAGGTACTTGTTTGAAAGAAACGTTTTACTTATTGGTAATGTGTCAGAAAATAATCTTCCTAATCAATAGCGCTTTATTATCTTTTATCTTTATTACCAATAATGTTTTTTTTTTATATGTGTGCAATATCTACAGATAACATTCATTATAATTGATACAGTATCTGCGCTTACCATTTTATTTGTAGAGGCATATTTATTTATCGTTGCTGTATTTTTTTTTTGTTAATAGCTTTTTTTTTATTAATAATATAATATAATATAATATAAACGAGAGAAAGTTATTTCCGTTTTCGGAATGCTATTGAATAACGTGATAATAAATATGCAAATTGGCGCATTTTCCTGAGTTTTATTCAAACACGGTTTGTAAAAAGCTTCAAATGGGTTAAATTTAATCATTCATCAAAGTATTTTTATACCCCATTAGCGGGCCAAGCCTGCATATATAATGGTCTTACCATGACCCACTGGTAGGATACTGCTCTTCAAAATGAAAGGGCCCTGGATCGATCCCGGTCACATATTTAAATAGCGGTGCAGGAGAGTGCCTGGTTGTACTTTAAGGTTAATGGTTTTTGGGATATTCGCCCATAACCAAGCGCCTCGTAATTTTGTTACGTGACGAGGTCAACACCTCAGGTCTGGCACCCTCCTTTCCACATCCACACCACATTAGCGGAAGAGAATTTGACGTCATAAATTAACATCGACTCCCCCTCAACCCACGGAGTTCCAGCATCTCAGTTAAGGAGAATGTGGTCACCCTCCCAATCACTGCTCGCGGCAAATCATGCTTCATTTTACTGATCTTAGCGGAAAGTAGTATAAAGCTACTGAGCCACTTGAACTCAATTCCAGTCCCAGCAGAACAACGGGAGATGAATGCTGAGTGTGTGTTTTCCACCCCTACATGTATGTCGGGTGGGGGGCGTTTCATCGTCTAAAATCCGAACTGGAAGCTTGCGCTCAAAGGACTTTTCGTCCCCCCCCCCATAGGGAGTGTTCACGTGTTGAAAGTGAGAGTTTTCGCACTTTTAACAAGTGAACATTGCCTATGATAGTCCTCTGTAAAAACAATTGAGTAGTGAACGTTAAAACGCTTTAAAATGCTATTAAACCGTTAGGCAGTCCCCAACTTGGTGTCAAAACCTGTCAACATTAGCTGGCCTTATACCAGTAAGGCATGCTACCATACCTAACTTATAGTTAAAAATTGCGATTTAAAAAAAATAAAAAAAATTTAAACTTTCAAAAATCAAAAAAGCATTTAATATTATTTATTATTAAAACATTTACATTGGGCAGATATAAAGAGAAGGTAATGTTTGATTTAAATATTTCTTCTCTTATCGCAGTCTCTGACTTAATGAAACAAGCAGATTTACATCAAGACATTAGCAACTTTGCGAAGAAATTTTAATTTTAGTTGTGATTTAAATTAAGTTATTAAGTTAATTAAATTTATTTATTTATTAAGTTTATTTAGATTATTTAAATAATGTTTCACTAGTTATATAATTAATATTAATATTCAAAATTTTAAATAAAACAAGTCCTTATCTTTAGTTAGCCAGAAATCATCACCTTGTTATAAGTTTTTCCTGCAGTACTTCTAAATTCTATCTCAAACGAAATTCAACAATCAAATAGACCATGGAGTTTTTTTACAGATAAGCGCCGCCTTAGCAGGAAACTCTGCTACATAATCATTAAATATAGCAGGAAATTTTCAATAGCTTCAATATCCTGAGAATACATGTGAGACTTGACAGAATTGTTTTTATCGTCATAAACGACTCGTCATTTACCTAATCTTAAAACATATTCGAAAATTGAATAATCATTAATACTTCAGATACTATTTAATAGAAACCGTGAAGCTCCGACACAATGTGTTTTGCTTTTCAGCACATTTTTGTTGCATGTGTCCAGTGTTAAGCAACGCTAAATTATGTCTATGAAATTTATCACCCTAAGAAAATCTAACAATAAAATTGGGCTTGTGAAAAGATTAATTCTGGGTACCCCCAGACAATCCAGAATATAGTCGGGAGTAGCCTGATGGTCAGGATACTTCAAACAAGTTGGGAAAACCATTTTCTTTTCCATAAAAATTGGACTTATGTCTCAAGTTTACACTGATAAGCTTACTGATGGCCGTTTGGTCTCTCCTGCAACACTTAAGTGATATCGCGGCTCCAAAGCACTTTCCTGGTAATATTGATGAATAGATGGGATTGTCCAAGAACCATTGTGGGCTTTTTTAGCTCTTGAGAACAGGCCACCAGTACCCGCTTTAGCCAGAATATCCGCTGTCTCATCACCATTTATATCAACATATGAAGGTATCCATTGAAAGTTCACTTCACGAAAGGATGAAAGATGCACCAGTTTATTAATAATTGACTTTATGCCAATTAGAAAGTTGCTGAATAGAAGTGCTCTCTATGTAAAAACTTTATTGTTATCTGTTGTTGCTTCATTCTGCTGAAGATAGTGATTCCATGTTTCTTCCAGGTTACGAGAGCTGTCAAACCACCTGAACCACGGAGAAGTGCCGATGGACGTTCTGCAACAAACTGTTGGATATGCAGTTTCTGTACTGGAAACCATCTATATGGATGAGACGAAGTAAGCATTTCTCGGACTATTATAAGTCCTTACTAGTACCTTCAAAATAAAGCTTCATTCATATTAGATATGTAACAGCAGATAGCTATCATAATGCCAAAATTTTATATTTTTATAACTAATATTTATCAGAACTGATAGGTTGATTGGGTTTTGTCCAAAAATGGACATGCTGCACACCAAGAACAAGATATTTTTATAAACTTTTCTCTTTTTTAAAGTCTACAAACAACATTAAAATTTAAATATATAATATTAAAATCTAAATATTTATGAAATACAAAAAATGTATATAATTATAAAATTTAAAATACAAATTTAATAAAATTTAATAAATTCTTTGCTCTCAAAAACGCAGATAGGTTTCTGAGCTGTTTACCAGAACAGAACACAGGATATCTTGAACAAAATATGTATAGAATATGAATTGTACTAAATACAGTATATCTTATGCAAAATGTATTTACTATTTAAGGACTTTGATGTATTTATTTTATATAATTTACATTGATAACTTTTAAATTTCAGTTTTGAATACAGGAGCCATTACAAAAAGCATGACAGCAGACATTTTTTATTTATATATTTTTTAAAATTTTAATTGTTCCTGTAAAATATAAAAATTTCTCCTTACAGCATAAATATGTTTCTATTAGATTCAATTATGATATATTAACAAGCAGTAGAAATAAAAACATTTTGCTTCTTTTTACTTTTATAAATGTAATTGGAACTATAAATAAAGCAAATAAAAATGCTGCTAATTAAGACTTACATGCATCATTTTTGTTTGGTTGACTTTTGTACTCATAGAAGAATTATGATGTCTTGAGAAAATGCAGTTATAAAATTAGTTATCGAGTTCTGCTACTTCTAAAGATATGACGTTATTTGGCGACTTTCATTGATTAACTTTGATTGATTCATATATTGAGTGCTATTTATTTATATTAGAGAAAACTTGAAAATTAATTTCTTCATTTTATAATTTTTTTATTGTTTGAAAGTAAAAGTTATGTCTATTATTTTAGAGTGAAATCTTTTATGTTTACAATTTGTTATCAAAATTTTACTTTTGCCTGTTTTTATTTCTATTGAAAAATAAAGCATGTATTGTGTAAAAACATTTTAAGAAATCCTTAAATCGAGTTTGTTATATTTTGAAATAAAATTTTGGTTTAGATAGAAAGTTTCAACCTTTTAATTCTAATTAGCTACTCATTAAGAAAGCCTATAGATTAGAAATTTTATATGCACAGTAAAATATCACTTTTGAATTTTGTTCTTTGAGGAAACATACTTACTATGCATACTTTAAATTTCATTTTTCTATTACGAATATATTTACATAGATTTTGAATTTCAGCAATTTGAATATATCACAAATATATGCTCAAATTTTGTATGTATTATGCAGCTTGTATGTTTGCGTGTGCGCGCGCACACGCACAAACATTCATTTAAATATTAACTTATATTCAAGTATAACAAAAAAGTACTAAAACTATATGAGAATTAATAAATTCCAACTTGTTCCCATTATTATAGAATTTAATCCTTTTATTTTCAAGAATAATAGAGAAACAAAACAAATTTTATTTGTTTCTGTTTACTATGCTTGAATTTGTTTCATTTAGGTAATATTTATGGCTGAAAGAAGTGCTTTCCGGGTGAATGGATGCTTCTTACAATTAAATGAAACTTCATCCAACAGTAAATAATTCTTAATGAAATCGTTAGATGCGTTCCGTAACGTATCTTTGCATGCGAAACAAAAGCTGCTTCAATAATGTCGGATTTCACCGGAAACAATTCCATTATGGATATATTCTGTTTCAGGAACGTTAATAAATGCATAAAATGCATCTCTTCCGCTCTATTGCGTAATTAAATACCTGTAAAAAGGAACTGCAGATGCATCTGTTGTGATATTATTACAAGTATTCCCGCGCAAAGCCTAACAAACAAACGTAATCGTTGCGTTAATACCTGCTTGATTAGTTACGGCTCATGTATTTTGCCATAATTAAGGAATAACTAAATATTCTCCCAAGAATAATGTATAACACATAAAAGATGGCATTATTTTGCATTGATATAGTGAACATTATAAATTTTGTGTATTAAATAAGATACAAAATATTTTTTACCTATTTGTTTAAGAATAGTACTCAGTGGAATGGCTCAACATTGATAATACTTTATTTAAAATATTTATGTAAATTTTTCATTCTGGTTACTACTTATGAACAAATGTGTTACATCGCCTTTATCTAATTAGTTCGATTTCGTTGGCGATCCAAACCAATATGTCGCCAAGCTTACGTGTATTACTCCTTTTATTAATCAATGGAACTTGATTTATTTATGATTAAAAATATTTCTGATTATTTATATTAAAAATGAGTAATTAAAATTATTTCTTGATTAAAAAATGGATTATAAACGTCAAAATAAAATAATGAATGTATGAATTATAATATAAATAGGAATAAAATTATCGGCCCCTATTTAGCAAAAGAAAGAAACATAAAAATATCTTTTTAAATGAACGCTCTATGCTCATTTTTCGAACAATTAAAATTTAAAATAATGAATTATATGAAATTGGATATCTATCAATCAGTGACTCTATAATTTTAAAATAAAAGTGATTTCAATAAAAGCATTTATCTACGAAACTAGTATTTGCGATTCTGCAACTATAAAGTGTTATCAATGATCTAAATTTTGACATTGTCTCAACAATCTTGAAATCAGCAGATGTCACACAATCAGAAAATCAGCAGATGTCACACAATCAGAAAATCAACAGATGTCACACAATCAGAAAATCAACAGATGTCACACAATCAGAAAATCAACAGATGAATCAGAAAATCAACAGATGAATCAGAAAATCAACACATGAATCAGAAAATCAACACATGAATCAGAAAATCAACACATGAATCAGAAAATCAACACATGAATCAGAAAATCAACACATGAATCAGAAAATCAACACATGAATCAGAAAATCAACACATGAATCAGAAAATCAACACATGAATCAGAAAATCAACACATGAATCAGAAAATCAACACATGAATCAGAAAATCAACACATGAATCTGAAAATCGACAGATGAATCTGAAAATCGACAGATGAATCAGAAAATCGACATATGTCACACAATCAGAAAATCAACAGATGAATCAGAAAATCAACAGATGTCACACAATCAGAAAATTGACAGCTGTCACATAATCAGAAAATTAACAGATGTCACACAATCAGAAAATTAACAGATGAATCAGAAAATCGACAGATGTCATATAATCAGAAAATCAACAGATGAATCAGAAAATCGACAAATGTCACACATAAGAATATCACGGAGATGAGAAGATTCCTTTGTTAATTTCAGATGAACTCCTCATCTTGCTGAAGAACAAACGAATACAAGAATTTACTATTGCTGTGGATAGTAACAAATGCTTCAAATGAGACAAATTTCATAAGAAATCTTACAGGAGATTAAACTCGCATACGCTATTTTAATCCTTTTTTCTGAATCCGCAATAAGTGTATAAAAAATTGAGCCTCCACCTCTAAAAATTATTTGACAACTCAAATATTAGATGGATGTGAAGATAACTTTCTTGGATCATAACGATGTAAACCATTAGCTAATTATGTTTCTGTTACGAAAATTTTGTGATAACATATTTTATAAGTTGTGGGAATTCGGATGATAATTCTTGCCTGTGCGTCACTATTTTGGTTCAGCAATATTTTAGTAAATGCAATATTAATAAAGAAAATTTAAGGTATTCAACGAACGTTTTGAGCGCATGTTTTACGTATCTGCTTTCTATAATTTCAGTAATTAATTAAGAGAAAATTTTTAATGTTGACGTAGGCAGTCTTGAGGTTGAAAAGACATTGCTTACAAATATTGTAATTATTAATTTAAAATTCTATTAATTAATCAAATTTTTAAAAATTTAAATCTTCCTTATCTATTTAAACTAACTATAAAGTGGATTTTTTGTCATGTCTTTTTCATTTTGCTTTTTCTGCTGTGTTCTATTGTTCATGTGTTAATGGTTTGAATCAGTGGGAAACCGCTTCTCAAACAAATGCTTTGCTGCTTAAATAAAAAATCGTTTTATTAACAAAATGAACTTCAACAACATTCTCAGACATTCGATGGTGATCTTTGCTTTGTTTGCTGCCGCTTGAAGAATGCGATTGGAAGGCAGGGAGAAAATTCTTCCACAAGTCGGATTTACAACGTCTTGTCAATATGATGTGAGTAGGTGAAACTTTATCTGACGTCATATATGTTTTAAATGAATGAGAATCATAATAAAGTGGCACACACAGGATCTCAACTGTAACGAAAGAAAGAAGCATTTCATGGTTAAAATCCATACCCATCCACTTTACAGACCAGATATAGCTCCCTGTGATTTCCTGCTAAAATCGACATTGATGGTAAGCCTCACTGCAAGAAATTCAATACGCATGCTCAGGTAATTTAAACAACGAAAATTTTATTTGAAGCAGTTTCTTAAAATAATCTTTTGAAAAGTGAGCTGAAAAACAAAGATGTCCCAGCATTGTTATTTAAGAAATGGTATTTTGAAAAGGAAAGATTTATTTTTTACTATAAATATATTTCGTGATTGTTTTATGATTTTACTCTCATTTGTTATGGAACGATCTTTGTATGTTTATATATATTTTCAAAATCTTACAGGCGTCTCTTGGATGAGGACGATGAACTGTCTGAGGTTCAGCCGGACGCAGTGCCGCCGGAGGTCCGGGAGTGGCTGGCTTCAACCTTCACTCGCCAGATGTCCACCACTAGGAGGAAGTCCGAGGATAAATTGCGGTTCAGGTCTGTCGCCCACGCCATCCGTGCCGGCATCATGGTAGACAGGTAAAGCGATTTCTGCCTGACTGCAAAATCAAATGTCTTTCCATAGGTTTTATTGCAGTGGGCTTCTTCTAAAAAATACCATAAATTATTGCCACTGTATTGAAACAAATATTTTTAAGTACTACCTAAAACTAAAATACGATTTATACAAATATTCACCACAATTGGCCGAAATTATCTAGAAATTACAACCTCCAGCTCAACTTTTAATTACTTAAAATATTGATATGTGCATTTGACGTATTCTTATTTTACTGATACAAGAACATGTTTTTCAATACAAGAGAAAAAGCAAAATAATAAAGCTACAGGTGATAATTATCACCTGTTAAGTGAATATTTTGCTTGTTCTTTGTAAGAAAAAGTTTCGCATTTCTTATAAAATTTCAGACAGATAAAAGAAAACTGACAAATTTTGTCGATAGAATTAATAACGCGATGTCTGTTTTCAAATTTTTTAGCTGAATCCAATTATTCTAGGCGAATCTAGATACATAGAACTCAATAACGATTTTAGATTCATCCGATTATTATAATAATCAGTGGATACACACAACAATTACTATTGTTTTTAGATGCATAGATATATCTAGAAGTTTAAAATGACTTGAATAACTCTTTTTAAAACTTGAACCATATGATGGGCAGTGGAACTTGCTTGTGTCAACAGAATCAACAAGTATTACTATTTTTAGACACATCTTAATGAAATTTTATTTAAAATAATTTTGAAGGGATACTTTTAAATCAAGCACATAACATTTGAAACTGCAAATTCTATCCACTTTCTAGTATTTGAATGTTTAAAACTTAATTTTTTGTGCCAATCGCTTCTTGCAAACCTCCTATATTTAATTTTAAAAAGTGAAAAACCGTAAAATATATTTTTTAATATAATTAATAACAATTAATTAATATCATACCTTTTAATTGGAAATTTTAATTTAATGTACTCAGTGATCTGATATGCGTCTTTACATCTAGTGTTATAATTTTCGTGAACAACACCAACATAAGAATTTGATATTCACTTTTGTGATATACTCTTAAATAATCACATATTTAATTCAAACTTCCTTAAAAACTGTTTTGTTAAATATATGCAATATTTTTGAATAACATTATTCTTAATTAATTTTTTAATATATTAGAAAGAAGCGCTTGAATAACTTGTAGCTTTTACGTAAATTTATTTTTATTTCTTTCTGTGTCTTACTCATTTCTAAAACAAAGGAGAATGCATTTTCTCATAATGCATGTTAAAATAAGTCATAGTTTTATAAAACAGGTAGTGGGAAATATGAACGAGACTAAAACAATAAAAAGATTAATATTATTTGAAAAAGTATATTGGAAACCTAATTTACAGTTTGTTCCATTTTGAAGAACGAAAAACCTAATTATTAAATACCATTCCGTGGTTTCTAAATCTTTTTTTTTCCTAAAATAAATTGCT
The DNA here is from genome assembly GCA_030067965.1 of Latrodectus elegans. Lineage (NCBI taxonomy): Eukaryota > Metazoa > Arthropoda > Arachnida > Araneae > Theridiidae > Latrodectus > Latrodectus elegans. The sequence continues at coordinate 78,622,484 of CM057815.1, forward strand.
TATGATCAAAATTGTGCAGCTTATGATCAAAATTGTGAGGTACTTAACTTAATGACGAAACAACAATTTGATTTGATTATTCAAATGAATACGAAGCATTCCTAGTGAAAGTAATATGAAGAAGGTTCACAAGTAATTAAGTGTATTTTTGTAGCTGCAAAATAAATAAATTTATTGTTATTTAGATAAACAAATATTTTTTATCTTGTATTTTATTCCTTTTTTATTTTTAATTTTTTTTATTGAGGCATCATATAATTACTTAAATTATTATAAAACAATAACAAACGAATCCAAGCATCGGTCAGTGTTGTTCTTCTGTAGTTAGCCTCTTAACTTGTGTGAATATGAATGGGTGATTAATAACGTCCAAAACTGTTGGTTCTGGGTTTGAATCCCCGTTCGGATATGGATGTTCCTTTCTTTTTTTCTTGTGCTTTCTGCTAAGATGATGAATGAAAATGGAATATGACCCACCCTATAAACGGGTTTCTATTTATATGGCGTGAGTAATGGTACCCGCTTCCATTGCTGGGTTCACAGGTGCCCACCTGGTAGCCATAAATGAGTAACAGTTTTCGGCCTTGCTGTGGCGAAGGGGTAGTCACAACGTAAAAGATATAAAAACTTATAGAGTTAGAATTAAATGTGTAAGAAAAATAAAAACTCATGAAAGTTTAAATTGTAGGGTCACTTTTTTCTTATAAAGTTTAATATGGAAATTTTGCAGCGATTATGGCCAGTGTTCTCAATGCTTTAGATTAAAGTAATATTAAAAAAACTGAATGAAAAATGAAATCCTATATTTAAAAAAGCTTTACAAAACTTCTATTAACATGCCAATCGCTATTCAAATTGTTCTTTTCTTTTTTATTTGTAAATTATTGTAGTTATATATATATATAATTATATATATATATATATCAGACTAAAATAACTATAATAAAATCTTAAGATTTATTTTCATTTGTAAGATCAATAAATAGATTATTTAAATGAGGCTAAGTATAATTTCATTTATCTTTCATTTAATTGATTCTAAAGAGGGGTGTTTATCAAAAATAATTTATATCTTCATTTGAAAGTATGTTTCAACCGTTCTGATTTCAATATAAGAAAAGTAATTTCGGACAAAATATCTGCTAACAGCATTGACAAGTTGCAGAAAATAACTAGTAAAGTTTCGTTTGTGAAATAATAGTAATGCTATAGTAACTTAAATGAAAAATCAATGTTATTGTGTTCATAAGGTTGTGTGTCCAATACCTGATTTGGTTCATGACATACATCTACACTTAAAATTTCCTTATGTATCCACGTCTTTCTGATGAGACAGTGGGTTGAAAAGTGTTGAACAATGGGAGTGTAGTACCTGTTAAGCAACCAAAGGTACAGTCCAGGGCTCCTCAGTATTATCTTGTACTTGGCGTTCTCGTGGATCGATTTTAGTACAAAAGGATAACAAAATTGCATGTGCTAAATGAATTTTGTCAGTGGAAATATTCAGTTAAAACTACTCCAATTTAAAATAATATTTCTATTTCAAACCCTAAAATATTTTAATATATATATTCAAATTTGGTACATATATTTGGTGCAAAATAAATCGAATAATTCAAAACAAGATTAGCTTAGATTAGATTGTTGTAATACCAGCTGGCAACTATTCCTAGCAAAAGAAGTGTTTATTCATTGGAACAACAAAGCAATTAAAGCAGCCAATCGGATTGTCATTTTGAGCTTTCATCTAATGGCAAAGTCAACATTTGAACTGGCTCTTTTTTAATCATTTAAGATTTAGTAATAATAACGTAAAAATACTGTTAGAAAGAACGTTTTGACAAAAAACTGCAAAATGTTTTATTTTCAAGAATATAATGCAGCAGAAAAGATAATAAATTTGTTTTCTAGAAGAAGGATCTTGTATTAAAAAAGTGTTAATATTTTCTTGGAAATCCTAACATACCAGACCCTAGAAACAGTCATTTTATTAAATATATCTCTATATTTATTATTTATGTTTCATCCAAATTAATTATTGGGATTTAATTCCAAGTTTGAAGAATTCTTATTAATTTTATTTGAAACTCTTGACTGACATATTCTATTAACAATTTTTGTTATGGCCTTTTATTAATTGATTTTCTGACTCATTTTCAAAGAAACTCGAGTGATTTAGTTTGCTTTTGTTGGGTATTGTTTTGTGAAGAGTAAACAACAAACTCCCTATGGACGGAACTTCACGAGGAATCTCTAAAATAAACTATTTTCATTAAATTACTGAGAAAACATTCTTGGCAGTTTGTAAAGTGAATGCTAAGAAAGACGACTTTATATTTGGGTATTGTTCGCAAAAATTGGCTTAACTTTGATTTTAATTCCTACTTACGATTTGAATTTAAAAATAATTAATTACTTTTCTAACAAATAATAAAATTCGCAATGAACCTTAACAGCTGAATTAAGAAAAAATCAATGAAAATCAAATGTTCAAGGATTTTTTTACCTAAACTTTTATTTGTAGAGTTCTGAAATTATTTATCAAAAGATTATTTTATAATCCCTTGGTTTATTTTAGAAATACATTTAGTTAGAATAAAAAGTATTTACTTTTAATAAAAAATATTTAATAAGCCCCATACAAATTTCAATATTCCATGTAAAATTTACATATGTCTTTTTAATTAGTCATTAATATTCATTTTAATGTTATAAAAACATGATTTAAAATTATTAAATCTCCAGAAAGTCAAAAGAAATCAATTTTAAATATAAATTCGTGTAACTCTAACCAATGAATACAATTATGCTGTATAATTGCGAAGTGGAATCTTGCTGGCAATAGTAGATGTATACCAAGCTTTCGGAGAAAAGTTTTGATGTGATAAAATGACGATAATTATTTTCTCTATTGTTTAAAAGGTTGTTTTTCATTACAAATAATATTTCGTGATAAGGTTAGCTTAGAATCAATTTGATGTGAAATATTTTAAAAAATTTTTGGAACGAAGTTAAAAAATATTGGATATGAGACTTCATCTGTGTTCTGAATGGTGTTATTTGAAAAAAAAACTTAAACACTATCGCTGAAGATAACGAAAATATAATTTTTATAAAAAAAAATGAATCTAGTAGATTTCAAATTATACTTTTCTCTATCTTCATTGGTAATGCATAAATAACTACTTTGTGAAATAAAGAGAGAACAGACTCAATTTCTTCCATACCGAGCTGAATGCCGCATCATTAGCACTACCGTGTTTTACTCAACAGTTCGTGGGTTCGAATCCCATATCGGGCTTGGATGTTCATAGTAATTTGGAGTCCACTTTTAACTATAAATTCCGGTCTAGTTAGACTTAAAGTATATAATTATAATTGAGTTACTAATCAACCAAACACTACCCATCGTTGAAGCGAGATAAGTTTTGGAACGATACGCATCCACGCTTAAAAAATTTCATTACTTCGAATCAAATCAGAGTTAATTATAGTTTAAATTAATTACACATAATAAAATGAAATTTTTAAAATGAAACAAGCTGTTTTTAGTAAGACACACACACACACACTAATATCCTGATATAAGTTTTCTTCCTTTCTGAAATACCAGTTTCTGTTCAACCCCATGAAAAGAAAAGTTTGTTGCCATGCATTTTAATATCCACCACCTAAAGCCGATCTGGTAGCCAAATAACTAGCGCTCTTGACTTAAATTCAACAGTTTATGGGTTCGAATCCCATTTTAGGCTTGGATGTTTGTAATGGTCCGATCTTTTTTAAACCATTGGTCTCGGTCTAATCAGGCCTAGGAGTACTCTTATAAAGACTATGGGTAGGGGTCGTAATCTCATGTTGCAAGAGAGGAAACCCGGAAAACTAACAAGCATCCATTTCGAAGGAGTGCATACAAAAACATAATATGCATCTGTGTTTAAAAATCATATAAAAATAGGACACAGAAATAGGATAAAAATAGGACGGAAAATAGATCCTTTCAGGGCAAAAGGTCATATCTCTAGGATAAATATAAAAATTTGACATCGCTTAATGGATAGACTAACTACAGTAGAACTCCAATTATCCGAATGAGTTTCGGACCCAATTCAGATAGTTGTATTTCTTTCGAAAAAAGGATAAATATTAATTAATTAATTATAACGTTGAAAATGGAAAAGCTAAATTATATATTAAACGAAAAGTACTAATTATGTAAATAAAAATGCCATGCTAAAATATTTGAAAGTGCTTTATTTTAATATAATATGTATGTAAAGTGTTATAAAATGAAAGCCATTGCTTGTTGAAATTTTCGGTCCGAGTAAACTGTTTCACTGTCTTCATCCGCTTAAGTTTTTGATGCATCCGTTTGAAAGTGAGAATTTGATGTAGTTTCACTCCGGTTGACGCTTCATCAACCAGTTTCAAAGCTGGCAAATGCATCACTAGCCGATCGTCCCGTGTCTGCTTCTACTTAGACATTGGGGTCATCGTCTTCCTCGGCACTTTCGATTAGTTTATTATCATTTGTAATTTGAAATCTAGGGTATATGACTCATAATCCATTTTCCTGTATCTTCAGAAATCATTTTGAACATCCAGGAATTTTCAAACGAATGTTTTTGAATTCCTCATGTAACACATCTCTCTCTGACATTTTTTTTTCACATTTTCCATCTCTTTTTCAATATTATTATTATTTATTTTTCTGGAATTCTGAAGGCTATGTTCGCGGATAATTGGAGTTCTACTATATCTAAGTTCTGTAAGGTATTTTAATATCTACATGTAAATTTCTTTGAGTGAGAATTTATCATAAGTCTACGCGGTATTTGGGTGTTGCAAGGATAAATTCTTAAAATATCAAGTACATTCGCCGATTGCCATATATAGAGAAACAAAAACCCAGCGTCCATTTCTCATTATTCATCAAGAACTTGCATTTAACTATCGATTTTCTTCTTTGAAGAACACTATCCAATCATAGTCCGAGGGGGGAGGGCATTAGTATTAATGTTTGAAAATTTTCTGGTCCCCCGTAACCACAACGTTATCATTTAAGAGTCCTCAGAAAAGTGACTTGTCATATATAGTAAAAAGTTTCGAAATAGCAGTGAGCCACTCTAAGTTATCAAAGTAGAAAACCATCCCCATTAAAAGTTGTCTTTTGCGAGAATTTTTTTTCCCAATTGAAAACTGAATGATTAACATTTTTCATCAATTCTTATGTTCATAGATTTCACACCAAGCATAGACCACCTTCTGCCACTCTTCTTTGAAATCTTTGGATGTTGTTTTAATCACTAATTTAATCCCGACATGTTAGGCCCACCTGTCAGCCGAATTATTAGCGCTCTGTTATTCGATTCAGTAGTTTGTAGGTTTGAATGCCCCTTAAGACTGAATGCTTAGGATGAATTTAAATTAAACTATAGTTTGAGTCTAATTCCCAACAAATACAAAAAAAATGACCCTTGAGTGATAAACAAAACAAATCAAAGTAATAATTATAGTGTGCTGAAGACCAAACGAGAAATAAAACCGAACCAAATAGAGCGCTTTCCAAAATAAGCTTCAAAAAAGTAATTTTGTAAATGAGCGTCAGTCTCATTACAGTATGAAAAAAAGAAATAAAGAAGTCTTCAATTCTGTGATTTAAAAAAAAAACAATGAAAGTTCGAGTCAACAAAATTGTTAGCGAATATAATATATTTCAAATATATATAACAGTTGAAATGTAATAATTTTGGCAGTCGGTTTATGAAAACTGTTTTTTGAATTTGCCGATTTTACTATCTAACTTCATTTTTATGCTATAGTTAACATAAAAATCTCGGGGATTTAAGACTATAAAATTTCTTTCTTTATAAATGTATATTTTATAAAAATATTCAGATATTAGATGCAAATTGTATATTCAGATAAGTAGTATTGTTAATATTTTTATGGCTTTTATATAATCGCCTTATGTCTCTTTTTCAGGATCTACAGGCGTTTGTCTAGTTCCAGTAATCTCCAGATGCCAGCGCAGATAGCCCAGCTACTTAAGGTGAGTCTTGGCTTAGCATTTCATCCCGATCTCTTTCAAAACAAGCTCAGAAATTTTCCAAAAGGAATTATATCCCCATCATCTGACTTCTAAAAATCTATATAATGATAACCTAGTTTAAAATATTTTCTTCCTAGAATATATTGTAATCAAATCATAGTATTTTTCAGGTCACGCGCTCTTACATGTTTTCTATATATTTAGAACTCTTTTTTAATGATATTCAAACTTTCATGGCATATTATTGTTTCTATTTGTGTGGATATGTATTTACTCGTAAATATATCTCTCATACTGCATTATATGATGCATTGGTTGCTACTAATGTATATTTTAATTTGGGGTAAATTGTTCTTTTTAAGTTGGGTAAAATTATCACAAGCAATTTGGGCAATTTTTAACTTTCAAGTTTTCACATTTTTTGTAATACCAAATATTACTAGTTATCCCCTGGCACAGAAAATGAAAATATTTGTTTTAAAAATATTCACAATAAAACAAGATATTAAAATTTCAACTTTCAAGAAACAAAGTAAATTTTTCATGTATTTTTATCGTTTTACCGGTCTTGCGTTTTAAATGATGATTGCATAAATACATTTATACTTTGTGAAAAAGTGCTAATTCCAATCATAATCTATTTAAGAATTATTATGCTATTTTCAATTGTATACTTGATAAAAGAGAGGGAGATAGAAAAACGAAAATAGCACATCCAATTATAAACATTATTAATGGAAATAGAGTTATTAATGGAAACATTATTAATGGAAATAAAGTTTCGGTGGAGAGGGGCCACGGCGTAGTTTAATTAAATAACTATTCTGATGTAAATAAATTAGCTTATTACGTGTTAATTAAGTATTTAATTAACGCGTTATATTTACAAACATACAATAAAGTACTTGCCTCGGCTGTACATATACTAAATTTGGAGCGATACAGGGAAGATTAGCATGGACCCTGCGCAAGGATGGCACGTAAAATCGTTCAGCTTTCCACATTTTTTCTTTCGCAGAAAGACATTCAACGCCTAGCTTCGGGAGTGCACATATATTACATGAAATTAAATAAATATCACGCAGTTGGCACTCCGATTCCCTTTCCTTCTCCTTGATAAGCTAGTTATAGTACAGTACAAAGCTAAGTATAACATATAAGCGATGCATAAGTCAACGAGACCATCTACAGTATCCTCTAGTGTTAATGTCATGAAACAAAAAATCCAATCTCGAAATTAAGTTCAATAAAAGAATAGAAAAGGTGATCATTGAAAGCATTCGAGTTATTTCTTAAGACCTTTATTGATATTAAATCACTATAATCAAATTTTAGACAATATTAAAAATATGTGTGTAGAATCCCTTTTTCTTTAAACTAACTTTTCCTGCTTTCAGAATAGTGAAGACTGGTCATTCGATGTCTTCACTTTGAATTCGGTAGCCGGAGGACAGTGCCTGCGATACATGGGTCATTATCTCCTCAACAGGTTTGGACTCATACAGAAGTTCAAGGTAAGTATTCATGCACTCCGAGTATTCGTTTCAGAACGAACTGGAAAACTAGAAATAATTTTGATAGAAGAGAGAATATATCACTATACAATTATCATTGCCAATGTTCCAACAGGTTAGAATGATAAGAATTAAAAATTGAAGTTAATATTTCTTTTAATCTCGTTGCAAATCATTCGCTCAGATTTAAGTCCAACCACCTTGATTAAACTTAAAATTATCCTGCGTCTTAATACAAATTGCAGTGTAATAAAAGACATTGCGTGTTGTTTTCAGTCTAATCGAAGAGGATTAATCATTGAATACATTTGTTATACCAGAATATTAGGAATATCTTGTATTTACTTCTTTCTGTTCAATAATTCTAATTTCTTTAACTTATCTCTATCGTATAGAAGTATGTACTTGTTAATAATAGGAAATAAATGATTTCTTAAATAAAAAAATATTTGATGTACGTAATGTGTGTAAAATTCGATGTACCCCAAAACTTTTATATACTTCAAATATATGTACATAATTGAAATAAACGTGTGTGTATTCAAAGGTAAATTTAAAAAACTCTATTATAGTTTTATTAACTTTTTTTTTATTTACACAATGTTGTCACCATAAAACTACCAAATAAGGAATAACTTTAAACAGCTATATTTATGATTTTTATTCTCACAATTTAGATAGCTTTTGTGTTTCTCCACAACCATAATTCATCAGTAAATTATGAACATTTGTTTAAAAACTGAGAATGTGAATATTTTATATAGTGCAATAATCTTATTGCTTTTTAATTTCCACAATAATCTTTCACCTTTGTTAATAACTATGAGCGTAGCGTATTGTTGACGGGTTCTTGAAAATTGGCTGAGACAAAATCTTTTACATAAAAATGAAACAAATGCTGTACTTACAAAATCCGACAAACTAATGGCCATATTACCTGTGTGTGTTTTTTTATGACTTTTTTCAAGCCAAGATGTTCCGGTGCACAAGTTAAGCTAAGTACCAGAATCACCAGAAAATCAATTTTATCGCCAAATTTTTCTCCAAACCAAGGCATATTCAATTCTATACCATTTTCAATAATCTATAAGTAATTTCAAGGAGTTGAGAAATATGTAGATATATCTCATTTATACAGAAGAAAAATCTAATGTTGGAACGGCTTTTTTTAACTCTCTCAACTCCAAAGTGATATCGCGAACTTTAAACTTCATTCCATGGATCACTGCATTTACAAGTTTTAGGTAAAACATATTATTGAATATTTTTGTGTCTGTTTTCGTATATTCTGTATAAAATATTATATTTGTGAACCAAACAGCAGCATCACTCTTTTCAAAATTATACATTCATCCAGTATAACACAGCAAGTATCACTGACCAACTATTAAATTTGTCTTTTGTCGATGACGAGAGATATCAATCAAATATTGAACCAAGATTTTGCTCCAACAAATTTTGTTCAGATTTGTCTGGTCCATTCAAACATCAAAAATCACAAATTTTTTTTCCAACATGCAACTCATACATGATTAATTTTTATTTTCAGATACCGACTGCAGCTCTAGAGAGCTTTCTAGTACAAATCGAAAACGGGTATGAGAGGTACAGGAATCCATATCATAACAACATGCATGCAGCTGACGTCACGCAAACGGTGGCCTACCTCCTCTGTCAAGCTGGCCTGGCGGTGAGTGTCCTTAATTTGGTCTCGTAAGCATGCGACTTGCATTCAGTCTTCACGTTTAATATCTGTTTTTTAACAAATTTAATTTGTTTCTTATCGCTTGGAATCTCATTGTGAATTGTTCTTTGGATTCATGTTAAAATAACGATCAGATCAATCATTTTTTTAATTAATTAAACTTTTTTAACTGATCATTTTTTTAATTTTAATTTTTTAAACTATTATAAATAATTATAATTAGTTATATTATTTTATAATAATTTTATAAATTTATAATTTTTAAAATAATTTTAATAATTAAAGTAATAACACAATTTTTTTAAAAAATTAATATAATAATTATAAACTCATTATTAATTAATTAATTAATTAATAATAACTTATTATAATTCATAGTTAAATTTTATTTTTTTTAATTTTAATAATTAAATTAATAATGTAATTTTTATTACAATTAATTAATAATAATTTTATTTTTTTATTTATTATTAATTTAATTTTTATTAAATTAAAAACAAATTTTAAATAATAAAGTTTATTATAATATATTGGGTGAGTGCAAAAGTACTACCCATATAAAGAGTAAATGGACATTACCTACCTTTGTGGTTGGAGATGATTGTGATAAAATTATTGCGGTTACTTCTGAAATGATAAAAGTCGTTTTAAAAAATTTGGGGCTTTTATGTTTAGTAAATAATAAATGTTCAATAATAGAAAGCTTTCTCATAATAGTATAGAATAATCTATGTAAAAGGAGAAACTGAAGTAATTTTTTTTTCATCTGTCCCCACTTTAAAAACAAATTTTTTTTCTAATTGCATTAATTGAAATTTTTTAAGAAATTAATCTAAATTATAAGCTTTTTTTAATGTATGCACTACTTTTAAATAGTAAAATTTTTTGAGCAGTTAAAAATAATGCTTATGTTAATAAAATTAATTGAAAAGTTCAAAATTGTTTTAAATTTAGGGGACTCTGGTAGGAAATAAATAGTAAGTATTTAATGTTAGAAATATTTCATTAAATGAATTTAATTATCAATTTATTTAATTAAAAGAATCTTTCTAATTTAAAGTTTCAAATTTTATTTCAATCACTTTTATTCTGATAAATCTACTACTAAGGATTTTTCATTGAAAATTAATTATCATTCACAATAATTAATATGATTAAAATTGCTTTTTGTAAAAATGTTTGAAATCATGCAATTAAAAATTAGTTTTATTTATGTTTTTGTTAAAGAATATTGCTACAATGCAACATGAGCTTGAAAACTATTTATTTTGTTTTCCAATGAGATTAAAACAAAGATAAAAATTACTTTTAAAAATAGAAAAATTAATATTTTGCAACCAAAAATAGCTTGGTATCAAGACTACAAAACAAATATCATGTTCATGATAAGTATCGATTAAAACTATAAATGCTTTCAAAAACACGTTATTATTTATTTTTTTTAACTAGACCGCAATTTGTACACTGACAACAAGATTTATTTGTGTCAAAAAGAATAAAAGCTGAAAAAAATCCTGAGCACGCACCTGCGCGCGCAGACAGCTGACATGAAACAACGCGTTCTCTGTCGCACAACTTCAGCTGTACGTGAAGAAAAGGTTTAAAATAAGTTTATTTTAAATATCAGATTTGAATACAATCACAGTTATGAAATGAGTTTATTCATGGGATGCAAAGGAGGAAATCTGGAGACAAAACTTCCTAAACATTTACCTCGATAGTTGTACAAGCAAAAACTTGAAAAATCATATCCTTTTTTTTCCCCAAACTAGAATTACATTTGAACGTGTAACTTTTCACTCCGAATAAGGAATCATGCATTAAATCTTAACGTGAGACTTAAAAATTAATTTTTTTTTCTTTTGGTTTTTCTTTTCAGAATTGGTTAACGGATATCGAAATATTCGCCACGCTGTTCGCAGCTATCATTCATGATTATGAGCACACTGGAACCACAAACTCCTTCCATGTCATGTCCGGGTAAGGATGCAAAATTAATCCTCATTATATTTCTCTCTTAATCCTCATTATATCTCTCTTTTAATCCTCATTGTATTTCTCTTTTAATCCTCGTTATATTTATCTTTTATTCTTCGTTTCTCTCAATCCTCATTACTTTTCTCTCTTAATACTCGTTACTTTTCTCTCTTAATCTTCATTATATTTCTCTCTTAATCCTCATTATATTTCTTTCAGTCCTCATTATATTTCTCTCTTAATCATCATTATATTTTTCTTATTAAAATCTTTTTATGAAGAAATCTGATGTTAATTAACTACAATACTTTTCCAAAACTAAATTTTACAATACTTCATTATGAATGATACATTTTTGTAATAGTTATAAGTGAAGAATCAATGATAAATATGAATAACAATGCCCAATAACGATATTATACGTTATTTATATAATTATTAAATAGTTCTATTATGTATTTATAGTTAAGAAATTTAGGTGATCTCGTTGATTTGTGCGTCTTTCTCGTAATCGGAAGGCCCACCCACCCACCCAACTAACCAATTAAAAATCCGCAATTTCTTCTAAGTGATATGATACCTTTGGGATTGACTGGCAAGATTGTAGGTCTTTTTCCGTGGCTTTTAAATTATGAAAACCTATTTCCGGAACCATGATGGCTCGTCCACTAGGTGTCCCACTGTACAAAATGCCGTTACTTCCAACTTTATAGTACTGAAAGATGTGAAAAACATAGTGATAACAACATATTTAGTTAAAATATAGAAAAGGATTAAGAACTCTAATTAATGTTTTATAAGGAACTGTGTGAACCGATGCTGAGTAGTTTTTTTAAACAACTTCCCTGATATCTCCAGTTATCTCGGGCTTTAATATATACTACTATAAATTTTTTATTTCGAGAATTTTTTGTCAACACAACTTATATGTATGGATATTTTGAGCGGTTAAAAATAGTTAATCATCTAACAAATGTTTTTTTTTTTTTCACGCTAAAACAAAATTTTAGTACTTAAATTACAAAGGATAAAAATTGCCATCCCCACATAAATTAGAAAAACTACTCTTTTTAAAAAAAAAAAATGAACTATATTGATAGTCTTCTTATTTTCCTTACTGGATCAATAACATACGCATTAGTTCACATTTAGAAAAACAAGAACTAAATCTCAAATCTAAAACCAAATTAAAATATAAGAAAATGCTTTATCTTGATTTGATTGATGGATTTGTTTTCCAGATCAGAAACTGCTCTTCTTTACAATGACCGTTCCGTTCTGGAGAACTACCACATCAGCCAGTCTTTCAGGTTGTTGAAGGAAGAGGAACACTGCATCCTGAACAACCTCAGCAAGGAGGAATTCAGGTGATCTTCTCTTTCTCAATCTCCCCTGCTTGCATCTGTTCGAGACTTTTTTTCCCCCATAATTTTCAGATAATGTTGTATATTTTTCTAAAGAATATATTCGCAAAATATTTTCTGTCTGTAAAATAATTTAGGGAATTGAAGAATGGAAAACTTATTGCTCTTGCAAAGCCACCCACCCTCTAAAATCTTACCGCCCACTTAACTTCGAAACGGTGGCTGCTAAGCACATGAAAGCGACGTCTAGATATAGTAAAGTACCCTTATTATGGACTTTAAGTGGGTTGTTGTAGATATATATATATAGTAAACTTTAATAATAACAGATATTAAATATATGTTATCATCATATTTTAATTTATTATCATTCAGAAACAAAGGAATTCTCAAAAGTAAGTTACCAAGAAGAAATTTAGTTTCAAATTAAGAAATAGATGGTATTCATATACACTGACTTTCAAAAGTTAGGCACGAAGATGTAAAATGCAAAAATATCAACAAATACTGCTTTGGTTGACACAAAACTCGGCAGGAAATCAGCATATAAATTTATGCATAAAATAAAATAATTATATTTATATATAATTATATGCAGAAAATTAAATAAATAAACAATATTAAATTTTTGTAAGTTATCAGATAATGACATTCTGGAGATTTAAACAGAATTATGTATAATGTTAAAATGAACAGCATAAAATGAAGAAAAAGGACATTAATAGGGTATATGATCTCCCCTCATCTGTATACAAAGTTTACACATTGTGATCATGTTTTCAATTAGGTGGTCAACCACCGCAGAATTAAACAATAGACTTTCTACTTGTAGAGCAGTTTTCAACTCAATAAGAATCGCTGGAGGTGGGAAACGTGAATATACAGCACAGCTGAGAGCATCCCAAAGATTTTCAATGGGATTAAAGTCGGGAAAATATGCTAGCCATGCCATACCCGCAGTTCAGTCACTCTCCAGGTTGTCATCGATGATGTCAGCTTTATGAGGATGTGCGTTATCGTCCATTAAATAAAAAGTACGGCCGACTGCTGCAGCGTATAATCTCACAATGAGTTCTAGGACTTCATCACGATACCTGACAGCACACCTTCATCACAAAACCTTGTTTTAAAGATGTGCATTTAGGTGCGGTATCATAATGAAATCCCTGCCCCCACCACAATACTTTCGCCTCGGAATGCATGATGTTTTGGGGCTGATTGCGTGTTCCTTTTTCAAGCCATATCCTTATACGCTTGCCATCTAGTTCCAGAGCAAATCTTGACTCATCACTGAACATTGCATTTCCCCAGTCAGAAACAGTCCAATTGACATGTTCCCGGCACCCCTTTAATCGTGCCCCTCTTGATTGGATAGATAGACAAACACAAACTCGACGTACCCGGGCGTACAGTCCACTCATATACAATCTTCAGCGTATAGTAGCTGCAAATATCACCTTAACAATGAACGCTGTAACCATAGATGTCACACTTGTGGTGGTCGCTCTGCGATTCTGATTGGCTAAAATCGCAATATATCGTTCTTCCGCGGGGTTTGTATCCCTTGGGAGATCGGCTACTGGACCTTCGGACAACTGTCTGTGTGGTTTGGAACTGTTTCCATAAACGTGAAATTACAGAATGATGAACGCCGAAGATAAGAACAAAATCTGAGATCGATTGTCTTGCTTCGATGCACCCTACAGCACGCCAGCGCTCTTAATGTTCCATTCGTCTTCTGGAAGTCATAGAAACACGTTATGTCTTGAAAACAAATTGTACGAAAGTTTTAAACACCTTGTATCAGCACTAACAATCAACTTCTGTAACCCTTAATAAAGCAGGTATCTTATAGGACTGCCCTTTTTGCATATTTCTTGATATGAAAGCGCGATTGGCTGTTACCTAACTGTTTTCCTACTTCCATGTACCTCTGCAGTGATTTGGATCCTCTTCAATTCTGATTGGCTTCAGGAAAGCAGTATTTTCCTCTCCGTGGTAAACTTTAGGAAGTGAGTGTATTTACGTACATATATGCCTTATATAGTTGTACTTTCATGCTGCTCATAACGTAACATACTTGAATTATCATTTCATGCAGGATAATCGATTCCTTTTTCAAGTCAAATGAATACTTAGTCTTTTAGAAAATCAACTCAACAAATTTAGAATTATAAATAAGAAATTCTTAAGATAATGTTTTTGACATTTTTTTCATTTCTAGAAAATTTTTATGGCCTACTTCAAAACCTGCTTTTAACTCTCAAAATGTAATAGTTCGATTTAGTTTTTAGATTTGGAGAGACTGAAATGGAAGTTGTAAACAAGAGAGAGAGAACTATTTGAGCATTAACTGTGTAAAGTAACACAAATTTTGAACAATTGCATAAAAATATGCAAATATATGATGTTGGTGAAATGCAATAAATTCAAATTTTTTATTTATTATTTGTGAAAATATATTGTTAAAAAAATTTATTGAAGATAATCTAATTGATAATTTTTATCACTGCTAAGTTTTTAAAGTTAATATTTAATTCCTAAAAATTCTAAAAATGTGCATGGAAATCAATGGGGGATTTTTATGTACTAACTCTATCCCTAATATCTATTCTTTATTGAATTTTCTGAAATAGTTTTCTGAAGTGTTAATGATGTATTTATTTTATATATTAATTGTAAAATAATAGTTAAACACGTCTACATATTTTTATGTTTCGTTGTTTAATCTGGAAACTTCAATTATGTTTATAGATAAAAATATGCTTTATAAAATAAGGAATGAATTCAAAATACACGAGAAAAAATCTCCTTATTGCAAAATTTAATCTTACAGTTTTAAAAGCTAATAAGAATTAAGTGAACTCATACATAATAATTCGCTAATGGAATTGGATTTCTACACAAAAAATGGATCTCTTTGAAATTTGTTCCAAGCTCTTTACGCTTTGGTTAATATTTAATTAACTAAACCTTTAGATACTATTATTCACGGTAATGAATTACACTCTAAAAAAAGTTTAAAGATTTAATCTTTTTATAAAAAAAGGCGTTTTAATCTTTTAATATCTCTTTTACAAAAAAGTATCTACATTTTGTTACTTAAAAGGAAATCAATTCGATTATAACCCAACAGTTGACTAAACCATAGATGTAAATAAATTAAATGCAATGTTTCCTAATTATAATTCTCTTTTTTACAATTTCATCTCCTTACTCTTTAATGTTTAATTAAAAATAAAAATTGTCGACAAAGTCGTAAATGACTTAAAAAAGATTTATAAAAACGTTAAAAATTCCTTTTACTAGAATATCGTTTGAAAAAAAGTTATTTTCTCAAACTTTCATTCGCATGAAAAATAATTAGTTTGCTTTTTTGTTAATAGAGGGCACTGCAATTTTTTTTTTCTTTTTTAGGATAAATTTAAGGAAATATGATTTAATATATAATTTGCATGCTTGTGCAATAACATTTTGCAGGCAAAAAATCCAATTATAAATTTTTTTATTGTATATATATATATATATATATATATATATATATAATTATATATATATATATATATATATATATATATATATATATATATATATATATATATATATATATATATATATATATATATAATTATATATATATATATATATATATATATAATTATATATATATATACATATATATATATATATATAATTATATATATATACATATATATATATATATATATATATAATTATATATATATACATATATATATATATATATATATATATATATATATATATATATATATATATATATATATAAATTATATATATATATATATATATATATATATATATATATATATATATATATATATATATATATATATATATATATATATATATATATATATATATATATAATTATATATATATAACAATTTCTTCCATTTCAGGGAGTTCAGAGGTCTGGTCATTGACATGGTTCTAGCAACGGACATGTCGTCCCACTTTCAGCAGATCAAAACCATGAAAACGCTTCTTTGTCATTCAGACTTCAGGTGAGGCATCAAATTCATGAAAGTTTAAAATATTATTTCATCGAAAATCATATTTATTTGTTCGTGTTAATAACTGAATGATTAGTGCTCTTTCTTTCGGTTCAACAGCTCGTGGGTTCGAATCCCATTTTGGGTGTGGATGTTTGAAGTGATTCATTAATCCACTTTAGGCCGTAGATTCCTGTATAATTAGTCCTTTCATGTGCAAATAATGACCGATAAACTAAACCTTATTTTTTAGGAAGATACAGATCTTCTCTGGCTTGCTTATATATCCTTTTTGTTCTATATCATTTCTAATTTATTTAAGCCATAATCAACACTTATTTAAAAATACTGTTTCGTAGCTTATCCCGTGATGATCACTGTTTCGGTACTTTTCTCGCTCCAAGAATGAAGGGGTTTATTTCCAGCCTTCCCTTTAAAAATTGTTTATCTTTGCTTATTCTTTCAGGATAAAGAAAATTATTTAAGCCTTCGAATGCCCCTTTTTATACTTTCAGAGTGTAATTTTTTTAAAATATGAATTTTAATATTTATTATTATTTCCGTTTTTTTAAAAAAAATCTATTGTTTTTGCCCGTTTTAATGTAAGTGTTTACGACTTTCTCAATGCGCTGTCGATCACAAATGCATTGTAATGTCAATAAAAAGAATATTGGATTTCAGTGTTTAATGATTTCTCAAATAAAGGAATTTTCAGCAGATTGAACTCATTCCGTTTACTTTCAGCTGTTTCATACCTGAGGCATAAAAGGTTTTGAATTTCGCTTAATAAATATTGTTAAAAAAATTTTAAATATCGTATTTTTCTCTGTAAGCTTGTTGATTAATTTGCACTGGAAGCTAATATTTAATACTGGGATCATTTGATCTGGCTAATATTAAGTAAATTTCCAATTAAGTATACCGAATTCCTCATAACAATTACTGTATACTTCTTAAATATTGAGTCTATTTAATTTAAATATGCAGAAATTAATAATATAAGCCGATTTTTCACTTAAACCTACAAAACAGTTTTTTTTCGTTTGGTCAATGGTTAAACCATCTACTATTACACGTGAGTATAAAGTGTATTTTTATTACAGCATTTAACTCTTGCCTCCCTCGAGGCAAATGTTCCAAAAGCACGCGAGGAATCAATCTTTTACCTACCGAATACTTTTCAGTGATACATCTCAAAAGTATATACATACAAAAATCAATATCATGAGTTGGACTTGGATATTAATTTAAAACATGTGTATCACACATTATACCTATTTTAGATGTGAGGTCCGCGTCTTTAACCATCATCATGGGATTGGGAGCTTTTCATCCTCCCGTATGATTCATTGTTACGTGGAATTTGCAAGTATAGGTGAAGGATTCAAGTTTTAAAGAAAACTGCAAAATAAATAAGAAAGTTATTGCCACTTCTAATGAACCAAAATAACAGGACCTACAGAAAATTGTTATTATTAGCCCTCGTTTATGATGATTGTAATGATTAACGAGGCCTCATCAATGATGATAATAGATGGTGATTACTTCGAGGGCTTAACCATCGGCATTCAGCACCTTCTGCCAACATGTCTCCAGTTCTGCAACCACCTTGCGGTAAAATTCGGGGGTCTTGGACGCAAAGAAGTTTGTGAGTTCTTGGCGTAAGCCTTCTTTATTTGTGAAGGATTTTCCACTAAAATGATTGTCCAGGGAATGGAAGAGATAGTAAGCTGATGATGTATGGTCAGGT
Source organism: Latrodectus elegans (assembly GCA_030067965.1). NCBI lineage: Eukaryota > Metazoa > Arthropoda > Arachnida > Araneae > Theridiidae > Latrodectus > Latrodectus elegans. The sequence continues at coordinate 78,640,877 of CM057815.1, forward strand.
AAATAAGGAGGATGGCACAATGTTTCTCAACCTAGTCGCTGTATGGTATTTCTGACCACCTGCACGACATGAAAACTTACGATTTCGGTCAAAAAACAATACACCCTTGCGATTAACCAGTGTTAGGTCCTTCTGTTGCAATGCCAATTGTACTCTTTCCAATTGCTGCGAGTACAGGTTCTCAGAGACCATTTAGTCAGTTGATATAAGCTCAAAGTGAACCACTAGTCCACCAGGCAATAGCTTCCTCACAGAGGGACAAATCTCCCTACTAGAGTTTGTGAGACCAATGCCTTGCCGTACGTTCATTCACAGCACAATCTCCCAAACGCTTGGCATGTTCGGCGACTTTATGCATCAGCCCACTTTTGAAGTCGCAAAGTTAACAGCACCGAACGAGCCTCCTTCCATACGTCTATTTCTCTTCGCTACTGTACGAGTTGCGATTGATGAATGTGCACGGTGGGCCTGCTTTTATAACCACTGATATTCCTATTCTCGACTAACTGGTGTCTCAACCACATCATACACTAATACGCATACCTATTCTCAATTCATTCAAAAGCAACGTGAAAACGGCAAGAATATTATTATTTACCATATGTCTTTATAATCTTTGTATAACCCAGCACATTAATTTTATTGAATAGACGGTCAGCATTGCGCTGTTTCTGTATGGTTGAAAACACATTAAAAATTAGTCATTATTCACTCCCAAGATTGAATGTTTAATTCGCAATACTGAAAGACTTTTGATTGTATCATTTCGTACAATACAAAATCGAGTTATTCTTCCGGGGAATTTAGATCAATCGAAGCCTTTGAAACATACGAGACCTTATTATTTAAAACATGGTCAAATGGCGAAAGGATTGCTCGAGTTTTTATTCCTTACAAATTACATTTCAGATTAATATCTATCGGAGAGATTTAGCTATTATTGCATTACAGTATATATGAAATTTCCAACTGCTTATTACTGCCGACTCAGCATTTTAAGGCGCCTTGATGCCTTGATTGGAAACGTCTCTCTCATGACCACGAGATGATGAGTTCTATACTTGACCTAGATGAAGATCCAGCGTGTTCACGAATGGTAACTGTGACACGTTTAATATTTCGTGGTTGTGAATTCATCGCCACTAATGTGGCATTGTGGGGAGGAGAGAGTGCACGCGCAGGTGTCAACCTGATCACGTAACGGTTATTCAAAATTACGAGGCTAATGAGTCAGGTTTAGCAACTTTTCTGTCAGCAGAAACAGGCATTTTTATCGTTGCAAAGAACATCAGTGCCTCGAAATTACAACTGTGCAGTTTTATTAAAACTTCAGTTCATTTAAATACTTATTTTTAGCTCTTAGCTCAAGCCTTATACCCATTACCTTTTAGAGACAAGAAGGATACGTTCATTAATCAGGTTATTTCCCACTGATAAAATATGCTGTTTGTATTGTTAGTACTTACGTTTCCTGATCTATCTTCAATGCATTCCTTCTCATGTAGACTTATACGTCACTGAACAAGCGGATAGATTGCCCAGGCAGGGCTGTTGCCATGAATAATCCTTCCTTTTCAACACTCACATTTTTAGAACATAATTCTATTGTTAATACTGAGATTTTGAAGAGGTTGGAGATTCCTCCGTGCTATCACTGGTACACGGGCAAAGAGCCTGGCTCTTTATAAGCCCTCGATTGTGACAGCCTCTTAAAACCGTTATTTCCAGATTAGCAACCGGACACATAAGGGGTCTCTCATATCTCAAGGACAAGAAAATCTTTGAGATCTGCTCCAAATGCAAAACTGAGCAGCCTTCTGCTCAACCCATTCTGGACTGTTTGGGACTCTCCAGTGGAAACATTGAATGAATGAACTTTATGAGATTATTATAAATTTTGCGGCACATGGGCTAGTACGTGGACAAAGAATATGTCACAATTGAGAGCTTTTCATTCGCCCTCAGTTGTGACAGTCTCTAGAACCGCAACTTCGAGACTAGCAAGTGGCCACCCTAGGGGTGTCACGTATTAAGAAGGCAGGAAAATCTTCGAGGTCTGCTGTGAATGTGAAACTGAGCAAGCTTCTCCTAATCACATCTTGGACTGTTTGGGACTTACAAGAGTGAATATATACTCCTTCTGGTCTTTCATTTCTTCAAGGTCAATGATCTGATGAATCTTTTCTGACTTCGTCAGACATTTGGGAGGTAAGCTACAACAACAACGTTTCCATGTGCTTGCTTCAGCCACTTGAACCGCTAAAAGTAGCCAATCGTTTCCCAACTAAAAATCGCTATTGAATGGCAAAATCAATAATTGATCTCCAAATCTCTGTAACAAGGTAATTTCATTAAACCCTACCAACATTCAAACTTCCATAAGCATTTATTTCATTATGGTCTTCAGCTGGTGGGGCTTAGCAGATCCATCTATAACATCAGGAATGTAGTGCTGTTTTTCAAGAACAACATATACACATTATTTACTTAAAATGAATTATTTATTGAGACTAAGAATTACTTGTGCAATATCAAATTAAAATGATTGCTGAAGTAAGAAATTCTCTGAAATGCAGTCAACAATTATTCTTAACAAATATACCTGCCAACATTTTTTCTAATCACACGATGCAAAACAACTGCTTTAAGTGAAAAATGTTTTCTTGTTCCATAAATTTTTGTTAACATAAGTATTAAAATTTATTATTCGGTTAAATAGAAATCACTAAAAAGATATGAAGTATTATAAAACTAGACTATCATAGACGAGAAAAACAAGATCAGAAATTTCGTTTGTTATAAGCCAATTTTTTGTGTCATTCGCATTCAGTACCGATGCTCAAACTCAACTACCAAATCATAGTGTGTTTCCTTTGTCATTTGTTACAACCAGCAATAAATAAACATTACCATTTGCAGATCTATTAACGGATTATCGCTTTTCCTGCTATATTCGTAACAGTGAATCTCTGTTCATCATTGATCATGCATATGCGCAAATAATTAATCACAAAGATATTTGACATTTGTGTATCTATGTTGCAGTAAATTATTTAACCTGAATGGGGTTGTAAACATAATGAAAAATTTACATAAGGGCAACGACTACTAAGCGTTTGTTTTGAAACATGAAAAGAAGGAAAAAATTATAATATTTTAATTATCATATATTTAAGGTATCTGTCTACTTTCGAGCCAATTTTTTCTTAAAAATTAATTTTAGTTTCGTTTTATCATGCTTAAAGATAAATTATGATTTGAAACATAAAATGAGTGAAAATTTTAATTACATATTGGCATACTTTTTGTAAAATTGGTTATTGTGGCAAATTTTAGTGAAATTTTTAAAAAGGGATTAAAACTCTACAGGAAATTGTAATGCATCAAAATCAATTTAATTGAAGCTTTTAACACATACATGGTTATTCTAAATTGTTTTTACGAATTAGGAGGGGGTGATAGCATCCATCCAGACAAGCAATAATTACGTTGGAACATGGGGTCGCATTCCACTCTGAGAGGCAGAAAAGAGGAATTTCCATTTAACGGTGCTTGCCCAACACTTACGACAGGTTAGGTAAGCGAATGTATAATACCATAAGTTTCACAATCGTATTTATTGATTATTAGTGAAAGCCTCTCAGCAAATGGTCAAAATGCCTCCCATGTGTGTCGTTGCACAGTTGACACCAGTGAAGGAACGACTGGCGCACTTTCTCGAAGATTCCTGGAGTCGTATTACTTCTGTTTCCAGCAACAACGGTTTTAGCCACGAGATCTTCTTCAGTTAAGTCCACAGGCGTCTCGTATGCTAAAGATTTCGTGTGACCCAAAAGAAAGAATCCAGTGGGTTGTTCTCCGATAAGCGACAAGACCAAATCACAGGTCTGCTACGTCCAATCCATTTTGAGGGATATGTGACATTCAAAAAGTTACAAACGATGAAGGAAATTGTGCTGGGGCTCTATCGTGCATAAACCTCACGTCTCCCAGGATGGGGAGTGGAACATTCAGCAATAAACTGTGAAGAACTTGTTCCAAGAAGATACGGTATGTTGCGCCAGTCAAACGGTCTGGCATGATGTAAGGGCCTACCAGGTTATCACCAAGGATACCTGCCCAGTTGTTCACGGAAAATTTCTTCTGATGTTTGCAAGGGGTTGTACAGTGGGCATTATGCTGTCAGACCAAATGTATTAATTGCGTTTTTAAAGGACGTCTACTCTGATTGGCTTTCTCTGGTAACCAGTAAGAGTAAAATGCTGCTTCTTCTATGTGGAAATTTGCAGACGGTAACTTCGTGATAGTCTTGATGGGTTTCTACTTTCTCTCTTCTGACTCACCTAGTGGAATGCGACGACCCTATGTTACTATGTAATTGTTGGTTGTATCACTAATTTTAATTTGTAAAAACAATTTAGAATCACCATATATATATTTTAAAAGTTTATGTATATTTTTCATATATTTTAAACATTTCTGTTTACGACTTCTTAATATTATCACCTTAAGATCAAAAATTCGTTCATCATTCAGAATAATTTAGTGGTGAAGAGGATTTAAAAGTTTAAAGATGGAATCTAAGAAAAATCATTTACTTGGCTGCATTATTATATTTATTAAAGAATCAGTTGTAAAAAAATACTTAGTAACAAATAACTTCATTCAGTGAAAATTTCTTTCCGATTAAGTTTTAATTTCTCCCCTCCTGCCCAGAATAAGTGCCACTGTCCAAAAAATGAAAGTCTTGAGACTCGATCTCACAAATATTATTTCGATTAATTTTATAATTCCATTTTGTTTCATTAAACACCTTTTTTCGGAAGAGTACTCAAGCGTTTCCAAAGTTTCTTCTTTTGACGGTCAAAAACTCTTGTTACAATATCTTTAAAACATATTAGATACTATATTGATGTTACTAATTATACACTGAAAATTATTTGTATTGTTACAGTTTTCATTATATGCAGCAAAAACAAAATTAAACTCTGTGGCACCACAGCCCATGTGGTTCAAGGTCTACAATGCCCATCACCATTTTCCTGACAGAGAGCCCTGGAGTGCAAAGGATATGTCCTGATTAGATTGTAAGCCTAATGCGAAACTCCTAGTGTTTAGTTCCCAGGCATGCTTTTTACTTAGTTTATCGACTCACTGATTAGATAACATGCTGATTCGACCTTGCTCAGCTCGAGAATCAAAACTCGGAAGTGTGTCTTGGGAGCTTGAAATGCTACCAATAAGACACCGGGCCTATATACAAAGAACATCCTTGAATAAATTTCTGTTACAAACCTGTTTTTTTAAGCTAAAAGAATTCAAAATTTATTTTCATAGAAATAAACATCGCTATCACGTTTCTGCTCTTAGCCACACACATGTGAGCGGATGATAATGAATCAATTAAATTCTTAGTTTTGCTGTGGGGAGACTTCTGTTGCTGCACTAGCATATTTCTCACGTGCCTACCCCACGGTTGGGCACTGTCAATTAGATAGTAGGAACCGGGTAAGGGCCTTCGTCATTTAGAAGCAGGGACTAAGCGGGAAACCTGCTAATAAAGGATCTGCCTCGCCAGAAGTATTATTTCACTTGGAGGACATTACAACCACAACTTAACATGCACCAACCATCTTTAGCGAACACGATGGAGCTTAAGTCAGGAATCGAACTCGTCTTTCTTCTGATAGCGAAGAAGCCTTAACCAACCAGGACACTGCGACCTTTGCCCACTTTTTGTGAATGTCCTCCAAAAAAGTAGTTTCTTTTATTAATTTTTGAAATTTGTACTTTGTAAATAACCTGTATTAATTTGCGTGCAGCTTTAAGATATCAGCGTGTGTGTGACCAACCTACCGACCGACTCTCCCCTCCCTCCTTCATGTGCAAAAATAATATCCGCCGAGCGACAAACCAAATGCTTGTAAAGTCAGATTTGGACAGTGAAAAATAACCATGTCATAACTTCCCATTTATCGTGACACAACCAGCTCCATTCTGGACGGTTAGAAGATTATCATGGTGATATACTTGTACATCAAATATTCTATTCTAGAGATGAGGGGAAAAGATGATTTAACTGAAAATGATCTGTCTTCCATTTGTCACTCAATAGCTTTGTGATTGAGTCAACGTTGTAAAGAAATTAGGCATTATTATCTATGACAAATAGGAAATGGCTGCTCTGTCGTAAATTCACTGTTGTGCTCAAATTTCCTGCAATCTGTAACCAAAAGTGTTGATTGTGCTTTGCGGCAACTTTTACTGCAGTTGTCTTTTTAGACGTTACAATCTTCCGCATTGCCCGTCAATCACACAACATGTTAGCCCACCCACTATTTTGAATGGCTTCTACTCTGGCTTTTAGAGTCTCTATTTCAAAACTCAAGCCAAATCTAACGGCCCATAAATTTATTTTACCGATTTTGTCTTACTACGTATAAATAGTGACAAGGACTCAAGACCATCCTGTGCCTTCGGTTCAACAGTTCGTGGGTTCGAATCCTACCTTGGGCATGGATGTTTGTAGGGGTTCGGAATCCACTTTAATCTGTAGGTCCCGATCTAATTAGCCCTCTTATGCAAAAAATGACCGTTGAGGGACAAACAAACCAAACCAAACGAAACCGAGACCATCCTGTCTATAACAACCTCATAACTTGGAAGATCTGGTCATAGTTGTGCTCCAGCTATTCGGATTCCTACCCTTTGGTCTCTTGAAGTACTGTGAGGCCTCATATTTTATCATTTTGACTCCAGTGTGTATACAACATCGTCAGAGCTCTAGCATCTTAACTCGATACTTTTATATTAAAAACTCTTTAATAAGTGATTATATTTTTATGCTTATGAAGCACATTCTTAATTTTATGAGTATTATTTAAAAGTATTATTTCTCATTACTTTGATTAATTAATAACATTCATAACATGTATGTGTGTGGATGTATGTATGTATGCGCGTACGTGCTGATTGAGCTCTCCAGTTTGTTTTTGTCCACAGTTACTTCCTTTTAACTATCTTCTACACACTATCAGTTTTTTAATACAAAAGTAAATTATCATGGTAGTATAAGAAAGATTTAATGAAAGTAAAGAAACGCATGCTTACAACTAAATTAAAGTTATCTCATAGTCGTATAGTTTCTTCATTAAAATATGGTAAACATTATGTATTCATATATGTTTATGTAATGCGAAAATCCAAATTATTTTATTAATTGAATGGGTTTTCTCTCTTCGAGTTACAAACGCTCAAACAATGTATAAAATGCGTTTATATCAGAAAGTTACAAACATCTTTTATTTAAACTTTAATGCGCATTTAAACTAGTTTTTTTTTATTGTATAATGATGCAGCCGTCGATGAAACAAGGGTTGATTGTTAAGAACTGTTTTGTATCTTTCCAGTGCGATGGATAAGGCGAAGGTGCTGTCCCTGATGCTTCACTGCTGTGACATCAGCCACCCCGCGAAAGACTGGAACCTTCACTTCCGGTGGACGCAGAGGCTTATGGAGGAATTCTTCAGACAGGTAATCCACCATCACTCCATTATTTATTAATTTAATCTAGAAGCTTAGGATCGTAATCCTTAAATTTGATGTTTCTCTGATGTCAAAAAAATTTTGTGCTACTGATATAAAAGACTGAAAAGCTTTTTCCATCTACATGTCTTGGATTTAACAATTTATTATATATATATATATGTGTGTGTGTGTGTGTGTGTGTGTGTGTGTGTGTGTGTGTGTGTGTGTGTGTGTGTGTGTATATATACTGATTCACATACGTATCGGACAGCCTAAAGGGGTGTCCCAGTGACTGAACCTCCTTGGACGACATGAAGGTTAGTACGGGTACCAAGCTTGATGCCTCCCCAAACGGGAACACCGTGACCTCGAAAATGGCCCCTTTCGTCGATGTTGGAGGAGTTATTACGTGTTCCCTGCTCTCACCAGATGTGTATGCGTCCAGAATCGGTAAACAGACTAAATCTGCTCTCGTCCGTAAAGAGTGCTCGACCCCGTTGCTGATCCGTCCAGTTCTGATGTAGTAGCGAGATAGTAGCGATTCATTTAGTAGCGAGATACTTTTCTTCGAATTGGATGGCAATAGGGTCGCTTTGAACCAGTGCTTAGCAGCGAATAAGGGATAATTTGTCGAAGTGAATGCATAATAATTTTCCTACTTCCTAACTTCGCGATTTTTGTTTAACCAAACACCTTGTGAAAATCCTCCATATTTTCTGCAAGTAAGTTATATAATATAATTAACTACATTAATAATATAGTTAATAATATACATTTAAAATCATCAGTATATTTTAGGAGAGATTAAATATTAGTTGCATCTATAAAGATTTCCTCACACGAATCTGTTACTTAATTATTACTCGATGAGCTGATATTCAAAATCAAACACTTCAATAAACTGGATACGAAGAATGTGTCCTTTTTATATTTTCCATACTTGGGGAACCTAGAACTTAAATTCCACTGAACTTCAGCCCGCATCTATGGCAAAATTTTGTAGCACAACGGCCATCCTTTGACCACGAGGTCTATTTAGACTAGCTATACAATGCTTGCAGTGGATTTCAAAACGCTGTAAATATCGATACCGGTGGTGAGAATCGAGCCAACGAACTGTTGAACCGAAGATCCTGGTGCTAACCATTCTACCGTCAACTTGGTATCGTTCATGCTCAAAAGGAGGGTCAAATCGATTCATGAAGATTAAACTGAAAATTAGTTTACAAATTGCAACAAATAGAACGAATTCATTAAACTGAAGATTAGATTGCTTGTATTTCAGCAGAGCTAAGTCAGCAAACATGTCAGGAGATTATAGAAATCTGAATTTATATCGAAATTAAATTTATATAACTAATCGATCTCTTCTTCAATTTAACAGATTATTTGGATTTATTTTCACCGTTGGTGTAGATACTTGTAATATCTCAAAACGCGCTTTATGTAGGTACTTATAATGTTATAAAACTAGTTTTATCCGCTAAATATAACTCTTTTTGAATAAAATAATCTGCGTTTGTTTAATCTTAGAGCGAGAAATTAACCATTATTACCTACTACAACACAATTACCTACTTTCCAAAAATATTCAAACATTTAAAACAATATATGAAGTTTATCCGAAGATTATAGGAGAGTTTGGATTAATTATAAGATTATTAATGTACTCTGTAGTCTTCAGGTATTCTCATAAACAGATTATTAGGTACACTAACAGAAGAGACTTCCAGATTATAATATCATTATCCCATTACCAAACTATTATATAGTTTCCAAAATCAATCTAACTTTTCAGTTATTTAATATATGAAGCTTGTTTGGAGATTACAAATGTCTGGATTATGTGTATAATCTTTTATGATACTTTTATCTTTATATATTATCCTATTATAAAGATAATATACTATATTATTACTATGACAAAACAATGTAGTACAAAATCTATAAATTCCAATATCAATGAACACTCTTTTTTTTTTTTTAACTTCATACGAAGATTAAAGGAATGTGGATGAAAATAGAATTTTCTCCTATTGTAAATCATCAAATAATTTGCTCATACTTTATAAATAAAAAAATCATCAAAGTTAAAAGCCAATCAAATATTTTCTGAAATTTGAAGTATTTACAAGGATTTTCAACGATCATATTATTGAAGTTTCATCGATATTAATATCTTATTTCAGGCCAATGAACTGCTAAAAAATCTTTATTAAAATATCTGATTTTTCATACCTTTCAAAAATGTTTCTAGTAAAAACATTTTTATATTCGGAATTCCATTTTTTTCCTGGTCTATTTTTTCTCTTTGTGCACGAATCATTTTACTTCAACCATCACACAAACCTTAACTTTATTGTTGCGGTGAAAGGATAAAATCATAGTATTGAAATAAAATGATTGTTTGCAGTTTAAAGGAATCGTCGAAAATTAAGAAAATCTTTCAAATCTTTACTAGTTTCAGGCAGATATTTACTAAAAAAAATCACTGTCGCAAATATGGCTTTCCATTTTCCAGTTTGTGCTATTACTGATTCAGACATGGATGCTTACAGTATATGGTACGAATTTATAATTTTAAATTTTAGATTAATGGTCTGATTAAAAACCTATTAAAAGTTTTCAAACAGGTACCCTTTGGTTTTTCGGCGATTTTCTTGACGGCAAGATAGGAGCCAAAATGTGAGCAACAAAATTGCAACCCTAAAATTGCATCAGTAAAATCGCTAAAAATACCAAGGTTACCAAAAATGAAATTTTATCGCCAATATTTATTTTTACATATTTCACCAAAACAAGGGGCACACACTTTTTTACACCGAACCCGAAGAATGGCCTTGGTATGCGAAGAATTGCTTGAGGTAGTATGTGTGCACAAACATTTTACACTTTATGTAACTTAGAATAGGGCTTTATTAGGTAAAAATCTCTCTGAGGAGTCTCCGTAACGTATAAGGTTCCCAATATTTGACTTGCCATTTTGAAATGTATTATTTCTCTTGGAAGACATTGCAACCACTATTCATTTAGCTTGTTCTAGCCATTTCTAGTGAACACAGCCGTTAAGTCACGATTCGAACTTATTACCTTGCGATGATAAGAATGACACCTTAACTTAACACGCCACTGCCTCAAAATCGTTCATAAGTTCGGTTCTCGGCTAAAAATATGTTTGTTGTTGTTTAGAATTCAATTAAAATTATCGGTTCCATTTAAGAGATTACCCGTGCCCAAATATGTCACTAACTCGATACTTGCAAAAGGTTGATCTTCATTTGCAATTTGAAATCCAGAATCAGACACTTAATTCTTTCTCCCATATCTTCAGCACTAACTTCTGAACATCCAGGAATTTTCAAATGAACGTTTCAGAACTCCTCCAAGTTACATCTTTCTCTCTCTTTCACTCCACTCATTCACTCTCTCTCCTTTCCTTTTCTAGATCTTTTTCCTTATTTTTATTTTACTTCTCTTCTGTTAAATTTATTTTTTCTGAAATTGATTCGGATATATGGAGTTTGGATAATTGAAGCTGTACTGCACACATATGTTTGACACTAAGCTGCATACAATAAATGAGCTAAAAAGTATAAGCAACATAAAATAATCTTAGAAACCAAGATTATTTATACATTACTTTATTTATGTGATATGAAAGTTAAAAGTACTTCTACAATAATTTTCTTGCGTCACAAATAAAATATAATTAATTTACATCTGATTAATTAAATAGTAGAAACATTCTTAAATATTATGAGCATAAAATACAGTAGATGCATGGTTTAAAAATATTTTTTCCAAAAATTTATCATAAGTTGAAAATGAATCTAGGGTTTTAATTTTAATTTCGGTATGCACATTAACACAAAAAGAGGTACCATTCCATAATACCCCGCTTCTCATTACTAAAGAAATAGCAATTTTTATAGAAAAGCGAAAATAATATAACGTAGATACGTTAAATTTATTGAATCAAAATTTTATTTTCAGTTTAGTATAAACTAAATAGAGTTTTTTGTGCAAGAATTGTTTAAAAAGTGATAAAAATTAGTAAACAAGCTAAACAAAACTAAAGCTAGTTGGTGAAAAAAAAATATTTGGTAATAATTTTGTCGATTAAAAGAAGCATTAACGTCGCAAGTCACAAAGGGCTAAAATAAACTAAATACAGCTTAATTTAAATTTGTCTCATTGAAAAAAGGTATTATTACATTTTACTTATACAGTCAATCATCGATGTGTTTGCTAATCAGTTTCAGGCTGAAATAAACATTGGCAAGTGAAATAGTTTAATTTATATAGAATGTGTGTGAATATATACATAAAATGTTTGTATTATTTTTTAGTAGTTTCGTAAAACATAAAAGTTTTTAAACAATAATGATGTAAATGGAATATTTATGACAATAATTTTAAAAAAATTTCTTTCACTTTATTGTCAAAAGGGGGGTTTTATGGAATTATTCCCAAAAATATATATTTTTAAACAAATAACTATAAACGTAGAAAATGCTTTTTTATTTAAAAATTTGGTTTTGGCAGCATTGTCATTCAGAATATAGTTTGATATTCATGAAAAATTGTTAAAACTTTATTATTTATCTCGTTATCTCTTTTAGTACATTTTTTACTCATTTTTCAAATTAAATCTAATTATTAAATTCCTGCTTATGATACGCCAAAGTCTCGCTAAAATTGTGATTATGTGATAAAAATTCTAATGAATTTCGAGAGGCATTTACTATCGTCTAAACTTAATTAAGCCTTAAATTAAGATTTTATCACTTTTCAATTAAGAATATTAGCAAACATTTTAAGAAGCTTCCCGAACTTGAAAAATAGTGTTACCATAGCAACAATTACTAAGGAAATTTATGCTCGTGAGATTCTTACCCGGCTATATGTACACCTTCTTAATGTTTCGTTATTTTAAATGTTAAATTGTTATAATTATTGAATATGATTTAACAGTTTGTGACGAATGCAATATCAATATTATTTAATGAATGAAATTCTTGCTATAAAACCAATATGCATTCGACAAATAAATGACATAAGAGTTACATTTTAAAATTGTGTAAAGCGTAAACTGCTTTAAATATACATCTCAAAATATAAGATTTTGTGTATTAAGTGAAAAATTTGTCCTTTTAAATTTTACATGCTTTCACACAAAAGATTAAAAATTTTAAAAACGAAAATTCAGTATCAGGTGAAAATCTTATTCCTAATGATATGGTAAAAATTAATACTTTAGATTATTTTTATCCTTATGAAAAGAATATAAAAATTTTTTTGATATATCTAGTTTGTATTCAAAAACGTTTTACATCGCTTTAGACGTTCTTTTTCCTTTGCAAATTTCTATCATTTAAATGTTCTATGTTACACGATTTAAATTTTAGTTTTAAGGAATGTTGTTAATTGGTTGAGAATTTGTTATATATATATATATATATATATATATATATATATATATATATATATATATATATATATATATATGACACAGGTGCCGTATAATCCATGATTTCTAACTCTGAACTTTTCTGGTGATGAAGAAATGTCGCCAAGATGACATATCGTGATGTGTGCGATGACGTAAATACTAGGGTTACCGAAATCGAATATTCTGCATAATTATTATAGGTGCCCATATGTATTACGCAATAAAAATGAGGTTGCCAACTATTTCAGAATTTGGCATCCTGGATTATACGGCTCCTGTACCATATATATATATATATATATATATATATGATTAGAAATATTACATATGTAATGTATATATAATTCGTAACATTAATAAATTCACAAAATTAATTAATTATAGTGAACGTTTTTGCAATCCAATTAGCGCTGAAGCAGCTAAAGTAAAATCACCAAATATCGAAAGCTTTTACCCTTAACACAAACCTTAGAAGGAGAATATGTAGAATCAATATAATTTTGTAGAAATATCGAAATGAAATAAGGATTATTTTATCTTTCATTACGTTTATGTAAATGCATAGCATTCTGAACATAAATAATATGAGTTTGTGATTTTTATAATATTTTTCACGCGTTTTACCTTGTCGAGCTGGCAGCCGTATGGTTAGTGCTCTGGCATTCGGTTCAACAGTTCGTGGGTTCGAATCCCACCTTGGGCATGGGTGTTTGTAGTGGTTCGGAATCCACTTTAAACCGTAGGTCCCGGTCTAATTAGCCCTCGTGTGCAAAAAATGACCATTGAATGACAAACAAACAAACACATTTTTCCTCAATTCTTGTCAATTTTATTATTTATTCAGTTATTTTCTATAAATTTTTTCATTATTTTACAGTTTTATGTAATTTTATCATCTTGATTAGTAAATATTGGGAATAAATGTAAAGCATTCCTCGCCAATAAACAGATTCATTGCAATAGTATCAGTTTAACAAAATAAATTAATATTTTGTAACTGTTTTCGCGATATAGACAAATATATATATATATACATATATATATATATATTCCAAATGTAAAGAAAGTGTTTACTTATTTCTTTGAACTTAGTAAAATCATTTTATTTACTATTTCAGGAACGAAGCTTTGTTAAATTAATGGTATTAAATTCCTTTTTTTTCAACACAATTGAATGCAGTTCTTATACTTATGTTTGCGTATGGTTTTAAAAAATTTAAATACAACCTCACAGAAACTCTATACTACTGTCAAATTCCAACTAAGTAAATAATGAAATGTTTTGGAGTTAATTATATCGGAATTTTTATTTGTTTTAAATGACAAATAAAATTTACTTTAATTCTCCCTAAATTAATTCCGTTATTTAACCTCTTCTATTATTATAAAGCTGTAATGAAGTAATTTAGAGTTCTTTAAAGATTAAGTATAAAAAAAAACATTTTAACTCAAAAATGTAGAATTCCACAAATTTAATATTTAAGTTAAGCTATTTATATAAATTTACTGTCATGTTTACAAAATGTAAATGCTTAATAGTAACAATAGTATTGAGAAAAAAATTTGATAACTTATGAAAATATTATAAATAATTATATGGATAATTTATGAAAAATTTTAATATCAAATTGGGAATATTTAAATTTTTAAAATAAGATATTATTTATAAAAAGAACTGAAAATTTAAGTAGAATAATAAGTAAAATTAAATGTTGCTAAGAATTATAAAATATGATAATAAAATTTAAGTTACAATGTTAAAATGGATTTAATTATAAAATTTATGTATAACGGATTTAAATATAAAATTAATGTTTATTAGATATAAAATTAAATAATAAAAAATGTATTCAAATATAAAATTAACTTTTTCAATTATAATTTTTAAATTTAAAATTGACATAAATTTCAAGAATTAAACTAATAATATATGCGAATTAAAGTTTAAAAAATTTAGCAACAAACTGGAAATTGCAATCTTTAAATATTTAAAGATTATATAAAAATTAACATTTATTCTAATTATTTAATAAAATATATAAAAAATAATGATCAAATTCTATAAACTACTTAAATACAATATGGCAAACAATTCTTGGATGTATCTAATTTGTATATTTAGCAAAAAATGTGTAGAATTAAAAAGTAATAATAATAGTAATTGAATACAACAATAATATTAATATGAAATTGTGAAAAATATTATATATAATTGCTTTTATTGTGAGAATTTTTCGTTATGTATGCTATAATTATAAATTTAAAAATTAAATTAAAAATTAATTCAATATTTATACATAAAATAGCAAATATTTATGTATACGGTAATACTTTTTATTTTATGCATAAGTATTTATATTATGTGGAAAAGTAAAATAATTTTATAATAATTTTAAAGAAAGATAAATTATTTATAAAATTAGGATAGTAACATTAAAAAAATATGAATTTAAAGATATGTAGGCTAAAGCAACAAGTACTTAATAGTACAATTATTAAACATTAACAAACGATTTTTTTATATATATATATATAAACTTTTTAATAAAATATTCCCTTAAAGTATTTTAATACTTAAAAACATTTATATTAAAGATGCATAATAATTTAAAAATAATTCAATAAAAATTGTTAAATGTGTACAACAGGGAAGGTTTCATGTTTTCTTAATATATTAATTCGTTTTTTATTATATTCTAAACTTTAAAGTAGTAACATATTATATAAATTCAAAAAATAATTAACTACATAAATATATTAGTAATGTTTAAAATATAAAAATGTATATAAATATATAGTTTTATGTAAAATAGATAATTTATTTGATTACCTTTTTAATAATTTAATTATGTGTATAATTAAATTTTTAATTCTGTTTATGAAAATCATTCATGTAATTAGCTTATGCATTCCAATTAAGTGTAATTATGATCACTGAAAAATAAAATGAGCATAGAGGAAAACTCATCCCAATATTTCTTGAAAATTATACTTAATATTTGTGATACTCTTCATCATTTATGTAACAAGAATTCCATTCTTTATTTACGAAAATATCTCCTTTACTTTTCCGCATATGAATATTATAAGAGTGTGTGTGAAAAGCTGTTTTTATAAAAATGAACTATATTTACCTATTGGTTCTGTTGTCTAGAAATCTCTAAAAAGATCTATTTGTACTGTTTTCTTTTCACAGAAATTCTTGAAATAAATACGTCTTGAAATAAATACATGACATATTTATTTCAAAAATTTTATATCAAAGATAAAAATAGAGACTATGAACTAAAGTTACATTATTCAGGTAAGAATTCAACTAATTTCAAGCAAAAACTTCTTTCGTGTTCTAAGCAATATGCGGTAAAGGTTCAAATTTTGAAATTATTTGTGAAAATCCTCACTTTTCAATTTCATTTATTTTCATGTGGTTTTTGTTTCATTACGTGTAACGGTTTTTTTAAAATGAACTTTATGAAATCTGCTTCTTTGTTATATTATTTAAGCCAAGCTATCAAGTGAATATTTAGCGCTTCAGCCATCGGTTCAATAGTTAGTGGGTTCAAATCCCACCTCGGACTGGATATTCAGAAATCAATTTAAACTGTATATCCAAGTATAATTAGATCTAATGTGAAAAAATGGCTTGGGAAACAAATGAATTAAGTCATTTATGGATCTGGACTTCGTTTTAGTAGTTTGTAGGTTCGAATACCATCACTGGGATGATGTTAATGATAATTTAGAATCCACTTTTTAACTATGGATCCTAGATGAATAAATTTTGTGCATAAAGTAATATTAGAATGTGAAAAGACTGATTAAACCTGAATAATTTCCTTTTTTCCAATGAACGTGATATTCAAAGTGGCCACAATAATGATCACTTGTATAATTTTGATGAATATTTTAAGAGTATTTACGAATTTTACTTTAGTATGAATTAATTGTATTTCATATCTGCACTTCAGTGTGTTATTTTCATCTTACCATTCATAACTGCAAGATTAATTTTCACACATGTGGGTCTCCGTTTCCTGGTTAGTTAAGTGGCAGTTCTCATTATTGAAAGCCACTGAGATCGAATTCTGTCTATACCGAAGATTCATTGTGTTTACTAAAAGTGTTTTGTTAAATATTTCGTGGTTGCACTGTCCGCCATGTGAAAAGATACCTCTGGAGTTTGTAGCACTAGCATGCTTCCTTGTACTTAGCCTTGAGTTGTACTCTACCAGTTAGATAGAAGCAGCCGGGTGGAGTCTTAGTAATTTTGAAGTAAGAACCAAGCACAAGACTCCCAATATTTGGCGTTCCTCTCCTAGGTGTATCATTTCACTTGGAAGACAGTGCGACCACACCTAGTTTTAGCATGCATCAGCCGCCATTAGTGCACACGACGGATCTTTGGTCTGCCGGGATTAATGATCACTATCTCCTGATAGTGAAAACTATCAGGAGATAGTGATCATCAAGTCATAGTGATCACCTAAGTCAAGCCCGACTCTCGGATTTGATTTGCCTCTAGGGGTGGTAAGTCAAGTCCGAGAGCTTTCTGCTTAGTCCGAAAAACCTCACATGGCCTCACATGGTTATTGGTAGAGCCCGCGTCTGATTTAGGAACAAGGAAGAATGCAGCTGCAACAGTAACGGATACAAACGAATTCTACGCGAAAAATAAATAAAAAGGAATTTTAATTCTGTTGACATTTTTTTTTTACAAATATGTTTTTAGACATCATTTCCTAAATTCCTGGTATTTGAATATCCAACTAATTGTTGATATTAATTTACATTTGATTACACTACTGGTGATTATTAAATTTAAAACTTTATATCAAGATATTCTTTTAATCCAGCTTTAAAAGCACAAAATCGTTAGAGTTTTTACATTTAAAAACATGTATTCTAGAGAGAGCTGATGTTACAAACAATACCATTCTTAATTTTTTCATTCAATCACAAAATGGACATAATTTATACTGATGAGAAAAATTCTAAATTTCGTCAGTATCGTTATAATAAATGTGATAGTTTGGAAATAATATTTATTTGATATAACTTCCAAAATTTTCATCAGCTAAAATTCTTAACCTTACAATAAATATTTCAACCTTAATGAAATAATGTATGTACTTAGTAGAAATAGTCACCTAATGAGTATTTCTTAAATTTCTTCTCAACTTTTAACTAAATGCTTAAAATATATACAAAAAACAATGAATTAATATACATTCCATACATTAGATTTGAATAATGTTAGACTAACAAATTTTAAAAAATGTTCAGAATTTCTACCAAACTGAAATAAAAGGCGAGACAAAAAAATATTTCAACTAAAGAAGATTTCAAAGATTCTAATCAAACATCTTAAAAATGCTTCCCATAGAAATAAAAAATATTAGATTTGAAAAAATCTGAAAAAACAAGAAACTGTCAAAATGAAATTTAAAAAAAAAATTCAAAAAAATAGTTTCCCTAGAATTGAATATATATATATATAAATATACATACACACTTAGGTCCATAAATTAAGGTTAATTCAAAACCACACATAGAAATTCAACACTCGAAATTTCACATGTAGAATTATAACACACATCTTGAAGAATAATATGCAATTACAAGAAACCACCAGATGGCGCATATAGGACGTCACAATGACAAGAGTGTAAGAGAGGGGCATATAAGGAATGATTGCAAAGAAGTAAAATTGTTCACAAGTGCTTTAAAAGCCTTTAAATGCAATAATCGCATATAATGGCACAAAGGAGGCATTTGGAGAGTGTTTTACATGATAGAATTATCGGCTGTTAGTTGGACGTACCCTGCTGGAAGTATCCGAGGAACATGGAATCGCCCATAGTGTCATCTTCAAGTCTTGACAACGGGTACAATATGGTGGTTATGCGAGTAGACGTTACAACACTGATCACCTCCAAGTTACAACGCCGAATGAGGACCGGTATTTGGCAGTTACTGCCAAAAGAAACAGATGGAGCACAGCATCAGACGTGTCTCGACAGCTCTCTTCAGCTACCGGTATGACAGTTTCAAGGAAGACCTTGTAATGACCTGAAGAGCACATTGGTCTATATGCTCGTAGGCCTGTCAGATGTGTTGTACTTACCGCAAGTCACTTTCGCCTGCGGTTAGACTGGAGTAGAGAGCATGCATTGTGGGCACCGCAAGAGTGGTCTTGTGTGATGTTTCCCAATGAGTTCAGGTTTAGCTTTCAATCTGATTCTCGCTAGACTTTCATATGGAGAGGGCCAGGTACCCATTACCCCGAAAAGAACACCATTGAACAACACCATTACGGTGGTGTAGGATTTCTCATTTGGTGGGGAAGAATTATTCTGTGTTCCAGAAATAGCCTGCTTGTTCAGAATGTAACTATAGCAGACCACATCTATCGGGATTTCATTCTGGAACAACATGTACATTTGTTTCCGGGTGCCATGGGTGCAGAATTTCTGTTTATGGATGACAACGCCAATCCTCACCATGCAACCATTGTAGACAAATGCCTTCAAACGGAGGATATGACCCGTATGAACTGGCTCGCATACTCACAGGACTTGATTCCAATAGAGCATGGTTGGAACATGCTTTACCGATGAATTGTAGCCCGTCAACCCCCTTCCACAGGTCTATCGAAACTTCGGAGAGCATTGCTTGATGAGTGTGGTGTAATATTCCCCAACATCAGATTGATAATTTGATACTCAGCATGCCTAAGCCTTGTACGGCCTGTATTGCATCGTCTGGAGGGCATACTATGTATTAACCATCAAACTAACCGCGTTATGTTATATTTTGTAAATAGATTATTTTTTGATCGCAATTTTTATCAATGATATCAAACATATCTTTTTTTGTTTTTTACCTTTTGTTTAATAAATAGGTCTCATTTAAAGCTTATTTGAAATCTAATTTGTAAATTCTTTATTTGTTCCAGGGTGATAAGGAAAAGGAGTTGGGATTACCCTTCTCTCCCTTGTGTGATCGGAATTCTACGCTAGTCGCCGAGTCGCAGATTGGTAAGTGTGCACATTTCTTCGAAATCCAGTTCTGTGACTAATTTCACTGTTTGACTATTTCAGTCATTAAATTGTTATGGGAATAACTTATTACACAAGATCAAGTCATAAAAAATTGTGAATTTCATATTATTTTTCATCGGGTCTTGCCACACAATTTCTCATTTTTAGTATATTTTTCTGTTAAAATGTGATAATTTTTAAAAAATGCCGTATTATACTCAGTGTATATTTTTGTAGGCATATAAATATTTGCATTTTTTTACGACTTCATTAGTTTGATATCAGCAAATTATAACATATCTTTATCTCATTTTAATGATTTTTATCACTTAAAACTATCTGCGGAAATTATTGAATTAATCACTGGGTACAAGTATATCATTGTGTACTTTCTTAATTTTCTTTTTTTCCCGAACTCTTTTTAAGGTTTCATCGATTTCATCGTCTCTCCAAGTCTAGAAGTGTGCGGAGACATGCTGGATAGGGTCCTCCATCACGTCGAAGGTCATAAGGATGGCTCCATTGCGGAAGACAACACGGGTCAGTAACAGATCACTCGCACCAATCCCAGATCTAATGCTTGAAAACCATTAAAAATAACTTGAATTAATAAAATATTGTAACGCACATAAAATAATTCAAGAAATGATACAAATCAATCATTAGAATATGAATGCCTTATTGCTTCAAGGACTGCGGCTTTAAGTATTATTTTTAATTAATTAAAGGATCAATAGAAAGTATATCAACTAGCTCCGGAAATTAATCCTTATGCAGAGTAAAAATATAACACGAGAAAACATTTCCATTCAATTTTATAACACAAACATTTTAATTCAAACTTAATAATCATGTAAGCCTAGTGTTAACTTTAATCATGTGAGCCTAGTGTTAACTTCAATCATGTGAGCCTAGTGTTAACTTTAATCATGTAAACCTAGTGTGAACTTTAATCATGTAAGCCTAGTGTTAACATAAATCATGTACATCTAGTGTTAACTTAAGCCGAGCTGGCAGCCGAATGGTTAGCGCTCTTGCATGCGGTTCAACAGTTCGAGGGATCAATCCCACCTTGGGCATGGATGTTTGTAGTGGTTTGGAATCCACTTTAAACCCTATGTCTCGGTCTAATTAGCCCTCGTGTGTAAAAAAAAATTACCGTTGAGAGACGATCAAACTAAACCAAACCTAGTGTTAACTTAAATCATATATATAAGCCTAGTGTTAACTTAAATCACGTAAATCGAGCATTTATTAAATCATGTATAAGCCTAACGTTAAATTAAATCATATATAAACCTTGTGTGTTAACTTATAAAATCATGTGAACCCCTTGTGTTAACTTAAATAACGTAAGTCTAGTCTTAATTTAAATGATGTAAGCCTAGTGTTAAAATTTAAATCACGTAAGCTTAGTGTTAACTTCTTAAATAGTATATAAGCCTAGAGTTAACTTAAATAACGTAAGTTTAGTGTTTTCTAGCTTTAAGAAGATTTCATTTCAAACAAATAAAGAAAAATATGGCGAAGTTTTATTTGTTTTAAAAAAAACGTTTTATCGTTAAATAAACCAGCTTAATATTTTATATTGATTTTCTTTTAAAATAATTTTCATCTGTAGTTACCTTAAGTCTCTTACCTACAGTAGGAAATATATATTGAATTATTAATCAAATAATTATGATAGTTAAATAAACTTATTAAAATAATAAATATAATGGTAAGACAGACATTAAGAGATTACAATGAACTCTCAATTTTAATCTATATATATATATATACACATAATGATTCTAAATTGTTTTTACAAATTAAGAGGGTTGATAGTACCCATCCATACAAGCAATAATTAGGAACACTGGATTGCATTCCATTCTGAGAGGAAAAATAGAGAAATATCCACCTGACAGTACTTCCCCAACACTTACAACAGTGATGGGTAAGGAAATGAATAATACCAAAAATTTCATAATCATTTTATTGTTTAGTGAAAACCTCACAGCAAATGCTAAAAATGCCGCCCATATGTGTCTTTGTGCAGTTGACACCGGTGAAGGAACGACTGGCGCTCGCTCAAAGGTTCTTCTGGTGCCGTATTAACTTTCTCCCATTCAACAACAATTCTAGCCACGAGATCTTTAGTTAAGTCTGCATGCGTTTCGTGCACTACAGATTTCATGTGCCCCGCAGAAGAAAAAAATCCAGTGGGTAGAGGCCCGCTGAGCGAGAAGGTCAAGCCACAGGTCTGCTACGTTCAATACATTTTGCGGGATATGTGACATTCAAAAAGTTACAGACTGTGATGGAAATTGTGCTGGGTCTCCATCGTGCATAAAAATCATGTCTCTCAGGATGGGGAGTGGAACAGCCTGCAATAGACTGGGAAGCTCTTGTTCCAAGAAGATACGGTATGTTGCGCCAGTCAAACGGTCTGGCATGATCGTTTGACTGGCTACCAAGATCGTTTGACTGGCTACCAAGATCGTTTGACTGGCTACTGGTAAGGGCCTACCAAGTAATCACCAAGGATACCTGTTCGCCGAAAATTTCTGATTTACTCAAGGGGTGGTACAGTGGGCATTGTTAAACCAAATGCGCTGATTGCGTTTTTAAAAGACAATGTCTACTCTGATTTGTTTTCTCCAGTAACCAATAAGAACAAAATAATGCTTCTTCTCTGTGGAAAATTGCATACGGTAATTGCAATGATAGATTTTAATGAGTTTCTACTTTCCTCTTTTCTGCCTCTCCGAGTTTTTAATGTGACTCTGTTATTTATATATATATATATATATATATATATATATATATATATATATATATATATATATATATATATATATATATATATATATATATATACACAAACATTGTTCTCTAATTCAATGTTCCTTGCTTCTTTTTAGCTTTTTTATTTGTTTTCGTTATTTTTCATCAGCTTCTTTTCACAGCTTTCTCATCATAGTTCTTAAAATGTGGCAACTCTTGGCAATTGCAACTTTTTGTTAGTGAAAATAACGATTTTTATAAAATTATGAATTTAGAATTTGTTAATACACTTGTAGTAATTCATAAACTCACTGTTGGCCTACTTGTAAAATTGCATTTTTCAGAATGGGAGATTTTAGTCCCTTCTACAACCATTTTTAATAACTGGAGATAAATGATCGTTCAGAATTCTCCATGCGCATCGATTAACGTGAGTGCTTGGGAGTCTTCCAGCTTTCTTCTGTGGGAAACTTAAATCGGCCCTCTGTAAAATCATCTATGGCCAAGAAGCAGTAGTTGTCTAAACATTCCAATACTTGCTGTAAAATGACACTAATTATTATTTTCCTGCATTGCTAATTACTAATATTTTAATTTTTTTATATTTTTAATTACTTATATTCTATATTCTTATGCTTTAATTCCTTATATTTTAATTCTCTTATAAATGGGCTTCACTTTAACAGTGATATGAAAATAAAATCGCTATCGCAAACAAAACATGTGATTTTACAGTCGTTGCTACTAAAAACCTTGTCAAGATTTTAGGACGTTTATCTCTCTAGCAACATAACAATAAGAAAGTCTTCCATCCAAATAATTATTGGATATGTTTAATTATATTATTAAGTGCATGTTGTTTAATAACATGAAAGTTCTTAGTTTTCTTGAGAGTGAATAGCAGGCGCATCGTTCGTTATACAAAAACTAACTAAAATGACAATGCTAAGTTAATCAAACAAAAACCTTTTATCCATTTGGTACTAGTGTTTTGCTTTAACTGCATACTTGTGGTAATATGAATGTCCTCTGTTTTTGTTATCTTGTGCTAGCTAACCTGGTTTATTGAGAGCGCTTATTCCACTTTTCCAACTGAACCATATTTACGTGTGGAGTCCGACTTCCTCAATACTCATATGCCATAGGTACCCGCGCGCCCGTTTATAGAGTAGGTGACAACATTTACAACTCATTCATACAAAGGAAAGGACAAAGACAGGATACACAGAGAGAGTGTACATCCATTCCCGAACTGGGATTCGAACCCAGGACCTCTCTATCCTCAGTCAGGCACGCTGACTACTAGATGGGGTGGGCGGCATAAAAGTCCTCTAAATCTAAAGTGAATTATTTTTCAGAAATTAGCATTATAGTATCAAATTGCAATTTAAGTAATTGAGTTGACTTACGGTAAACAGTTTGATGCGATTTTTTTTTTTTTTTACATCACGTGTTAGAGGCAGCCTAACGACCCAGTTGCGTTGCCTAATTGTTAAAATTTAAATAAATTAAAATGCATTTAAGAGAACATTTACCGCGAGGATTTTTTATAGATTGAAGGCCTTACTCACGTGTTACTCGAGAGGAAACCCTGAAAACTCACGAGCACTCATTGAGTCAGACATGGAACAATCATCTCCCGCTGTTTAGGAGTGAGTGATACTCGGAGAGATCACCAGGCCATGGTGAGTTTTTGATGTAAATTTTTAGATTAGAGGAATGATTGGCCTTTTTCTTTTTCAGTCCCTTCCAGAGGATTGGCGACAGGGTCAGCGGCAAACAGCCCTGCCCACGGCCGCGCGTCGCAGAGGCACTTCAGCAGTCCCGGGCAGTCGCCGAGGCACATGCCGAGCGGGGGCACCGTCCCTCGGCCCTGGCTCAAGTGTCTGGAGAATAACAAGCTCATGTGGCAGGAGCTCAGTGGCAAAGGTAAGTGGCCCTGTCTTCCCCACCCACCCCCACACACACACCCCACCGACTGACGACTTCCTTCCATTTTGACCCTGTACTTCACATACCTGTTTGTATTAAGCGGCTAAACTTTCAAAAACAAAAATGTTTTCTATCATAATTGAAATTATTATATTAAGGGAAGTAATATCCGTACTCCTTGGAATAGAATATCTCAAGTTGGATTCCAGCAGTTATTGGAAAATATAAAACAATTGCATTTCTATATATACTTATATAAGAGTGACTGCTTGAGAGTCTTTCTTATCATCAATATAAAGACACATAAATATAATTTGTTATTATTACGTAGGGTTCTCTCTTTAGGATATAATATTTTAGATAACATTAAAAAAATACTTACAGTTACAGAGTTAATGTAAAATAGATGAACACACTCTATACATTACTAAGTTTCTTAAGACAAACCTAATAATTATTAAGATTATTTAAAATATATTATCAGTTATTTTACCAGAATAAATTACACCGCATGTTTGACAGCTAAGGGTTCTATAGATTCATTCTTTCTTTCAGAAGAGAAAGATTAAATATAATTGTGTTTTCTTTTTATTGACTCCCGACAAATCTAACCAGTCACAAACTCTCTTTTATTTTGTCAAAATAATATATTACTCATCAAAATTTTTGTTTCGTATTGTATTTTCCACAGGATAAATATTTTCAGAAATACCAGCCACAGAATTTGCAGGTATTTCTGCAAAAAAGTTGCATGTATTGATTCACACAAACACACCTTGGAAAAAAAATGCATTTATAAGAATCTTGCACAATTATTTAAGTACACAATTTTTTTTATTTTACATAATGTGTGCATTAAGCCATGAAATTTGCACATATTTTTAAAGTCAAAATTATTTATATAGTATTTTTAAACTAACGATATTATTATAAGATTATTTAAAGTAAAGAAATCAAAGGTACACGTAAAAACTTCAGTCACTCCAAAGGAAGAGAGCAGTTTGCTCAAATTAACACCAAATCGTTTTAAAATTCTTTCGCGGTTGCGTTCTCAATGTAAACTAAAAAAAAAAAAAAAAAAAGCTGTGTGTGTGTGTTTTTAATTTAAATGTATATTTTAAAACAAACGATAAACACTATTTTTCATACAATTCATTTACTAAAACAAATAAACATTTAAATTCAATATTTATAAAAAAAACTATTTAAAATAGAAAACTTAATGAAGAATAACACCGCCAATCAAAACAATCGTATTGAGTTTTGCAAGTGAATTATTTTACAGTGCAAAAGAAGAGAAATTGATGGAATTAACTTTGTTTTTAAAAAAAAACAATCGATTTTAGCAAAGTAATAACCGTGTAATTGTAACATAATTTTCTATTGTTGGAAAAAATTTTATATTTTGGCATCATTTATTTTTCATCGATTTTATACTGTACTGATATATGCAGTAAATAAAAAGTAAATAAAGAAACATTTGAATTCAAAAATAGGTAAATGAAATCTGTTCTTTATAAAGGAATCTTGTGTGTATTGATTTTCTGAATTTCCTGATAAAGTTCTCTTATTATATATAATTTTGATATTATTTAATAAGGACTTCAAGGATTCATATTATGCCCACTGGTCAACAATTAAATCATCCATGTGCATTCCCCCGTCAATAAATACCAAAATATATTACAGTGCGAAATTCCTAAAGCTGGTGCTGCCATCTACTTTCACTAAAAAAAACTAAATTATTTTACTGAAAACAAATGTTATATGAAACAAAGAACTTTTACTCTTGAAAATTTGTGACAATTTTCCTCAGAAACATTAATGAATATTTTTAACAGAACATTATTCATGAAATAATTTATAAATTAATGCAAAGATTTGCTTTTTATTTTCTATTTTCGTTTTTATCCCTAATCATTTATAGAAATACTTATTTACTTAATATGTTTTGTGCTGCCATCTACACAATTCTAAAACTAAATATAAATTTGAAATATCGGGGATTATTATATACATTCAAAAATTAAATAGATTTCAGTATAAAAGTAGGTGTAAACTTTTGTCTATACTTCTTTGTAGCATGGAATATTTTAGCTAAAAAAAAATATTTCCAGCTAATATACACATTTTTAGAACTGTCATTAGTAACATAATGCTTATATTAATCTTATAAAATATTGCAGATAAATATATTTTTAATAACTAAAATTTCTTAGAAAAATCGAAGTATTTTAACGTGCTATAAAAACTTCTTTTAAATGATTTTTAATAATGTGATGTATTTAGCGAATAAGCAGCTAAAGGTTATCTACATTTTGCCGTCGTTTTTCTACTGATCAACACAAAACAGGAAGTGGCGATAAAACAATACTAAAATCCAAAAAGTTTGAATCGTGATAAATGATAGTAGACGAATTGAAAAAGGTGATTAAACATCTCATACAAAAATTGGAAATTACGAGGGTCACTCTCAAATTTTTGAGATACAGTTATACTTACAAGATTTTAGGTGTGTTCAAAGTAGGCAATGAACTTTTGTAGACGAATTTTCCTCTGATTAAATGCCTCAAGCCATTCATTTCTTGGGATAGATGAAAAAATGCATTTATAGCCACATCAATCTCTTCTTCTGAAAGAAAACGACGTCCACGTAAGTTCTTTTTTAGATTAAAGAATAACCAAAAGTCGCACATAGCTAGATCAGATGAATACGGCGGATGTTCGATCACTTTAATTTGTTTTTGTTTAAGAAACTCAACTGTTAATCCGGCTGTATGTGAAGATGCATTGTCATTGTGAAGCATTAGTCCCCTAACATTCAGTTCTTATAGAATTTCTGGAAGACATTTAGTGGTATACCAGTTTGCTGTTACTGTCTTCTGTCCTTCCAACTTGATGGCTTTGATTAATCCCGTACTTCTGAAGAAAACGGCATACATCACTTTTATTAGTGCGCTTTACTTGTTATAGTTTATTAGTGTCTTTACTTGTTATCACTTTACTTGTTATCAGTGCGCGTTATTTTTCTTCATTGTCGGCGTGAGATCATCTTCAAAGACCCATACTTTGCTTTCTTGACTTGTTGGAAAGTCAATAAACGGTATGTTCGTTTCATCACCTGTTACAATTTTAGAAATGATGCGGTGGCCACCATCATTTAGCAATTTAAAAGGTTCTTTACTGATTCTGACACGCTCCTCTTTTTGGTGCTCAGTTAGATTATGAGGAACCTAACGCCAAACTACTTTTTTCATATGTAATTCTTCATGAATGATTTTGCGTATGGCTGCGGATGCAGTGTTAAGCTCCTTCTATATCATTTGATAGGTACAGCGATTATCATCCATTAACATTTTTCGTATGGCAGACACATTATCCGAGAATACTGCCGACAGCGGCCTTCCTGTGTGTTCTTCATCCCGAAGAAAATTGCGACCTCTTCTAAATTCTCTAAACCATCTGAATACAGTAGCACGAACTGGAGATTCATCACAAAATGCTAATTGCAATGGTTGAACGCATTCTTCTTGATTTAATCCTGCTTTAAAATCGTAGAAAATCATTGCGCGAAAATGTTCTCGCGTCCACTCCATGTTCTCTTCTGTTTAAAATTTATTCCACGCTAAACAAGTTGAAGTAAGTCAGGAAAAAATCGTCTTCTGTGTAAAAATACTTTGTATTTTAAAATTAATCCGTTATTTTTATTTTGTAAATTCTCGTCTGAACGTATCTCAAAAATTTCAGAGTAATCCTCGTATGTAACAGTAAATAAAATAGATATGCCATGAAAGTTGCTTGTATATAAATCTAACAAAAATATTTTTGAAGTATCTCAATTTCTTAAGCGCGTTTAAATTCTTAAATTTTATGATAGCATAATGGTATAAACGTAAATTTTATTTTAAATGCATGCTTTAAAGACATAGCTAATACTGAAATTATATTCAAATTCGATAGCCAAAAAGTCTATTAAATAAAAGTCTATTTTCTATAAAAGAGTATAGAGACAAACTCTTAAAAATTACATGCATACTTCATATTAGAAATACAATCTTTTTACGGACTTAGAATTCTATAAAAAACGTAAAACTTGGTTTTCTTTTGTTGTTTTCAAATATATTTTAAATTATTAGGTGTGTGTACTTGTGTTTCGGAAAGAAAGACATGTGTTCGAAGAGCTATAATTTCAAAATTATGTTATTTATTCTTAATTTTTTAAAAATAGTTTAAATACTTTATTGCATTTTAGTGATATTTTCAAAACTTAGTTTCATCTGTTACTATGGGAACGAAATATTTATTTATCTGGATATACTAATGTTCTTATTTCGGACACAGCAAAACTTATTTCACTGCTACTAAAAATAAAATTAGATAAACAATGAGGTTTAGAATAATGAGAGAATATTTTAATAAGGAACACAGATTGTAAATAGAGGAAGATAAAGAGAAATTGACTGCATTAAATACAAAATTGTTTTCTTTTTTTTATTTAAGATGAGTTCTACACAATTTATTAAAACCTCTATCTTTTTATAAAAAATTTTAAAAGTAACTTTATTTCTATTTCAAACATCATATATGAAATTGCAATTATTTTTAGCTTCTAGCATTTTGTAACAAATTTCATTTAGAAAGCAACCATGAAAATTTATTCGCAAACTATTATAAATGAAAATTAAACGAGAAATGTATTTAGCGAGAAATGAAAACGAGAATTAATTTTTTTTTTCTCTCATTCATTCTTTTGAGTTTTGTTTCTATAAGTACAATTATCTAAAAGCTTTGTATAGTAGTGAATTTAAATTAGCTCTAATAAAGTATGTAAATTAATAAATTGTCTTTATCTGAACTCATTCAATATTATTTCTTAACTTAAAGATAGATCAAAATGTATTCATGATTTTTAGATTATAAACTTGTCACACACAGCAGGTGAATTTCAAAATACATTAGGAGAGGAAAACTTATTTTCCATTATATGATTACCATAAATTTTCATTTTATCACTTTAATCAAACATGTTCCATTTACAATGCATTTTGATTCATTTTTAACTTTACAATTTATTCCAGCATGAAAGATTTTAATTATTTTAATGAGCTTTCACATGCGTAAGAAATGTGTTAGTTTTTAATCCGAACTGGATTTCTGAACATTAATCGTCCTAACTTCTCTAGTTTCGATTAAAATGATTATCTTATACTCTTGCTCCAATCGTTTTCATTTATATTTTGACTGGAAAAGCTGCTCACCTCGTCTACGGTTTTGAGGCTTTTTGGATTTTATATTCGATTACACTTATTTCCCTTATATTTTTCCTTTTATTTTATCAGTATTATAATAAATTCTTGATTTTGTTTGCTTACGGCTCTTTGTGACAGTTGCGTTAGCATACTTTCTTGCACTCAGCTCGAAGTTGAGTTCCACAGGTGGGAGCTTTCGTCATCAGGATAGGGACCAAGCAAAAAACTCCATTATAAGACCTCAGTTTATTGAACGTGATTCTGCAGGCTTTATCGAACACGACGGCAGCTAAGCCAAGATTCCAATTCGAAGCTTTTCGAATATGAAAACGACATTCTGTGAAGTTGCCTCGACCTGAAAATATAACATTACGGCCACAAGTTGTAGCGTCAACAGGCTTACCTGTATGGGATTAAAAAAGAAGTCTCTTTTTTAAAATTAGAGGCAAAAACAAAACAGAAGATGTTTCCAATACTTTGCTTGGCAATTCCGGAGGTATTATTTCACTTGGAGGACAATGTGACTACGATATGCTTAACATGCCCCAACCATAGCGAACACGACGGATCTTCAATTAAACCTGGATTCGAACTCACTACCTGCCACTAGTAAGAACAAATCACTAATCAACCAGCCTACGGTGACCTTCATTGTAGCCAAACAGTAATAACGAAGGTTTAGTGAGAGGATTTCAGGTTCGATCCCATACACTGTTTAATAACTCCAGATTGATGTTGCCACTACTCCCACGCATGTTTATAACTGTAAGTGCTCGGGAGTTTTCCTAACTTTCTTCATAACACGTGAATATTGTGCACTATCTGAAAATTCCTCAAAGAAAGATATTTGCTATGAATGCTTATAAAAAAATGCCTATATATATATATATATATATATATATATATATATATATATATATATATATATTCTTTTTAATAATTCTTTCTTCTAGATGCTGAATTGAGGGAGCAAATAACGGAAGCCAGTAAGAAGAGATTCAAGGAGTACGCCAACGGTCTGGATAAGTAAAGCGCCTCGAAGTTAATGTTCGCGACACTCACTCTGAAAGTGAAAAGAGAACTCGAATTGTATAAAGAAAAAAGGGAAACAAAATCCAGTCAATAAGTTTGTTGTTTTTGTGGAAGACAATTGTGCGCTAAAAAATCCTTTTTTTGGCTTTTCTAAATGGTTACCATCCTGTGGGTTTTGACTTTTCTAGATTTAAAACAAAAAAAAAAAAACTTATAAAAAATATATAAAAAATTTCCTTTAGATTTATTTTGAAAATAATACTAGTTTTCTCTTAATTTAATTTATTATTTTTTGTCACTGCATATTTTTTAGGAAATTTATGTTCCTTTTTCACATACGAATTGATATGAAATTTAAAAACTGCTCAATTTATATTTCCAAATATAATTTACTAACAAATTTATTAAATTTTAGTGAGCAATGTGTGAATAAGTATTTTAAACTAAACTATACTTAATTTATTTGAAGAGAGGTTACTAAGCCAAATTAATATGCCATTAATGTTCAATTCAGTATTAACTGAACTGAATTTAATAAGTCATTTATGTACATAAAAAAAGAAATATTTTCTTTATTATTATGAAATTTATGAAATTCTTCTTCTAATTAATTATTATTTAGAAAGCTTTGTAATTAAGAATGTTAAAAAAAAAATCTTAAACTTTTTATTTTTAATTTGCCTGACCCTTGAATATATATTGAACTTAATATGTAAACAAACACAGTAGTAAATCTTTTATGAAAGGTATAACATTGTAGTATTAACATCCCACTATGGAAGGACGATTTCTTTTCTTTAAAATAAATCTCAAACATATATTAAAGAGCTATTTGTTCTTTTTTTTCCCCGAATAGTTTTTAAAACTTGTCATAGATTTAAACTGTTTCTAAGAGATACCAGATGCTAGGAAAGTCGCAACCCTGCACAAACACCACAACACCATTGTGATAAACACAATATTGCACCGTGCCCTTTTTCTGTCACTTCTTTACTCACTCTTATCTCTGCTGTATATAATTTCGAAGGTGATATCCTGAGGAAGAGCATTTTACCGCCCCCTTTTTACGGGAAATGTAACTTCAATCTGCCAGTTTTTCTCAATGGAACTCAAATTTAATAGAAATTAATAGTAATAGTTTTTCCCAATGGAACTCAAATTTAATAGAATTAACATGAAATTTAAAAACTGTCCTTAAATTGACCTTAAATATTTAAAGCTTATTATCCTCATATCTTCTGTAAGTGAAAATTTTGCTGGGAATTTAGCGCCGTCTAGTGTAAAGTTCAGAATTAATTTTATTATTTTAAACATCTCTTAAATGAACTCTTCTGCATAAAACTGTAATGCAAGTTTTTTACGAAGCTGGCGCCATCTAGTGCAAATATTGCAACTAATTTAATTGCTATGAAACTTGTGAGGAAAATACGCCTCTTTAAAACTTAAATATATATATATATATATTTTTTTTTTTTTTTTTTTTTTAGCGTTTTAATATCTCTAATCTTGTACCAAGAGCAAATTTTGTTTAAATCTCCATTTATCATATTTATAAATATGAGCACTCAGTTATTTCGGCACTTTTTTGCTCATCTCAGACACATTTTATTTCTGAAAAATAGAGTAAAATCTGTAATTAATACTCATTTACAGATAGTTCGCGCTGATTGGTCGTGCTATTTTGAAATAAGCACGATATTTTTTTATTGACAAGATAACATTACCGTTTTTTAATCTATGTATTTTTTTATATTATTGTTGCTTTATCTTAACAGTTAACTAATACATAACAACTGGAATTTAGAATTCCTTAATTTAATATACTATCTGTTGATTGCAAGCATTCTAAGAATATCCGTAAAAATCATAGCTTTAAATTTATTTCTACATTTGGATTGAAAAATAATTTTTTCAATATTTCATCAATTTTTAACATTTAATTCATTGAACGTAGAACGAATAAAGAGATGTTAATTAAGAATTTCTCCTGATTAACATCTTTATTCTTTCTTCGTTTCAGCAAGGTTATTTGAAAATTCAATTGCGCATGCCTATCCATTGCGTAAAACTGGCACTTGACGTTAAAACATACTTTTGCATACGATCATTTAATTATGGGAGACATCCATTAACTATGTATAAAGTTTAGATTAGTTGCACTGATTCTAGCAACAGCATCATTTCCAACTGTAACTAGAAAGAAATCTTGGCAAACTGCCAATAACAGTAGATACATCCACTAAGCGTTTGTTGGAAGTCTTGTTATGACATTTGGCCAGAGTGATCTGGCGAAATAATTTGATTATACATTTTTTTTTTTTTTTTTTTTTTGTTTTCATTTTGAATATGAAATTTACCAACAGTTTTCTCAGTCATTTTGTGTGAAACTTATAAGAATCATCAAGTTGAACCATATTCGCTATTCTTTCTATGAATTGTTGGTACATTTTTTTTTATTTGAATCTTTATCGAAGTTTATATTCATGATAGTTTACTCAAGATTAATATTTACTTGAAGCTACTTAAAATTTTCATTCTGTGTGATAATGTCCCGTCTCATTTTCGAGCCAATTATTGAATTATTTTTGATTGATTGTTTGATTGATATTAGGTATCTTTGCTGTATTAATCAATCAATCAGATGTCTTTATTAAAAATAACTTACCTCATGATGTGTTTCTTTAATAAAATTCCTGACATATTTTGATGAATTAATAATTCGTAAAATTAAATTTCAGTTAATGAGAATGAATAGACAGATTCGTAGTTTCATGAGCTTTGTCGATGAATTTCTTCGTGTACATTCTTTGTCTTTAAGAGAAATTAGGACGATAATTGACTTCAAAATAGAAACAAAAAAAAATTTTTTTTTTGGTTTTTAAGTATTGAAAGCCCGATTCTTAGATCATTTTAGTTTCCTTAATTTTATTTCAAAAATGATGCCCTAAATGAAACAGATTGGGAATATTCCATCAGGTGCTGTGGGTACTCAAAAAACTGAGAAGAATTCGTCTCGTGAGATGAAATAGCCAACTCAGACAATAATGGAAACGTGTTGAAACTGGAAGAAAAGTAATCATTTATAATTGAAATGAACGCAAATGATTTTTACCAAAAAGAAAATAAATAAATAAAATGTTCTGTCTGGCAAACGAAATTGTCTTGGAAAGTTTCGACGCAATCAAACAAAAATACGAGAATTTTCTGTGAATGTATTTTACAAGTTTTACAATACCTTCATTATTTTTATGAATTATTAAACATCTAAATATGTCATATTTCCTCCATATCCTGTATATTATGCTAATCAAATTACTTTTAAGTTTTATAAAAGTCTATTATTGATTTATATTGAAGTTTTTTCTTATCCAAATTTCAAACTATGTGCTTTTTTAATGAAATTCGGGCACGTCACTTCATCAAAAGGTTGCACTAACTATTTTTACTAATATTAGATTATTGTAATATAAAATCGACACAGTATTATTTACAGACGAGGAAAACACAGGTATCAGAAACATTGTTGCCATGACAACGAGACGTGAGCTGTTTGTCATGGCTCAAGGGAAACAACACGCGGTTCTCAATGTTGTTTTCCAATATTTGTCCAACTAAAATATTTGTAGCAACAGACTGTTTTTTTTTTTTTTGTGACACTTAGCTGAATATCATACAAAAGTGACAAAAATAACTTTGATTACGTTCTTAATATAATCTAGCATTAGTAAATAGTCAAGTGCAACTTTTCATACAAGCCCAGAACACAGATAGCTTATGATTGATATTTACTTTAACATTTTCAAAGCCGAAAGATCAAATAATTCACTAAATGAAAAAAAAATGAGCAGAGAGAGACGCTTTATACAAATTGTACTTATATTTTGTCATTGGCATCTGTTCATGTGTAATTTCTTTCATTTTCAGTTTCAGTTGATCATCAGAAATTCAAGAAATTATCACTTTATGTAATCAGTTGTAATTATTGTGTGAAGAGATAATATATTTGAATTATTATTCAATGTGTTGTTCATAAAATCTGAATGTTCTTTTTCTTTTTTGTACAACGATTGTTGCTTGGAAAAATCTTTGCATAAAAACCTGAAAATTTTGTTACATTTTTTGTACAAAGTTAGCAATCTTTAAAGATCTTTGCTTAAATATTAATAATAATTAATCACACCCTAATATTTACTTTACTAACATTATACTTCATTCATCTAAAATTAAGCTTATTGTGCTTGTTCTTTGTTAAAAATAAGTTCATAAGCCGATTGATGAACAGCTGATCGATAGAAGATCTATTTTTGGTAGAAAAATCCATTAACGGTAACCGCAGTCGCCAAACAGTGCAGAATGTTTTAGAAAAGTGCGAAATATTTATCATTATATATAAATATTTTTGATATTCCTCTCAATATTAGAAAATACTTATAATAATTATAATATTATAAATAATAATAACTACTATTATTAGAAAAGTGATATTGTAAAGATAATAATCATAATAGTAAATAACAATGGAATAGTATGATAAATTTCTAATTAACAAGTCTGATAGTTAAAATATTTTTCTTCTTATTAAATCACTAACGAATCCAATTTATTTGTTAAACCAAGTTTAAAAAAAATGTATTTATATTGTCCTTAAAAATATTAAAAATATCCGAAATAACAATTCAATTGCTTTCGCATGATTTTTTTATTTAAGAAATGTTTTGTTACGCATACATTTTCTTTAATATCATTAAAGTCGAGTATTAAAAAATGTTTTCCCTTGTTTTTTGTTGTAATCAGATAAATTCTCAAAAATTTTGTATTTAGAAATTGAAATTCTCCATTCTCTAATTTTAAAAATGAATCAAAATAATGTATTTTAATAATGATCGTGCAATTGCATGAGATAATTTTGAATTACTTTCATTTGTATTTTGAACATTCCAAATTATTCAACAAGGAAAGAAATATTTTATCATTAATTTCTTAGAACATTAAAAAGACCATTTTTTTTATTAAGTTGTGAGTTTTTAGTTACTACAATAAATAAAATATTGATTTTGGATTTTATTAGGAATAAAAATTCTCTTATAGAAGTTTACAGCTATAAAATAAATAAACAGCAAATAAAGTAAAAGTAAATTCTCAAAAACAAGAATACATTTTACTTGTTGTTAAAAATAAAAACTAGAACAAATATGATTGTTATTTTAAAGAAGTTGAATCTAACTACCGAATTCTAAATTAAATTTTTTAAGGAACCATTTTTATACAAATCGCTTTAGACATCACTAAGTTGGGAGTGTGGTTGTCGGATATTCAAGCTGTTTATCTGTCGGCTACAGTTGATAAGATATTTTATTTTGATAAATTAAAGACTTAAATATCGGAAATTTCTTTTAGTGTAGTTTTGAACAAATTATATGACGTTCACTTTTTATATGCTATTTAAATATCTTTTTGATTTCTCCCTATTTTTTCGTAAGGTAATCTGCTTTACCTTTTATTATAAAAAAATATATTTTATAAATTTCTTATTCAATGAGAATAATTTAAGTGTAATATTTATATTGAATTGATTTTTAATATTCATCCTTTATAATTGCATATTATATCTAGTCAATAAATATGTTCAAATTATTTACATGCTTACAAAGGAATTGTATTCATAATATATAAATATAGGTATATATATACATTATAAAAATATATATAGATTTAACTTAAATACTATTTAAAATATTGGGTATTTTGTGATTTAAATAGACTGAAATCTTAATCAGATCTGAGAATATTATGTGAGAAAAATTTAACATTTAAAATTAGAAATGGGATTAAAACTAAACATCTTGAATCTAAATTGAATCTTAAAAAAATCGAATACAGATCACTATTTGTATTATCTTAATTTCCTATTACACTGTGCAATTCTTTGTTGAATTAGCAACTAAACACTTCATGTTGTCTTTTAGTTCAGCTGTTCGTGGGTTCAGTTCTCACCTTGTGCAGTTTTAGTGGTTCAAAGTATGCTTTAATCCATCGGTTTTAAGGAATTACATCTCCAGAACAAAAACACAGACTAACAAACATTCGAATCTTTTGAATTCTTATAAAGATTCGAAAAATGCAAATATTTTTCTGATTCAATTTTTCGAATCATTTCACTGATTCTAATATTCAAGTGACCCATTTCTAATTAAAAACACTTAATATTGTATTTAAATAGTGAAAGTATGGTGCCAGTTTAAAATATATAACTTACATCTCTAAAAATCAAAAATAGATTAGAGCTATGTAAATAGCCATTAGTTAGAAGAATTTAAAAGACCTGCTTAACCAAAATATCCATCCACTCAAAGTCTTACAAACTTATAAAATGAAAAAAAAATTGTATTTTGATATATTAGATGTACAACTGCTTTAGATAAATACACACGATAATATAAAGTCTGTTGGTGCAAAAAATTCTTATATTCCAAAATTTACGGTATTAAAATTTATAAAAACCATTCTACGGTTTAAAATGCTTTTTTAATGTAAGGTGGAGAAAATATTATGTGAGTAAACATAAAACCACATTTTAGAAATTAATTTGAAAAACTGCAATAAGGGCTCTTTAATTCAATACTTTGTAATGAGACGCATCTCGTATTCTGGAGCTAATTAAGACCAACTACACTTTATTTTAGTTCTGCAAAAATCAAGTTTTATCAGATTCGGCTGATTATGATCTTCATTTTATTTTATTAAATTGTTTATTCTTCAAAACTAATTTTGCATTTCTATTCAGTAGAACCAGCATTTTTATTTTCTTTTGTTATATTTTCCAACCAACTTCTCCACGTTTTGTGTTTTTATATTACCACTACAATATGCAATTTTGTAGCATTCGTTTGTAAAATCCATTGTTATTTCGAACTTTTATGTTTCAATATGTTATTACATTGTTCTCATCTTATTTTCGTTAAGAGGTCACTTTAAAAAACACTGAAGCATTTTTGTTTTCTTTGGTATGAAATTTTCTGCATAATAACAATCAAACAGTTCAAGATTTTTTGGTTTGGAAGTTAAGATTAAATTCCAGATTGTTTTGGAGGAATTAATTCTCGTGGGCAACAAAAACAAAAAAATCCGAAGATAATCAAAATTAATGAATTACAAAACATTCATAAAAATACTTATAAAAGAAAATTAAATTTTTTAATAAATATCTAATAATTTTTTGCTTTTTTTAAATGTCAATAATATTTAATATTTTATCTTAGAGATTATTAATTAACGTTTGGATATAAATTATGATTTTAAAAGTAATTCCTTGGTTTATATTTTATAAATTTTATTCCCCAAAAATTATCGAAAATGGAAAAAAATCAGTAACACTCAAAATCACAAATTGTATATAGCTAACAAACCAACTTATTATTAATTCAATAAACTGATAATCAAATGGATATCACTAGGGTTTTAAATTCAGGAGTTCATGGATTCGATTCCCATTTTGAATAGCTCAAAATCATTTTTAAACTGTAGACTCTGTTCAAATCAATCCAAGTTTTCTAGAGATAATCGTCAAAAACAACTAAATCACTTCTAATTTTGTAAAGCAAAGATATAAATCATGCAAAGATAATAAAAACAATTTGTTTCGTTTTTCGAATTTGCTTTATAACCGTAAATATCGCAAGAATTAAATTAAGTATATTTATGATTAATTTTGCACAAAGACATTTATAATATCTACAACAAAAATTAAAACAATTTGTTTCCGTATTTTGATGATTTTGTGAATATTGTGTTACCTATTTAAATATATTGAAAATTTAAATTAAGTTTTTTTTATTTTTATTTATTTATTTAAACTCAGTAGTAAGCAGCCAAAAGGTTAGGACTCCAGCCTTTGTGGGTCTGAGTACCATCTTGATCTAAAATGCTTTTAGTAGCCCAAAATCTGCTTTAATTATTCTCAGAATGATTAGAGCTCCTCCTCCTATGAGCTACAAACAATTGTTGAGCTCCAACTAAAACAAAGCATAGTCGCTATAAATTAACAAAATATTTTCAGATATTTAATTTGTCCTTCAAAATTTTAAATGAATTAATAATATATTTTATTTTCTCTTAATAATAGAAATATTTTCCAATTTGCATGTGTTAAAAATGATGACACCTATATCAAAGGCAGATTTTAATCATCCACATTTTTATATGTATGATTTAACCTTAATATTCCACTTAAGAGAGCTGTGTAACTATAGCTCCAATTTTTCCGATTAAAGAGTCCCTACCGTATATCAAATATAAATAATTTAGGGGTGCGAACCTAACTCGCTAACTCATGTACCACCTGTTCTTTTTCGCTGCTAAGAGCTAATTGTATACAAATATCTATCATGAATCATTTCTCCGTAGATCAATATCTGTATAAATATCTTTAAAATAATTCTTAATTTTTTTTAATGATTTTTCTGAAAATATATAAGAACACACTCTACAAAATATATTTCCTTAACTTTAAATAAATTTACATAATTAATGTTCAAATTTAAATGGAATATGAAAACGTGATTTCGGAGTCATGATTTTATTTAAAATGTTATAGAAAGCAAAATTTAATTTTTTAATTTTAAAAAAATATCTTCTTAGCGTACATAAAATCCGGTCAATAATTAATATGTATTATCTCATTTTTATCATTGGAATGGATTGCATTAGGTTACCTTATAACAGAAAAATAAAATTATTTTACATCAATGACTATATTTTCGTGTGTATATGCAGTTAAAAGTATTTTGCCTCCATGGACAAAGTATTTTCGCAGAGGGACCAACCTCGCAGATCTAAGAATACTGGATACTGATTGTACATTTTATAAAAAAAAAATATGCTTGTTATTATGGGAACTCTCAAAGTTTCGTTATTTCTCTCTTTAAAAACAATTTTTTTTTCCTTATAAAATAAAATTATAAAACAACACAAAAAGTAGAAAATTTATAACTTGAGCAAAATTTTCTAATTTGAAATGTGTTTAGTATTTTAAATAATAGGAAGATCTACTTTTTTATTATTAATCTGTTGTTCTGGTTAAAAAATTAACGAACTTAATAATTTTCTATAAAAGTTAAGAATACTTAATTTAAAATAGAGAAATTAAATGAAAATGAGTTAAAATAAAAAATAATGATTTCTAACAATAAGTCAATGAAATTATTATGTTAAAATAATATGTGTTAAAATCAATATGTATGTTTAATTTAAATAGAGCTGTAAATTTAGAAATTTGGGAACTTGTAAAAACTTTTTTATCTTTTTGCTTACGTAAAATAGTGTTTATAATGCAGCAAATTTTATTGACACCTGAATTAACTCTCACTTTATCGAAACAGTGATAATTTTTATAAGCTTAATATTTTTATAGATAGAAATTATGCATTACACAGTAATTTTTATTATTAAAAATATCACTGAATTCGATGCTTATGAAATATAACTTGTGAAAATGTTTTTTGTAAAGAAATGTTAACATCCATTCAAAAAATATCCTGGTATATTAGTGTTGTAAAATCATGCTCCACTAAAATTGAAAAATAATTTCAATGCTACCACATTTGGCAATTTATCGCCAATGTGTGCAGAAGCAAGAATACAATGTTTTCATTTTAATAATCTAAAAGTAACATTGATTTATTTCAGATCCCGAACAAAAAAAAAAAAAGAGAAAGATATGGAATGTTTGTTCTTAATAAACTGTTGACCCCATATCCGTGATCACCTTGACTGTTCTAACTGCAATAAATTCCAAAGAGAGTGTTTAACTTTTAAAAGTGTATGATAAATAGCCAATCAGGACGCCTGAATGTCATTCGCCGTCATACTGTGACGTCAATACCAAATGTTTATTGTCGTATGGAGTTTTCTCTTTTTCACATCACGTTTTCGGTTTTTCCACGAATAAACCTATCAAATTACCTTCCATATTTAATTATAGTCTTAGTTTAAAAATAGCAAGAAATTTATTATTGTTGTTATGTACTTGTTTTTAACAATATTCAGCAATAAGTTAACTTTCAAGGAACAAATAAAATATGCATAAATTGCCATCTTTTATGAATCAACTGTGAATAGAATATCTTAAATACTTTGCATTATTATATGCATTTGAAAATGCACTGATGCAAATATAGCAAGCTTATAATATTTCATTAAAACGGATTTATAAGTAAAAATATAATAGTTTTTATTCATTCTACAAATTTAATTTTGAAATAAATGTTTAAAAATTAATAATATGGTAACAACTTAATTGTAAAATTAAATTTTAACAATTTTTTATCCTTAACAGGAAATTCAATATCAAAAATTAGAATCTAGCAAAAATGAATGTCGTCTTTAGAAATTAGACATAAATTGGTACCGAATTTAATTTAGTCTATTAAAAACTAATCTATTTAACTCACTTATTTGTATACGTAAGAATACACTGTTTAATTTTTCCAAAAATATTGCTTTATTAAGAATATGTCATTTTTGTGGATATATTTTTATTAGTTATTGTTGCCTAATTTCATTACAAGAAAAACAAATAGTAATTTGGTAGTTAAAATTAGTTTGGAATTCGTTTGGCTGAAACTTCATTGTATTCCCCACATTTAGAGAAAAATTGCCTTTTTTCTATTTGGTGACAATTAAGAAATATATTTATTGATACTAGCTGAAATATTAATAAAGAAAGCAAATCCGGAATATATATTTTAAATTATGTTACAAAATCAGCAATACTAAACAATTACCGTTAGTGTACAAAATATTTCTAATTTTAAATAGAATTCTCTTTTATATTATTTTGATATTTTTTGTATGCATATGTTTATAAAAATTCATTTAAAATAAACAACTTGTGTATGCTTCACTGCAATCTTATTATTGTTCTACAAGAACATTTATATTTCTCGTTAAAGATAGATTTCCAAACTTCCATAAATTGGTCCGATTCCTTCACAAATTTTATATTTAGAATAATTTATTTTTTGATTTTATTTTTAATTATGTAAATCTTGATTCCCTCTTAAAACAGGGTCTATACAGCTCCTGTTTTGTAATAAATTGTAACTATAGTTACAATTTTTCGCATAAAATATACATTAACATTCTACAATAATTTACATACAAATAGAAAAGGATATTAATTTTTAATTAAAACCTTTTTCTCTCAGTTTAGATTTATTGAAATATTCCTTAAAATAAGCCTTTTAATTTAAAGTCTGCAATTTAATAAAATATTAATTATTTTTCTTTTAAATTTTAATTTGAAACGTTCTCTAAAATGCTTAATATTTTCTGCCCCTAATTTTTTTCACTTTATTTTGCAACAATTGACCAAGGTATATCAACAATTTCAAGCTAATTGTTATATTTTAAGTTTAGAAAACTTGCTAATATATAATCAACCAGTACAATAAGGTTTCACTAAACTAATAAGTGTAATTAGAAATCAAAAATAAAAGTGCTTTGAGTGACAGATTATCTCTGAACGATAATTTTAATGTCACCATTTTAAGTACCAGGTATGGAACTTTTAACATAATTTGTTCGGAAACTATTCAAATAATGAAAAACATAATAACTTTCAATTACAACTTGAACAAAAAAAAATATTTCCCTTTCCAAAATCTTATATATGGAATTTTTCTGAACAGAATTCCGCAAATTAAATGTTATTTTCTGACCTATCTTAAATACTTGCCATTTGATATTTTGTTCACCAAAATTTGAATATAAAAAGCTACTTTGAGAGTACCCATCTATAGGAATTATTACAAAAATAATTTTAGAGAGATTGACTAATATAATTCAAATTTTGTTCCCAACATTATATGAATATCAACTAATGTAAGATTGTTTTTCATTTTGAAGCTATTTCCTATCCATCATAACTTTGTTGATTTTATTGAAGTTCTTTGATTTATAAATATTTGTAAATTAGAAATGAAGCAAACTATGTATTGTCCATTCAAACCTGCTATCATTTTTGTTCAGCATATCATTTATATTATGTATTGGCTGTCTTTAGAAGCCATGTAAGTTAAATAAAGTATAATATAATTTCTTTTCCTTTATTTCTGTCTCAACAAAACACTAAAATAAATATTTGGTACATACCACTTATAGAAACCATGAAAATCTAAACCTCAATATTTTTGGATTAGGCCGAATTCTAGCTTATAGCCATAGTCAAAATTGGCCACTAGACAACATATAATAACTTTTCGTTTTGATTAAATGTCATTTCACATTCCATATATTACAATATTTTAAATAAATTTCCGATATTTACGTTCATTATATCTTTGGCAAGATAATGTTAATGAAATTGGAACTTTAAATGTTTTATAATATATCAAAGAGGATATAAAATCGCCATTCGCGCGTTGGTGATTACTTAGAAATGGAATCTTCAACACGTGTTCTTTATAACTGATAAGGGCGAAATTCGTTCTATTTTAACATGTATCATGAAAAACATTTCTAGTGACAGGACCTAATTGAGGCGTAGTGGTAGTGACTCAGATTCACTCTCACAAGCCGCAGGTTCGAGATTCATTCCTCGGGTTCGCCAACGTCGACTCATTGGGTCGATAAAAACGGAGTACAAAATATCCTTGGGAACTAAACACTAGAAGAGTTTCAGTTTAGGCTGAATACCTAATCGGGACAAATGCTTCGTACCCCGCAGCCCTCGATCACGAAGACAGATCTGGGCGCAGTAGGCATTGGCCTCCATATCAGCTGCTCACTTTCATTTTATTTGGAACATATATATATAGTTATATTTATCCAATATATCTTATTTATCCACAAAAGAGCATTCTTATTGACATACGGTAAGTAAATATTCAAATAGTGTGGCATAGGAAAAAATAAATAAATATAAGCATTATAAGTACTACTAAACTTTCTAAAGAAAGCTAGATATGCAATGTAGTTCCAATCGTCACAATTCAGTATATGCATTAGGAAAAAAACTTTCTAAATATTACAAACATTCTAAATATTAGAAAACGTTCCAAATATTAAAGTCTTCTTAAATATCAGATTTGTAACTACTGCAACTCTTTGGAAATCTGTATTTTAAATGCAATTTTTTAATTATATATATATATATATATATATATATATATATATATATATATATATATATATATATATATATATATATATATATATATATATATATATACTAAATTTTTTTAAAAGAAACTCTAGAAGTAAATGTCATTATTTAGTCAAACATTATTCCAATAATGAAATTTGAAAAAAAAAATTAAGGAATCATTATAAATATCGTAAAATAATTTATAAATATTAAAAACATCTAAAATGAGATATTTTAAATAGTTTTTAAGATACATCATTTCTAAATACCAAGGTTTTAAGGACTTCAATTTAAATAAAACATTGAAAATTCCTCGCGAGATATTCTACTGAATAAATATTCAAATAGTACATAAAAAAATAAATTAGCTATTTTTTTTTCTAAATACTATAAAATCTTAGATTATTATGAATACCAATACCTAACAATCAAACTCGTGTCAATAAATTAAGGATAATTCAAGTTCAGACAAAGAAATGACAGAAGCAAAACAAATGTAACTTATTTGTAAAGTCTATTTATTAAACAAAAGGTAATGAGCGAAAAAAGATGCTATGTTTGCCATCATTAATGAAAATTACAATTCTTACTCCTTGAAGCAACTTTCAAAAAAGAACTTACTAAAAAATCCAATATATGGTTGGTATATGATGGTTAATACATA
Source organism: Latrodectus elegans (assembly GCA_030067965.1). Taxonomy (NCBI): domain Eukaryota; kingdom Metazoa; phylum Arthropoda; class Arachnida; order Araneae; family Theridiidae; genus Latrodectus; species Latrodectus elegans. Next base: position 78,685,686 of record CM057815.1, read on the forward strand.
GTATGCCCCTTAGACGATACAATGCAGGCCGTACAACAGCTAGGCACGCCGAATATCAAATAATCGATCTGATCATTGAGAATATTATACAACTCATCAATGCTCTTCAAAGTTCTGGTAGACATGTTGTAAGGGGTTAATGGGCTGCAATTCATCGACCAAGCATGTTCCACACATGCTCTATTGGATTCAAGTCCGGAGAGAATGCAGGCCAATCCATATGGGTGATATCCTCCGAATGAAGGCATTCGTCTACAATGTTTGCATGGTGAGGACGGGCGTTGCATCCATAAACAGAAATTCTGCACCCATGGCACCCGCAAACAAATGTACACGTTGTTCCAGAATGACATCCCGATAGATGTGGCCTGCCATGGTTACATTCTGAACATGCAGATTAGTTGTGGAACCCAAGATAATTTCTCCCCAAACGAGCAATCCTGCACCACCGTAAGGGTGTTGTTCAATGGTGTTATTTTAGGGGTAACGTGGACCTGGCCCTCTCCATATGAAACTTCGGCGAGAATCAGACTGAAAGCTAAACCTGGACTCATCAGAAAACGTCGCAGAAAACCACTGTTGCGGTATCCACAATGCATGCTCTCTACTCCAGTCTAACCGCAGGCGAAAGTGACTTGCGGTAAATACAACACATCTGACAGGCCTACGAGCATATAGACCAATGTGCCCTAAGCGTCTGTACACGGTCTTCCTTGAGATTTACATACAGGTAGCTGAAGAGAGCTGACGAGACAGGTCTGATTCTGTGCTCCATCTGTTTCTTTTGGCAGTAATTGCAAAATACCTGTCCTCGTTCGGTGTTGTAACTCATGAGCGACCTATGCTGTAACTTCTACTCATATTAGCATCATATTGGAACCGTTGCCAAAGCGTTGAGATGGCACTCTTAGCGATTCCAAGTTCCTCTGATATTTCCATGTGGGTGCTTCCACATTCCAGGCAGCTGATAATTCTGCCACATAAAACATCATTCAAATGCTTCCTTCGTGCCATAACTATGCGGTTATTGCATTGAAAGTCTTTTAAAGCGCTTGTGAACAATTTTACTTCTTTTTAACCATTCCTTATATATCCCTTTCTTACACTCTCGTCATTGTGACGTACTATCCGTGCCATCTGCTGGTTTCTTGTAATTTTTATATTATTCTTCAAGATGTGAGTGATAATTCTACATGGGGAAATTTTTATTTTAGAGTTCAGTTTCTGTGTGATTCTGTATTATCCTTTATTTATGGATATGAGTGTATTTGAAAACATATTGCTCTTACTTAAATACATAATGCAGTTTTTAGCCTCATGTAATGTATTAATATTTACCAAAATGTATTTATTAATACCAAGCGTGACATTTTCCAACAGGTTAATGTTCAAATAGATATCAGAAAGATAAATTAAATTTTACAATAATTATTGCTTAATATGCTAATTATTTCTCGTAAAAATATCCGCTTTTAATACCATGACTTAAAAAAAACAGTCATTCCAAATGCCATATTGAACATAAGTTCAAACAAATATTCAAATAATATGTAAAATGAAGTAAGTAATTAAACGTTTTAAATAATATATTATAAATAAAGCATTCCTTAACTATATAATATTTGAAAGAAACACTTTCCTAATGTAAAGAATTATTCTACGATAATCAATTTAAATACTTAAATATATTCATAATTGCATCTTATAATATTTTTGAATAACAAATTACTTAAAAAGCTATCATAAAAATTCTAATTTTCTCGTAGATAAAGATTAAAATACTATCAAGAAAAACTAAATATTAAATTAAATTAGCATTGGAAACTACGAAATTTGAATCTGAATTCTAAATTGTGGTTAGTGTATGCAATATTTTGTAAATAGTGCATCTAGAAAAAGTTCTTTGTGTGTGCACAGAACATCCAGTTAAAAGAACATATCCTAAACATTAAGTTTATAAATAAAACTGTCTAAACTTTTTTACAATTCTTGGAAATTTTAGTTTTAAATATCACAAGGTCTTATCTCAAATAAATATTGAAGCATTGTTGGGAAAGAATGTAAAAAATTTTTTAAAACAAAAATATCTCTACATTTTTAAACGTCATACAATTTAAAAATGCATTCTAAATAGTTAATTTAGAGTAATATCATTGAATAAAAATATTATCAAGAAAAAATGTCTTACTACAAAAGATGATCGAAGATCCTAAATGCAAATATTTTAGATTAAATAGTTTATAAGAACATTCATCTTAAGCAAAACATGACATTTTGTTTCAGACACTTCTGTGCGGAATTATTCATTAAAAATGAGAACATTGTAATGGACTTAAATGAAAGAAATTCATTCCTTTTATTTCTTCTTTTCATTATTTTAATTAATCAAGAATTAAATGAAAAAAAAATAATTGAAATAAAAAAACAAAATGGTTTTTAAGGGAAGGGACAGAAAGCATTAAAATCATTAGTTTACAATTTAAGCTTTATCTAAAGTTCATAAAAAATATCTTCTATACATGAGATTATCTTACAGAAAGAGGCTTTGAGAAAGCTAATAATTTTCATGTCCCGATATGTTCCAGATCTCGTGTATATTTCAGTCTTGTTGCATAGCTTCTTAGTGTAGCATGCGGTTACATTATATAAAAAATAATATTTGGGCTACATAATATAACATATATGGTACTCGATAATCAGTGGTTAAAAGAAGTCAATTAATTAGAGTTTTATTCCAAGTTTCAGTTAAGTCTAGCTCCAATCAAGTAGAGGCAGAATATCTCTCGCTTTCCATTCGGTTATGAATGTCTGAGTGGATTGAATTCACTTTATCCATAATTCCCTGTTTAAAGCCCATACAACATACAGAGCGGTGCAAGCGAGCCCCAGGATTGTGCTTTAAGGTTAATGTAGGCTTGGAATAGGAACCCATTACCAAGTAATTTTGGACCACTGTCAGATGACGAAGTTACTCTTGGTACCCTCCTCTCTGCATCTACGCCACACCAGAGGAAAGACTTCGGATGTCTCAAATAAAAGTGGACACGACCCCAGCCCACGGAGCTAAGCCATCCCAGTAAAGATGAATGCTGTCACCCTCCCAATCACTGCACCAGGTAAATGATGCTTCAATTTGAGGATCTTAACGGGAAGCCTCAAGAGCTCTAGCTCAAGATTCAAAAGAATGCCAATAGAACAGGTGAGAGTGAGTGCTATCACCCTCCCAATTATTGCTCCAAGCAAATGATGCTTCAATTTGAGGATCTTAACGGGAAGCCTCAAGAGCTCTAGCCCAAGATTCAAAATAATGCCAATAGAACAGGTGAGAGTGAGTGCTATCACCCTCCCAATTACCACTCAAGGCAAATGATGCTTCAATTTGAGGATCTTAACGGGAAGCCTCAAGAGCTCTAGCCCAAGATTCAAAAGAATGCCAATAGAACAGGTGAGAGTGAGTGCTATCACCCTACCAATTACTGCTCCAGGCAAATGATGCTTCAATTTGAGGATCTTAACGGGAAGCCTCAAGAGCTCTAGCCCAAGATACAAAAGAATGCCAATAAAACAGCAAACTAAGCTACAATTCTGAGTGAAAAAAACTTATTCCACTAATGTTCTCATGATTACACTCGCCTCCGAAATCTTTCGTTCCACATGAAAGCTTCCTTTGAATATAAATGCAAACCCATCCGTACACCATACAATCAACATTACCGACACAAATGTTAATTGTTTGTCAAAATTAATGCCACGCAAAAATCATTAGCTTATTTTCATTTTACAAAATTTATCGAATTCCTTGTCCTGATTCTCTAGTTTTCTGAGAAATATTCCAACTAAGTGTAAGTTCAAAATTCCTAACGGAAGTACCATTTAATTCTAGGAACTTGAATATACATTAGAGTCAGAAAATCAAATATATATATATATATATATATATATATATATATATATATATATATATATATATATGGATATACAGGTTGTCCCAAAATGACCGCATAAACTCTGTACAGCTAGATTCCTCGTTAGAAGTACATAAAATCTGCCCAAAGTAGCATTCCTGTACGATCCATAGTTTAAGAGGAAAATCCGAAAAAGAAATGACTATGACGTCACTGCCGGGGGGCAAGAAAAAAATACTTTATTGGATACATCAACGGCAGTATATGCAGCGTATATCGAGGGGCATACTCCCTAGCAGTTCGTAATGTATTTCCATTACATCGGCCATACATCGAGTACATGTCGCAGTAGTCCCAAGCGGAATACATGGCCACCATACGAAGACAACCAATAGCTTCTTGGATCTGTGCTGGTTCCAGAGTGTCTGCCAGCGAAGCAGGTTTTTACTCTTTCATCTGTAGTGGTTCCTTGGCGGAGTAAAACTGTCAATAAATCTCGGAAGAGCAGTGTGCAGTACTGCGGAGAAGGGAATGCAATGGATCGGCGGCGTAACGTGATTCCATAGAGCGCGCATTAATGACGCGATATGCGCGGTGAACGCTTCAAGCATTATCGTCTGGAATGATTTGAAAATAATGTTGATATATCCAATAAGGTGTTTTTTTTTCTTGCGCCGGAAGTGACGCCATACTTTGCTTTTTGCATTTTTCTCTTAAACTAGGGATCGTATAGGAACGCTTCTTTGGACAAATTTTATGTACTCCCAACGAGGAATCTAGCTGTGCAGAGTTTATGCGAACGTTTTGGGACACCCTGTATGTATGCATATATATATATATATATATATATATATGATTTATTGCTTGATGTTTCAAGTATTGAAATTTCATATAAATTAAATCAAGGATCTTGCTGTGGAAACCACAATTGAAATGATATTTCAAGTATTGAGATCTATTATTGGATCAAGTATGGATATCTTAATGTCTGTGACGAATTCCTAAAGCAAAAACGGGGCTTGTTTTTTTTTATTTTATTTTATTATTATTTGTTTTTCCATGTCTTCAAAGAGTTTTCTCTTATTTATGGATAGTTGAAACCATGAGAATAAGTTTCTGACTGAGCCTGACTTCAAACTTTAGCCTGAGTCAGTTTAAGAAAAGGAAAGCAATAAGTTTTCTTAAAGACTTCATGGACTGTGTCATCACTTTAAATTTAATAAGAAAGTGGAGAAACGGTTTTCTATTGATCACCCCTTGAAATTGCCTGATACCTACATAAAACTTCGCTGTAAATGATCTCGCACTTTTACATATAGTTACTTTATTGCGTTTTTGCTTAATTCCCAATTAAATCCATATGAGTTTAATGTATATTGTGATAAATATGATAGTTGTATAATTTCCGTTTTTTATATGATGACTAGAAAATGCTTGTACCAATAGTTAATTATTCTGTTTGGCTTCACAATAGGATGAAGCAAATACGAAGAATACGTACTTAAGTTTTCAAAATATGGCACCAAAAACAGCTTTTTATTAAGGAATCTTATTAAAATTCGAATATGCATTGTAAAACGTGATCTTAATTTGTATTTAATTTAATGAATTTTAATTTTAATTAATCCTTTTAATTTGTATCGATCTTTATTGATCGTAATTTCTCGATCTTTATTAATCGATCGTCGTGATTTGTATCGATCTTTATTATACATTTGTAGAACATCAAAGTCTATAAAATTCGCAAAATTTGGGAATCAAAAAGCAGTTTATATATATATATATATATATATATATATATATATATATATATATATATATATATATATATATATATATATATATATATATATATATATATATATATATATATATATATATATATATATATATATATATATATATATATATATATATAATAGAGCGACTTTAGCTAAAGTCTGTTATAAAAAGAATGTTTATTTTAAATATTTACGTTAAATTTTTTCTATATAATAATTATTATGTGGAAAAAAATTAATAAATGTATATATAATATATTAAGTTCAAATTATTTTAATTATTACCCTCAAAACGAGTTTAAATTTTTCAAAAAAAGAAATGATTTTTTAAATGCAGTAAAAAGCTTTACTTATAACAAAAAATATTTTTTACTTAACTTATGGAAAAAGTTGCTATTTAAATCCACAGATAAATTTAAATGCAATATAAAATATTAAGAGAACGACAACGTAATGCACAACTTGAATATAATTTATTATTAAAAATATCTAAAAAAAGAAATGAAAACAATCATGAAAAAAGATCAACAAAGTTTACGATTAGCACCTTTGTTACATGAGACAGTCAGTCTTGATTAATATTCAAACTAATGAAAAAAATAAAACGGATGTCGTCAAAATATGTGCGTAAAATGTAATAAATATAGCTATATATATATATATAATATATAGCAGTTTGAAGGTTCCGTGTGGTGTCCGGTTGGATTCCTTTTCCTTCTCAGTCATTCTTATTGATTAGAAGTTATTTTTTATTTCACATTTCTAACTCTTTCTGCTTATTCATGGTGCTAAAATGATTGGTCGACACCTGAGCTGGCAGCAGCATCTCAAAGTCTTTAGATCGCATCGTGACTACACAACATTAAAAATTTGATTGTTTTCTTACAACTAGAAATACTGCTCTATCCGAGATCGAACCTTATAACACACACACACAAAGCAATGTTTATTTTTCAATATATCCATCCTGTCCACATTAGAGGTTTTCTTTCTTAATTTAAATATAAAAATGTCTTGGATGTACACAGATGTACAATTTCAACCTACATCACTCATGATTTTTTGGGCATAATATAAAGAATGATATATAGATATAAATGACCAAAATCAATGTGTGAAAACAATTTGTACTATTAATTTATGTATGCAATTCAAAAATCCTATTTAACATGCTGGGAAGTAAAACATGATTATAAATATTTATTAATTACAATACCTTTTAACACATCTTTCACGCTAATAATAAAAAGTCACATTTCTAAGATTTAAAATCCGTAGTGTTAACAATAATTTCATTAAAATCCCAGAGGATATTATCAATAGATTAATTAAAACGAATAAAAAATGTTAATAGTTTTAATTGAACAACATTCAATAATACCTTACAATAATAAATAAAATAAAATGATATATTCTTTCATTTATGAATAATGTTAGCATATTTTGTTGAATTTTTCATTTATTACTTTAGATTCATCTTTTCACAGATCAGAAATTCTTCTAAAACTAACTTCTGAAACTTCCAAATTAGTATTTTATGTTCCTATATATGGTTATTACATTTAAATGCAATCAAAACAAAATATGTAACTATAGAATTCGGATGAGTAGATAAAATAAAAAGAAAAATATGTTTCGATGACAAATTGAGATGAGAGAAACCAATTTAAGCATTAACTTCAAGAATTCTCTTGAAAATATTGCCGAAAATCACAATATTTATTTAATATTCTGATTTTTATTTGTGTATCTGATCCCTTATAATCAAAAATTACTTCTTTATCAAATATAATAAAATAAAACAAAACAAAACTGATAACCTCTAAATATGTAAAAAAGCAGTTGATTTTGTTCTTTGCCTTAGACGAATAATTAATTAGTTAAAGTTTATTAATATCAGTGAATTTATCAAAAAAATTTCGAAATATTATAGCTTTAAAATAACAGAATTGTTCTACTTTAATGTAAAATTAAATAAAATTATTTAAAAAAAAATGTGCCAATAAATTCGTCTAACACCGATATAAACCTGGTTACAATGAAATGCAATATATAGGAATATAAAATATAAATTTTTATAACTAGGAAAATGGCATCTATTCAGAGTATATATAAAAAATAAATTATATAATGTTTGAACTTTTTTTCTCTATTGTACATATTAATACAAATATATACACAATCATACGTCAGAAATATATAAATACTAAAATAATATTTTAAATTTTTATTAATGCTCAAATAAAAATGACTTTAACTAAACTTAAACTTTAAAATAAATTAATTTTTTAATTTCATTTCTGCTGAAAAATCAAATTCCAAACAATAGCTAAAAAATTAGATTTTTTATACGTAAGAGGAAAAAAAGAAGAAATTTTCCATGGGCAATATTAAATAATATTTTAAATTTTTCTTAATGTCAACTAAAACGATTAAAAATAACTTTAACTGGACTTAAATTTTAAAATAAATTAAATTTTTTTAACTTATTTCTGCTAAGAAATCAACTTTCAAACAATAGCTTAAAAATTAGATTTTAAATAAATAATGAAGGATAAAAAACATTTCCATGGACAAATATAAAAAAATATTTTAAATTTTTATTAATGCTCAGCTAAAACAATTAAAAATGACTTAAACTAAACTGAAATTTTCAAATAAATTAATTTTTTAAAGTTTATTTCTGCTGAGAAATCAACTTTCAAACACTAGCTTAAAAATTAGATTTTATATATAATAAGAGAATAAAAAAGAAGAAACATTTGCATGGACAATATCAAATAACATTTTTAATTTTTATTAACGATCAACTAAAACTATTAAAAATAACTTTAATTAAACTTAAATTTTCAAATAAATTAAATTTTTTTAACTTATTTCTGCTGAGAAATTAATTTTCAAACAATAGTTTAAAAATTAGATTTTAAATATATTATGAGAGAAAAAAAGGAAGGAAAACATTTCCATGGATAAACAATTATGTCGAACCGGTGAATTGCTGCTGTTATACCATGCTTGAAGGACACTATGATAATCCTATCACGTGATAAATCAGTGAAATGACTGCGACACACACAAGTGAGATTGAAACATGACGCAACACTGACCTAACACTAACAAAGTATGTCACGGTTACGATGAGGTAAGAGAGTGTATGGAGGGAACAATGCTGTACACACATGAATCTAAGCTCTTAATAGTCTACGGATTCAAGATCCGAAACCTTGGAAATAATTTAGAGTTGCGCAAGTTCAGAAGTCTCTTTTATCGAGGCATCTTCCGCTGGTCGATGCAGTGGCAGGCTGTGTGGTTAGTCAAGAAGAACTTCTGCACCTTGAGCCTTCGGTTCCTCCTCCAAGGCCGACCATCCACGGATTTCACAAAAAAGAACAACTTCAGTTTTTCTTTCGTTTTCGCTACGCACTTTTCAAGAGGGGAATCACAGCATCCAGTGGAATCCCCGCACCTGTGAAGGATGGTGGCTGGCGGGACCACCTTCAGCTCGGGAGTTCCCATTCGGAACACGCGTGGCTGGGGGATAGAGCACTGGGTACTCCACCTGACTCTTTCGTAGTGCGCCTGCGCCAGAGCGAACTTTGCCTTGTAGTCTAATTTAGCCGATGGAATTCGGCTGATGAAGATCGTTAGAATGCAAATAATCAGTAAGAGAGGCATCTCCGAGATCCACCTGTTGATGAGGACGATCTTGGAATGGAAATCTTGATGTACAACAATTGATTGCCAGTTACTTTCTTGTTGAATTCCAATCAGATCATCTGACGATCACATCTGCAATAAAAAGAAAAAAACCAATGTCATGATTATGAGTCATATTGAAGTAAATATGAGTTGAGGCAGTTGTTCTTAAATAATAGTTTTTAAAAACTGAAAAAAAAAATTCTTAAGTAGCTTATTTTAACTGTTAGGCGACATCAGGCCTTGCCTTGTTGTTGTTGTTGTCGTGTGCCAGCTAAACTGGCATTATGAAGTGCACTGCTCCACTTTTCCAACTGAACCATACTTTGATGTGGAGTCCGACTTCCTCAGTACACACATGCCATAAATACCCGTTTATAGTGTAAGCAACCATTCACAACTCATTCATACAAGAAAAGGACGCAGTCTAGATAGATAAAAATAGAAAGTACATCCATGCCCGAACCGAGATTCGAACCCAGGACCTCCCTATCCGCAGTCAAGCACGCTGCCCACTTAACAAGTTGGGCGGCAAAATCAGGCCTTAAAAACCATAGCTAAATATTAGAAATGCAATTTCCGCATAAAATGATTAAGCTTTTTTGTGATTTATTCATAAGGGTCTTAAGGGTGATAAATATTTCTGACATTTTTACTGTCTGATATATAAAATATATATTATGCAACCCGAGAAAAAAATCGTGGTGGTAGAGGAAAAACGAGTGGTACTGTGAAACCTTGGAATGTGATATAAAAGGGAATGGACGGAAACCTAAAGTTTGATTGCCTCGTTGTCGCTAAAAGGTCATTTTATGCACACGAGGGCTAATTAGACCTGGGCCTACGATTTAAAGAGAATTCCGAACTACTACAAAAATCAATGCCCACAGTGGGTATCAAACCCACGAACTCTTGAAGCTAAGGCTAATCATTTGGCTGCTAGCCCGGCTGGAAGCATGATGGTTACCCTTTACCAATATTGATCATAGTGGGAGCATTGGTTCATTTGCTATTACGACAAGCACTGCTGGATGCTTAAGAAATGCACGGACTCCAGAAATAGGATAGTGAATTTCAACTAGACTTGAAGCAGGTCTTTGCACAAGAACGGGAGTGGTTGCGTGCGAAATGGATATTTTTCAGTTAGTGATGTGGGCATTTTACAAGAGGTACCCGTACATCCCTACTACGTGCAATCCTTGAACGCAGATAAGAATTCCTATCGGGCAGAATGTATACCATGGACGATGTATAATGACTCACAATTTCCTGCCTCAGTATTATTTAATAACCAATTGTGTTGATAGCGCATCTCGAGAATAACTTTCAGCGTAGAAGTTATTCTCAACAAGCGCAATCAACACAATAAGCCTGACAGAAATTTCCACTGAATAATATCGCAAACACCAGCAGAAATTCTCTGTGAATGTCTACACAGATTTCCTTAGTGATTACCTGCCAGGCCTTAAATCATTCAAAATCGTCTGACAGGAGCAAAGTACCATACCTTCAAACAAATGCTTCTCAATTTATTGCAGGGTGTTCCACGATTTATCTGTTAAGACATGTGGCTTAAGCGTGATGGAGTCACAGCACATTTTCACGTCACGGTCCGTGATTTCATTGATGCTAAAATACAATGGATGTGTGACTTTAACTCCTCGCTCACCTAATCAATCTACTTGACTTCATCACATGGGACACATGAAAGTAAAAGAATACGAGACACATGTGAACTCAGCTGAAGATCTCGTGGAAAATCTTGTTGCAGTGAACAGATGTAACACTACACAAGGAATCTTCGACTTATACCAGTCCTACTACCGTTAATGTCAACTGCGCTAGGACACGCGGGGTCATTAATTTATATACTTAATAAGACTTTTTCTAGAAACAATATTTCTAGCTTCACAATTTTTGTTATCATTCAATTTGCTTTCCCTACCCTGCTGTAAGTTCAAGTTCCATGCGATCCTACGTCCCTGTGTAATTATTTCTTGTTTGACAGAATACTGTTACTCCTTTTAATTTGTAAAAAACAATTTAGAATCACTTTATAATATATATATATATATGACCAACTTCATTAGGGGATTCGGACCACATTGGTATAAAATAAATACTAGCTGCAGTCTAAAGCCATAAAAAAAAAAAACATTTTTTTTTTAATGTAAAAAAATTTTCAATCCCAAAAAAAGTTGGCACTGTTTTAGTATTTTTCCTTTCATTCTGTACGTTTATTTAAATGATTCATATTTAAAATCTCATATTGTAAATTTCACTCTGCATATTCATTTTTATGCTTCCTATATTTAAATTATTTTATCAATTTGCTTCTCTTTATGTTGTGTGTTCCAAATATTAAACAAACAATATTTGTGTGTGTGTGTGTGTGTGTGTGTGTGTGTGTGTGTGTGTGTGTGTGTGTGTGTGTGTGTGTGTGTGTGTGTGTGTGTGTGTGTGTGTGTGTGTTGCTCCCAAGGCACTGATTTAAAGTTTGATCCTCAGGATGGGCAAGGCCGACTCAGCCTTTCATCTCTTCAGTGGGTTAATAAACTGAAGATCAATAATGCTTAGGAACTAAACACTGGGGGTTTCTCACACTAGGATGACCACATAATTGGGACATATGCTTCGCACCTAGGCCCTCTTGGCCACAAAAAACTCGTATATATATATACATACATATATATATATATATATATATATATATATATATATATATATATATATATATATATATATATATACACGAGAGTCACTCTGAAATTTTTGAGATTCAACTAGGTTTATAAAGCCATGCTTACAAAATTTTGAGCCACATCAATCTCTTCTTCTGAATGAAAACGACGCGTCCACGCAAATTCTTTTTTAGATTAAAGAATAACCAAAAGTCGCACATAGTTAAATCAGGTGAATACGGCGGATGTTCGATCACTTTAATTTGTTTTTGTTTAAGAAACTCAAATGTTAATCCGGCTGTATGTGAAGATGCATTGTCATTGTGAAGCATTAGTCCCCTAACTTTCAGTTCTTATAGAATTTCTGGAAGACATTTAGTGGTATACCAGTTTGCTGTTACTGTCTTCTGTCCTTCCAACTTGATGGCTTTGATTAATCCCGTACTTCTGAAGAAAACGGGATACATCACTTTTTACAGTGCGCGTTATTCTTTCACCATTTTCGGCGCGGGATCATCTTCAAAGACTCATACTTTGCTTTCTTGACGTGTTAGAACGTCGAAAAACGGTATGTACGTTTCATCATCTGTTACAATTTTAGAAATGATACGGTGGCCACCATCATTTAGCAATTTAAGAGTTTCTTTACTGATTCTGACACGCTCCTCTTTTTGGTGCTCAGTTAGATTATGGAGAACCTAACGGCAAACTACTTTTTTCATATGTAATTCTTCATGAATGATTTTGTGTATGGCTGCGGGTCCAATGTTAAGTTCCTTCTGTATCATTTGATAGGTACAGCGATGATCATCCATTAACATTTTCCGTATGGCAGGCACATTATTCGGGATTATTACCGACGGCGGCTTTCTTGTGTGTTCTTCATCTTGAAGAAAATTGCGACCTCTTCTAAATTCTCTAAACCCTCTGAATACAGTAGCACGAACTGGAGATTCATCACCAAATGCTAATTGCAACCGTTGAACGCATTCTTCTTGATTTAATCCTGCTTAAAAATCGTAGAAAATCATAGCGTGAAAATGTTCTCGGGTCAACTCCATTTTCTCTTCTGTTTAAAATTTATTCCACGCTAAACAAGTTGAAGTAAGTCAGGAAAAAATCGTATTCTGTGTTAAAATACTTTGTATTTTAAAATTAAACCGTTATTTTTATCTTGTAAATTCTCGTCTGCGCGTATCTCAAAAATTCCAGAGTAACCCACATATATATATTTTTAGGTATAAAATGAAGTAGACAGAAGGCAGTGGTACACAAACAGACATGTTTTAATGATGGCAGACAATTACAACACAAATAATTACAATAAAATAATAACAGTGAAGAACATTTCCAAAGATACGCAAGAGAGTCAACACATCTGCTCTCAAGCAAGGTAGAAAGACGTCTGACTAGAATATGCACCATTTGATCAAAAGAGGGCGCACATTTACTCTAGTCAGGAGGATCTATTATGTAGAGAGGGTAAAAGCGGAGACAGTGATACTTTAATATCCTAACACCCTCCCACAATGTCGACGCATTTACCCGAAATGCAAATTAGTGTCTTCTATTCCTAATATATCTAAGCATTTGTAATGCTTAATAGCAGGTAAAGCTTTTGTTAATACATCGGCCCCCATATCTTCTGTTGGTATATGCTGTATGTATATTCGCCCGTTTTTAAGAGCTTCCCTTACAAAGTGATGTCTAACATCTATATGTTTTGTTCGCTTATGGAAAACTGGATTTTCAGCCAATTTTAAGGCTCCTTTGTTATCAGAAAATATGCGCACTTTTTCCAATTTACAATCGCGCAGTTCATTAATTAAATTACAAAGGTAAATAGCCTCTTTCGTACCATCCGATAATGCCATATATTCCGCCTCAGTAGAGGAAAGAGCTACGGTACTTTGTTTACGGCTTTCCCAGCTAATTAAACTTCCATTCAACATAAAGCAATACCCGGTATATGACTTGCGATCATCAGGACAATTACCCCAATCAGAGTCAGTATACCCAAATAGGGGCTCACCTGTACGTTTAAAAACTAATCCATGATTAATTGTCTTTTTCAAGTATCGCAGTACACGTTTCGCTGCAATCCAATGAGTTTTATCATAACAATTCAAAAATTGACTCAACTGGCTGACAGCATTTGAAATGTCAGGTCTAGTTGAAACAGATAAATACATTAGACCACCGATTAATTCGCGATAAGGTAACTTTTCCTCGTTACATTTTCAGCCCTTTTAATCGAATACTAACATCCATAGGACATGCCACAGGTTTAGCTTCTAACATATCAAATCGATTTAAAAGTTCTCGAATATAACCCTGTTGGCTCATAGTAACGAATCCATTTCTTTGCTGAAAGTTTATTCCTAAGCAATAATTAACTAATCCTACATATTTTACTTCTAATTCTTTATTAAGATGAGCTTTAAATTTTTCAATTTTATTCGGATCTTGGGACATAAATAATATATCATCAACATATACTAAAATTATGGTTAATCCTTTTTCATCTTTAATATAATATATACAAGGATCAGCATCGGTTTGCTTCGCTCCGAAATTAAGTAAAATTTCATTTAACTTAAAATTCCAGCATCTGCCGGCCTGTTTTAAACCATAAAGAGATTTCTTTAAAAGTAGTACTTTATCTCTTTTTCTTAAAGATTTTAACATTTTACTGGCCATTTTAGAAATATCATTAGACTTTTCATTTATAACTAAATGTTCAAGTATTTCTTCAAAATAATCTGGGCATTCCATATAAATCTTTTCTTTCAGCTCGCCATTTAAATATGCCGTTGCTACATCAAATTGATGAATTTCTAGATTTAATTCTGCAGATAAAGACGCCATGAGGCGAAGTGAACTGCTACGCGCAACTGGGGAAAACGTCTCATTATAATCTATCCCTGGTTTTTGACTAAAACCTTTGCAATAAATCGAGCTTTATTTTTCACATCAGAACCATCAGTGTTAAATTTGTTAGTTAAAACAAAACGACTCCCAAACATTTTTCCGATGTCGGTCTATCCACTAACTTAAACGTATCGTTTTTCAAAACACTCTTCATTTCATTGACCAATGCCTCGTACCACAGAGGAGCATTCGGACCCTTGAGCGCTATCTTGATGGGGATCTCAGCATTGCAACTGTAAGTAACATTCGCCGACGGGGGGTCCATTGGTTCTGTCCCGCGTATTATCTCCTATTACGCAAAGAAAGAGTATCCCTCCTAGAGTTCAAAGGTGAGCTCGGAGAATCGCATAAATCGTCCGCTCTCTTAGGGGACTTAACGCTTTCGTTTCGCGCCTCTCCTTTAGTTTCAGAATTTTTTATTTTTGTTTTCGCACTATTCTGCGCTCTGCCTTTCTCGTCAAAAGATACTATTTCCTGCTCAAAGAATTTTTCAGCAATCGGAGATGGGGCGCGGTTATTTCTCTCAAGAAATTCTACTTCTACATACGATTTATTATCATATTCTTCAAAAAATTTAACGCTTCTGGAAATAACAAATTTTTTCTCATTTGGAAAATATATGCGAAAAGCTTTCGAATTTTCAGAATAACTTACAAATATGCCTTTCTTTGATCTCGCAGAAAATTTATGACTCGGCTTGTTTTCTAAACAATATGCAGTGCAACCAAAAGTTTTAAAATAGCTAACGTTTGGTTTTATATTAAACCACAACTCATATGGTGTTTTTCCATTAAGTGATTTTGTTGGACACCTATTACGCACATAATTCGCCGTATTTATTGCTTCTGCCCATAAATCCAAAGCTTGATTTGACTGCGATAAAAGGCAACGCGCCATTTCAACTAGTGTTCTATTTTTACGTTCAGCTACCCTGCATTGTTCGGGACAATAAGGAGTTGTTAATCGATGTTCAATACCATTTGATTTAAGAAAATTATCAAATTCATCGCTTATAAACTCTCCACCATTATCGCTCATAAAAGCTTTAATTTTAGTAGATTTTGATTTTCCCATAGAGCTTTTATTTCTTTAAATGCATTAAGGGCATCACTCTTATATTTCAGAAATTTAACCGCACAATATCGCGAACAATCATCAATAAATGTCATAAAATATATTGACTTACCTATTGACGGTATCCTCATTGGACTGCATAAATCTGAGTGCACTATATCTAAAATATTGGTCACTCTCCGATTGTTTTGGAAAAGGGGAACGCGTTAATTTATTAATCGCACATACCTCGCAATTAAATTCTTTAGGTAATTTATTTAAGTTTAATCCCCTAATATTCCCAATTTTGCATGAATTTACTATATCTTTTACATTAAGATGACCCAATCTAAAATGCCATCTGACAATATCTGCTGACTTGTTTTTGGAAGAATCAAATGATTCACTAACATGTTTAACATTTTGTTTTTAAATATGTATCACTGTCTCTTACATTTAAATAGTACAAATTATTTTTTCTTTTCAGCAATTATTTTTACTTTAGATACAGGATTTACAATACTTGCAAAATTATTTTTAAATGTCACAATATAACCGCGATCACATAATTTAGCAATAGACAGTAAATTTGTTCTTAAATCTGGAACTAATAAGGTATCATTAATTTCAATATTTTGTACATTATTGTTCACTTTAGTTTTAATAATTACCTTACCGTAACCTTTTACATCGGTTGTAGCATTATTTGCTAGATTAACTTTTGATACATCAGTATCATTTATACTTACAAATTTATGGCTATCATTGCAAAGATGACTCGTACACCCTGAATCCAAAATCCACAGTTCCTTCAAATCATTATCGGCTACTCGAAATGAAGCTGCTTGGCTGTTACAGGAAGTGCTCGTTAAGAAACCGACACTCTCTTGCTTCAGGCTAGGTTTTCGGTGTTGGCCACACTGAGAAGCCCTGTGTCCAAATCGCTTGCATTTGAAGCACCGGAACTGGGGAGGATCGCTCTCCTTCGGTTGATCACTGGTGTACTTGTTTGCTTTGCTCTTCCACGGGGGTTTTCGCCGGGGGTGGCTGGCTGCGAACGCTCTTGAATCGCCCGACATCTTTTCATCATGTCGTCTTGCATCGCTCTCTTCGATGATTTTGATGCGGAGTGTCTCAGGCTTTGGGAGTTCATCTCTAGATTCTATGGCGCATCGAAAGTTTTCAAAACTTGTAGGAAGACTGTACAGCAGCATTATTGCTAGGAGATCTTCATCGATTTTAATATCCATTTCAGAAAGTTTATCGACGATATCGAAAACTTCGATAAATGATCTCGTACGTCATTAAGGCCACAGGAGGAGTCAATCATTTTTAGTTGAATGAGGGACTTCAATAAATTCGCTTTTCTAGCTGGCCCTTTTGATTGGTAAATACTCTCTAGTTTAATCCAGACGTCTTGTGAACTATCACAGTTTTTTATTTGCTTCAATTCAGATGGAGAAATGCACAAAATTATGTCTGCTTTCGCCTTTTCATCCATTTCACTCCATTCATTAAAAGCATCCTTTGACTTTGGATCACTTTCAACAATGACAGGTTTTGGATTTTTTCCATTTACAAATCCCCAGGCATCATTTTTGATCAGCAGCGCTTTCATCTGAATTTTCCAAGTTTCGTAATTGTCTTTGTTTAAAAGTTCGATTCGCATTCCACTAAGCGACGCCATCTTTACCAATTCTTCTCCTCCAATCTGGGTGTGGTCTGTTTGCGTAAGTTAAGTCCTGGGCCCATAACCTTTTAGGTATAAAATGAAGTAGACAGAAGGCAGTGGTACACAAACAGACATGTTTTAATGATGGCAGACAATTACAACACAAATAATTACAATAAAATAATAACAGTGAAGAACATTTCCAAAGATACGCAAGAGAGTCAACACATCTGCTCTCAAGCAAGGTAGAAAGACGTCTGACTAGAATATGCACCATTTGATCAAAAGAGGGCGCACATTTACTCTAGTCAGGAGGATCTATTATGTAGAGAGGGTAAAAGCGGAGACAGTGATACTTTAATATCCTAACATATATATTTGTAGATCGATATAGATAAGCAATTTGAAAAAGTTAATTTTCGTGAGGTGCACTTTCAATGGATACTTTTTCACATTAATATACTGTGGATCTCCAATTATCCGAATTACTTTCAGAATTACAGAAAAATAAATTAAATTAAATAAGAAAAAGAAAAGGAGAAGAAGAAAAAAGCTTAAGAAAAGAAAATTAATGGAAGAGAGAAAATAAGAATGTGATAAAGACGCGTCACTTGAGGAATATTCTTTTCAAAATTCCTGCATGTTCAGAAGTTAATGCTGAAGATATAGAAGACTAAATTATGTGAGGCAATCACTGGATTTCAAATTGCAGATGATGTTAACTTATTGAACATGTAGAGGAAGAAGATGACCTTCAAATGTCTTAGTTGAAACAGACACGGAATCATCAGCTAGTGAAACATCTGCTAGATTTGAAACTGTCTTAATGTGGATCCAGCGTCAGCGCAAGTGTGATCACATGCAAATTCTCAATGTTAATGGTATTGGCTGCCCAACAACAGATGAAGGAAGTGAAACAGCTTACTCTGATTCAGATATTCAGCAAGGAATGACTTTTATTTACAGAACTGTACATACATACTCTATAAAGTTACAGAACTTAACATACGAAACGCTATCAACATATTAAACTAACTTAACATATAAAAATGTTTCGTTTTCATTTAATTGATTAAAAGTTCTTCTTCTTTAAAAAAATATGTAGTTTTCCTCCCACTTTCCTCTTACAACTAATTAAAATAGAATTTTTTTTTTAAATGTAGTTATTCGAATGGAGACCGGTCACAATTGATTAGGGTAATTGGAGCTCTACTGTAAATGTAGGTCATAGTTATTAACAGTAGATATTTTAGCTAAAGCATGTACTAGTGAATCATAGGACATACCCGAGTGACTGACCTATTTGGAGCTGTTCTCCAGATCTAAAACAGCTGTTAATCCTTCTTGGACCATCCCACCTGTTCACCAATAATATCAGGAAACGTGATCTCGGGGCGTGGAATCATCTAAGTGCTATAGATAGGACCAGATGACCATCATCCGGCTTATTCGGAGGGCACTTTATATCTTTTTCTTATGGAAAAAGTTTTTCTCAGCCTGTTTGAATTGTTATGATCATTAGTCTACTCCTGACCATATTCTAAATTGTCTGGGACTTTCAAGAATTGTTCTTTTCACAAGCCTAATTTTGGTGTCAAACTTTCTGAGAGCGGCAAATTCAAAAATAGACCTGATTCAGCGATGCTAAGCACCGGATGTATGAAACACCAACATGTCAAAAAATATATTTTTTCAAATACGCAGTGCTCTATTTCAGTTGAAAGACACAGTATCTTAAAAGTCATAGAAATCAATCAATAAATGCTTTTCTGTCAAATAATTATTTTTTTTACTAATCTGAGGCATTAGCGCTCAAGCCATTAGTTCACTGACTCTTCAACACTTCTTGACAATGTTCACTTGCTGTGAGAAATTAGGGTATATAATTATTCAAATGTTCAAAAATCATTCCGTCCAATAAAGGAAATATGAATTTTCTTGTGATTTCTTAATAATCTAACTTAGATTTAGAAACATTTCATTTATGTATTATGATGTAAAAATTCAATTGTTCTATAATGAAATTAATTTCACAGGAAAAATGACCTTATTTTCCATTTGAAATCATTCTTCTTAGTCTATAAAAGCAAGATATCAGAAAGAGCCAGATAATGAGGTGTCGCTTTTAAATTATAAAATGTCTCCATTTGCTTTTTTACATTTTTTAAAGTCTGCTTCAAGGCAAACTGCACTTTTATTCTATTATTACGTGTAGCTATATCGCATGATTTTTAATGTGATTTGAAAATTTTTGAAATTGCAATAAAAATTCTTGTTCGAAAAGTGTCTTATAACTTCAGTAATTATTATAAATTTGAGGTAATTGTAACTTGAGTTTTACGATTATATATTGAGAAAAATAGCTATTAAGCACTGTGAATAACCTATATGTATATTGGTACTTATAGCATTATTATAGACACCCTATTTACAGAAAATTATTAATAATTCACAATATTTATTACTATTATAAAAGAGATTGAATTTAAAAGAAAAACAATATTTATAGCTCTCTCACTGGTATTGTTCAACATTTGAGATTGAATTACACAATTAATGTGAATTACAAGGAATATACATTTGATGCTCTTTTGGAAATCAATAGGCATAAAACTATTAATGAATAATGTGAAATAATCCCCCATCTCAACGCTGAGAGCGCCATCTATGAACTCGATACTTAGTTGATGATTTATATCGAGTGTATAAACACGCATTTTTGATTCTGTCCATAAAAAACGATCATTCGATTCTTTTACAAATAACATTGCATTTTTTTATTTTTACAGTAAAGAATAATAGAGCTGGATTTTGGAGGAGCGCATAGACTTCTACTCTGTGAGTTTCAGAAATTTTAGAATTTTTTTTTTTTTTACTAAATTAAGGTGATATTTAATCAATACTGTTTCCTAACTACACTACTGGCCATTGAAATTGCTACACCAGGAAGAAATGCAGATAACAAAATGATATTTATTGGACAAATATATTATACTAGAAATAACAAGTGATTAAATTTTCAAAAAATTTGGCTGGATATATATATAGATCCTGAGAAATCAGTACCCAGAACAACCACCTCTGGCAGTAATAACAGCAGTTATACGCCTGGGCATTGAGTCAAACAGAGATTGGATTGCATGTACAGGTACAGATGCCCATGCAGCTTCAACACGATGACACAGTTCATCAACCGTAGTGACTGGCGTTTGGTGACGAGCCAGTCGCTCGGCAACCAACGACGTTTTCTACGACGGTGGCCGTTGAGATCCCGCACGGTGTTCCGCATTACCATCCTGAACCCATCGACTCCATATTCTGCTAACAGTCATTGGATCTCGACCGACGAGAGCAGCAATCTGCGATAAGATAAACCGTAATCCCGTTACACTTCAATTCGACCTTTATCAAAGTCAGAAACGTGCTGGTACGCATTTCTCCTTTTTACACGAGGCATCACAACAACTTTTCATCTGGCAACAGCGTTCAAATGCACTTTGTGTAAGTGGAACCGGCTGAACAATTTCCTCACTTAAACACAATGTAGGTGTCGCTACTGGCGCCTGCTTTGTCTGAATGCACTGAAAAGCTAATCATTTGCATATCACAGCACCTTCTTCCTTTCGTATAAATTTCACGTCTGTAGCATGTCGCTTTCTTGGTGTAGCAATTTTAATGGCCAGTAGTGTAGTATAATTTACAGCTGTTAAATGAATAGTGACGAATTCAATATACTGGAGCACTTTATGTCATAAATATGCGATTCTTAAGTCAAACCAATTTGCGGTATCAAAATACCTAGTTGCTCCTCAATTATTTCGAAAAAATTGTAGTTTGAAAAATTGACTTTAATTGTGTGTGAAATTGAACAGAATTAAATTTATTTTAAATTACATGGGATTTTCTCTTCACATCACATTCTCATTGTCAATTAAATCTTTTCCATGAAATTTTGTAGTTTATGATTGTTGTACTTATAATACATATTTGTACCTCAACAATCCCTTTTTGAATCCGAGAACTAATTCCACTGAGATCTACCTTGTGCCTAATTAGCAATTGAATGGCTACTGCATTGGCTGACAGTTCATAGGTTCCATTCCCATACCGGGATTAGGAATTTACTTTAAGTAAGTCCCATTCGAACTATCCTCGTGCGCCATAAAATGACCGTAGAATGACAAGCAAAAAATCAAACCAAAACATAGAAACCGATACCAAGCGTAACTAAATAAATCAACGAAAACGATTTATCCCGTTAGATTTCTGTTTGATACAATTACAGACCACCAGGCTCTAGGAACTTTAAATATCCATTAAATTTGATGTTCTTTCGGTTAAACAACTGGGAGAGGAAGTTGCCATCTCACTTGTCGATTTCGTCACTTGAACATGGGTTTAAAATTTAAAAAATATTTGATAAGAAAGGCACTTACATATTAAATCATTCATTAAGAATGCTGTGGCCTGGTTGTGAAAGTCAAAGTTCTCGATATCGGAAGTTAGTGTGTTGGATTCACAACTCTGCAGAAGAAAGTCAGCTGGAGCACATTTAACAGATTGCAATGTTCTCCGACAAGCTCTGAAAGTCAAATTTTGATATTCTTTGTTTGGTACATACTACTAAACTACGATTCTACCACTTTTAAGTACTTCCGTTGACTGAATTAATTTCTAAAATCTTCATAAATGTGCACTAAGATTCATCAAGAATGCTAATAATGAATAACTAATTCATTAAGAATGCTGTGGCCTGGTTGTGAAAGTCAAAGTTCTCGATATCGGAAGTTAATGTGTTGGATTCACAACTCTGCAGAAGAAAGTCAGCTGGAGCACATTTAACAGATTGCAATGTTCTACGACAAGCTCTGAAAGTCAAATTTTGATATTCTTTGTTTGGTACATACTACTAAACTATGATTCTACCACTTTTAAGTACTTCCGTTGACTGAATTAATATCTAAAATCTTCATAAATGTGAACTATAAATACTAAGTTAAGATAAAGCTCCAGAATGGATCATTATCTACTTACCTTTGATTATTTAATAGTTTGGTTTGGTTTGTTTGTCGCTCAAGGGTCATTTTTTGCACATGAGGGCTAATTAGACCGGGACCTATGGTTTAAAGTGGATTCTGAACCACTCCAAACATACATATCCAAGGTGAGATTCGAACCCACGAACTGTTGAACCGAAGGCAAGAGCACTAACCATTCAGATGATTATTTAATATATTTATAACATAAATTAAATATAATTAAAAACAAGTATATTTGAATTATATTTTAAACGTTTCGCATTTTTTTCTGCATGCTTGTTTTGAATAGCTTAATCTATGAGTTCTTATACATCTGGATTATGCTTTTTCAACAACTTTTTCATCACACAGATTTCAATCCATGCAATCAATAACAATCGCTAAATGGTTTTCAATTTTATCTCAGACGTGGATGTTTACGGAGATTCGAAATCTAATTAAAGCTGTAGTACTCGGTCGAGTTTACCTTAATCTGACAAAATTGACATTAGAAATTCATTCAATCCAAACTGATTTCCACTAACTACTATATTATTATTTTTTTTAAACAAGAAACTAATATAATCTACAAATCACCAGGAGTTACTCAATGGTAAAAGGCTACACTAACAGAAGAGAGTGGTTAACTTTCCAGCCTTCTATTCGATGGTATCGTAGGTTTGGGATTCCTACTTCTTGCTTGGATGTTTGTCATGCTTAGGAATTCGCTTTAAATCAATATTCAAAATCTGATTGGCTTTTCTGTTTTAAAAAAATGGCCGTTGAGCGATAGAACAAACCACACCAGTGTTGGTGGCACCAGCTCAGTATACCTATAATACAGCAGAGAGCTGTTTCACGTTTCTTGAGTGGCCACATGAGGTCCTTTTCTTTTCAACAGGGCCCGAAAGTCTTTGTGGAGTGTCACTAGTGCAGGGCTGATCGAGACATATTCTTGACTGTCTGAATTTTACTGTGAACGAAATTTTGGAGATTCCTATTTTGTTTTTAGACTTTTTAACGATTTTTGGTTTTTTAGAGATGGCTTAGCTTAGCTACGCCATTTAGGATTAGAAAAAACAACAACAAATTACACCAAGCCATTGTAAATTGTTGCCAAACTGGTGGAAAGATAATGCTTTTGATCACAAAGAATATCTTAATTTACGTAAATTTCATTATTTTAGAAATTTACTGTCTAATTTTTTTCAGTTTATTCTTGTATTGAAAATATTCAATCCATCTCTTGCATCAGCTGATTTGTCACCCTAAGATCACTTTTGACGACACAGTCTTAATCGAGAGTAGCCTTCAGTTTCAAATTGATTTCTAACTATTATAAAATACACACTTTGTACTTGCTTGGCACTCTACCATCATATATCACATACGAGAACTAATTCGACCGAGATCTACAGTTTAAAGTGGATTCCGAAACACTGCAAGCTTTCCAAAGTGGAAATTGAACCCACAAACTGCTGAACTGAACTCCAGTTCATCCACCTGATAACGTTAATATTTGAGATTGTGCCATTTTTTCACGAGGTTAATGAAATGCAATGCTTAGAGTTGATTTAACTATCCCATCATGATTTTGAATCTGTCAACTAAGAAGTTGTTTTTGCTTATCTCCAAGGGTCTGACGGAGTCAGACCAAATCTAGAAATCCGTTGACTGAGAGGAAATCAATTACAAGGCGGGGAGAAGTGTAGATTTAGTCCCATAGTATATTCATACAATTCAGGATATGCACAGGAGAAGCTTGGTGTCCGTGGTATTTAGGACAGAAGGGGAAGGTCTTGTTACCCGCTAAAAAAAGTGAGGCATTTCAGGTGGCCAGAGGTGAGACGTGCAAGGCAAGACAGTATCGATATCATTTGTCAACTGATTCATAGGAAGGAAAAATTCAGCTTCTATAGTCCGAAGACTGGAGCACCGTGGGGAAGAAGACTGTCTTAGCTCCATACCTATTAGTGTTAACTGGGAATTATGGAGTGGCCCACACCCCTTGAGTGACCCTACCAGGAATAAAAACTCCCGTCGTACTTCGCCCACTCCTCCCAGGAACACCCCCTTGCCACGGTGAGGCCACTAACAGGACTAAGAATTATTCAAGTCTAATACTCACTAAACATATTAAGGTACTCAAACATGTTCAGAGCACTTTTTTTAAATACACTGCATATATACATGGCAACGATTTTTTCTTATTTCACTTTAGAAAACATTAATATTGAGCTACTAAAATTTGATATATTCCAATATTATTCTTCAGAAATGTTAATGCATACAATTTTAAGCATTTTTTTAAAATTTTAAAAATACTACATAAAAAATTATTAAACATATTTGAAAAAAATGAATACCAAATAATCTATATGTTGTTATCTAGAGCATGTACAAAAATTTTTAGTTTTTGTTTAAGAAAATAAAAAAATTACGGCCAGTTGAATATTTATACTGAAATTTTAGCCAAAATTTCTATGCCATTATTCGAATAACAGGACATAATTTGGGAAATATTTTAGTGATAAAAATTCTTTTAGTCCATTCCCTAGAAAACAATATACAGATCACGCTCATGAAATTCCATAGTGATATTATAAAAATATTTTGAGTTATCGTTTTTGAAGCGTGCAAATTATAGGTAAAAAAAGCCAGTTCTGAGAAAATCGCATTTATAGATTAAAGTGTTGGATCTTTATAAGAAATTCTCATATTTGCTGATTAATTTTTTTATATGATTTTCTGATTGATTTCTGGAACAGTAATTATTTTATGTAACTTTTAAAAGGTTACTAAATTTATATTTCAAAATTAAACACTGTTTAAACTAATTTTTAACATTATTCTGGCCCTTTAAGCGCCCACTTCCGGTCCTTTAAATATGTCCAGTTTTTGTTTCCTAATCTTCACGAAATCCTTTATATCTCGGAATCTAATTAACGCAGAGACAAAAACAAACCTGTTTTAGAAAGCTATTTAAATTCCTTATTTAACGAAAGTATAAATTAACTTTATCATTTTTGGTCGAAAAATACGTTTTCAACGTGTACCTTATATTTTCCTGAAATGAAATATTCAAATAACTTAAAATTTTAGTATTTTATGTAAGGTAAAGTACATAAATCATTCTAATTTTATGTCTTTATATGCTTTAAATTTCTACTCAACTTGCTTAATGGTCTGCGTGCCTGCCTGCGGATATGGAAATCCTGGGTTCAAATCCCAGTTCGGGCATGAATATATTTTCTCTCTCTATCTATCCTGTCTTTGTCCTTTCCTTGTATGAATGGGTTATAAATGGTTCCAAACCCTATAATCAGGAACCTATGGCATGTGTGTACTGAGGAAGTCGGACTCCACACCAAAATATAGTTCATTTGGAAAAGTGGAGCAGCCCACCCTATAATGCAAGCCTAACTGGCACACGACGACAACAACAACATATGCTTTGAATCTTTTTTTATTTGTTTCAAATAAGCTTAATCGCCTGTAACATAAATTTTTAGGTTTTCACTTTATAAATAACAAATTTTTAAGCACTCTTTAATGTGGCCTAATAAACATAACTTAGCGATTGAAAGCTGCTTTAATGTTTTTTAAACATATCTCTTTCGTTTTACTTTCTTGGGAGATTTTTATAGATAATGAACCACATCACAAAAATATGCCCGGTGACTAGGATTTTCTGTTTTATCAACACAACACAATGGAAGTAATAGAACCGTATATAGTGGAGCACCCAGTGGGTGTGTTATCTTAACCTTGAAAGTGTGTCTTCGTCATTCTGAAGCAGGGACCAAGCAGAAGACCCCCAAACTTGGCCTACCACCCCCAGAAGCATCATTTCACATGGAGGACATTGCAACCATGACATATTTAATGTGCCCCAGTCGCTATTAGCAAACATGACAGATCTTTGATTGGATTGGGATTAGATCTCGCCCTCCGATAACAGAACAAACGCCTTAACCAACAAAGTCATTCCGGCCCCACAACATAGGATGTAATATGATATAATTTAACTATAATTGAAAATAACCAATGCTAGAAAACAAAAATGCAATACAAATCTGCTGTTATTTAACAATGGCTAGAATCCAATCTAAGACCTTCCATTCTTAAATTTATTAGGCCTCGCCAAGTAAACTTAAGGGTTACTCTTAATTTTAACAATCAATGATATCAACGTACCGCTTGAAGGTTATTTCAAGGTGAATGGAACGAAATCACTCCAAAAAAAATTATTTTAGATCCAAAAAAAGCTTACACAAAAAATAATGAATACTTTGAAATTCATTCCTTAAAAAATATATTGAATTTATCGCGATCTTTAGCTTCCAACAGAGATACTGTCTCATATTCTAATGTTCTCTTAATTCTTTAGAATATTATTTCATTACTATACAAAATAATTCTTCACACAGAGTTAATTTTAAGCAAAATGGGATTACTCATTTTTTCTCTGATTTTACTTACTTAATATAAATACATTTCATTTTATTATAATAAACTTTTAATTATTTTAGTTAAATTCATTTATATTAATATAGAACGTAAAGTTTATTAAAATTTAGTTGGGAGGAGCGTTACACTTATCAAGCTACATTTTAATTCTTTAACAATTTTTTTTATTCATTTAATTCATTAAAATAGCGAAAATTGTAAAAGAAATAATTTTAATATAACTTGATTATTTAAAAAAATTCGTCTATAAAGTTTTTTTGCACAAAAATACGTATTCAAAATTGAAATCATGCGTTATTTGTAAAATTAGTTCCTATAAAACAATTCGTTTGTTACAGTTTGCCCGAAATAGGGTAAATACGAAATAATTTTTTGCATAAAAAGATTAATATCGTTATATAAGACAGTTAATAGAATAAATTTTATTTTTACACAAATATATAAAGAATAATTCTACAGCAAATGTTACTCTTAAAAACTCGTACGATTTTAAGTATGCAGTTTCAGTTTAGCATTTCTATATTAACAGTTCCTAGTGAAAATCATTTTGATATTTTTTGAAATCTAAAAGAAACAAATTTTTAATTCTTCTTATATTCTAGATAATTAGATTTTGAACTTAATTTTTAATAGAAAACAAAAAATTAAAAATAAAAATATATTAATAAATTTTATTTTAAATAGAGTCAAGTGTTCTTCAGTATTTTTAGCAGGTTTTATAATGAAGATGTTCTCTTTCTAAAAATTTATTATGTATTTTTCAGTAAACATAAAAGTAATATTTAATTTAACATATAAATTTCATACACATTCTACAGAAACCTGCATAGAAGCTGTAACAAACAATTTATATATATATATATATATATATATATATATATATATATATATATAAATTTGCATCACCTTATAATACATACCTTATATGTGCGCAATTGCGAGTACTGGAGATGTAAGGAAATATTTTACTTTTTTACTATTTATATTTTTTAAATAATATTACTATTTATATTAAATAACTTTTATGTAATTATTTAATAGTTTTATATATCATATCTTTTTAATAATCTCTCTCTCCCTCCCTCGAAAGAGAAAATAGTTTTTCAAATAATAATATTTAAATTTAATTTTACTTCAATTTTCTGTGATGAACGAAAATTTGAATGATGAATAGATACAAAAATAACGATAAAATCATTGTATTAGAAGGGCGTGTTTCAGGCAACAAAACAAAGAAATTATATTAAATCAGAAATGTAAATTTAAGAGACTATTATACTTATGCCTTCAAAAGTTATTTTTCCATAAAAATGAAATAAGGATTAAATGAGACTAAAAAAGAATTAGTAAACACAAACAGTTCCTTGCTTCCGAATAAAATCTTAATTTTTGAATCATGTGTGTGCGTGTGTGTGTCATCTAATTTTTTGTCACATCACTTATCATTAAAATTATAATGTTATGAAGAAAATAACATTGCAATATATTAGCTCATATAATCTCATAGTTGTCCAACTCTCTCATATATATTTTAAGTGCTCGGAATGTTCATAATAGTTTATTAATAGCCAATGAAATTCCATAAATAAATTAGACATTTTTCCATTTACAATGAACTAAACAATGAAATAACAATAACTTTAAAGAATAATTTGATTTTTTAACAGAAAAATATTTTGCTTTGTCTTTAAAAATAAATTTTTAAGTGGAAATATATATTTAATAATGCAGAACAAAATAGTGTTTAAATCACCTACCTAGTATTCGATGTAGAATTGTAAAATGATGCCATTCTTAATGCCCATGAGCTTACTGTGAAATAAATGTGTGTGTGCTAGTATTCTAGTCATCTTCTCTGGTACTCACAGTAAAAATGTATTTTCTTTCATCTTACGATAAAGTTTTCTTAATTTGGGATGCTTGATTTCACACATAATATCCGTATTTGTGGTCGTACTATATATATCACCAATAACTGACTGGATTAGAAAGCACATAATTTCAGATCGATTTCAGACATGTTTCAGACTGATTTCAACTTAAAAATGAAAGACTTTCAAACTTTATCATGTCTAGAGGACATTTAAAATGCAAATATAGGGGTTAAAATGCTAATCATCTCTCTTTAACTAGATCCCATTGTGAAAGGGATTAAAACGATTCAGTTCTTGGCGACAGGGGGAGATAGGATGGGCTACAAGTTGACTGACTTCTTCTATTGGCAAGGCTGAAATGAATTGCCAGGACAATATCATCGCCAGGTTGAGTCGAAGGCGCCAAACGTGAAAAGAATCCACAAGTTCCCTACTTTCGCTTTCACATCCAGTTTTAAGTTGACTGAATCATGCAGAAACTCATAAGTGGATGGGAATTTTTAAAATAAAAGTGTTCAGGGTTCACAAAGAATTGACCAGAAGCGCGCCAATGTCAAGGCCAATATTTTCAATTCATTTCTTCGACAACATCTTTCCTCTTGGGCGATGAATAAAGCGTGAAATCCAGCGGAATAAATATATCTTGTGACCCTCAATTCATCACTGAAAGGAAAGAAGAAAAGAACTTCGACTAGACACGGGATTATTGCAAAAAGGAAAAGCAATTCCGTAATGAAACTACTGCTCTTCCTAACTGGTTATTACACGTCAGTTACGATGAATAATTTGAAAATTTGTAATGGTATTTTGCTGCTCACAAAGCCCTATCGTGACTTGTCATCCGTTATATATTCCATCGCCGTAAATTGTTCTAATTAGGTATGGTATTGTTGCTAAGTTTCATTTATTTTACGCTCAATGCATAATTTATCAGACGTTTAAGAGTGAACTTTTATTACAGAATTATATATATAAGTTAGGTTATTAAAATATATTTTTTCTCTTTTGTACTCCATTATGGCTAAAATTAATTATGAAGTATTTAGAACTCTCTGAATAGAAATTTTAAATATTACTAGACAAATATCAATCACACTTTGCATTAAGTAAGCGGTTTAGATTTTCGAGCAAAATAATAGTTGACACTTCGAGTAGAAGTGTAAACCGTAGGGCTACAGGACAGATTATTTCCATATCGAAAGAAAAAGTCTGCCTACCAGTCTTCAAAAGAAAACGTATGCAGACCTTTCGATAAAAATTAAGTTTGGAAAAAATAACGATGCTTATAAAAAATTTCCTAATAATATTTACTTACTTAAATTTTTTAATATTTCCTTCTTTTTTGCCACAAAATAAAATCTAAATCAAATGAAATAAAACACTTGAAAATTTCGCTTAGTTACGACGCTATTAAAATTTAAACACGAAACCTTCTTCACGAATTTTCCATTGTATTTCCAATTAGCAACACCAAAAACTGCTTAAAAAAATTGTTGGAGCATAACCCTTTATAATTATTTCTTTTCTACCGTTATTTATCTTATTGTTTGTTTTTTTAAACTGTGGCAACTTCCGAACATAAAAAAAGTCCGAAACTATAAATATTTTTCTAAACCCAGAAGTTAAATATACGTGAAATTTTTAAAGAGGAAAGCTAACCCACTCCTCCGTTTTTGAAGCGATTAAAGTTCCAGAAAATGTGCATCGTGGAACAAGCAAAATCGCAGTGAATTCAAATCAGTGATCATTGCGATTTAAATGACTACAAACATTGTATAATAAGCACATTTTGAAATGAATCATTTCTAAGATTTAAGTTACGCAGAAACCAACGCCCTAATTTAGGTTTCATTTCTTTCCTTGATTTACTCTCGATTCAACAGTCTGGAAAACAGATTAAGAATTTTATTTATGTGGATTGTTGAAAGTAACTGACAGTATTCACGGAAATAATATTAAATGATGCATTATAAAATAACTTGACACACTCTCTTTAATCTATGTGTGTACTCTATTAAACTAACACGATATACAAAATAACTCTTTTAATACAACATTTGAAGCCGATCGCTGGCTAAGCGGTTAGCGTTTCTCACTCCTGAGCTGTGGTTCCTGGGTTCGAATCCCGGTTCGGGCATAGATGTTATTTTTTTTCTCTGTTCTCTCTGTGTTTCTCTATCATTTCTTCTGTGATGATGTATGAATGTGGCTCACCCTATAAACGGATTTGTGGTGGTATGGCGCGGACAACGCTACTCGCCTTCGTGACTTGGTTAACAGGTGCCCGCTGGGTAACGACAAATAAGTAGCAGTTTCTGGCCTTGTTGTGGCCTATGGCTCGTAGCCCAAATGCCCTCAGTTGGAAAAAAATAATATATAAAATTTGAAAACACACAAACCGATAAAAAATATCCATAAAATAGATGATGCCCACTAGTCACAAAGAGGAATTTGGGAAATTCCCAAGCTCACACTTTAATAAAAGATTATATACAGAAAATTGAGATGCAATGATAATCTATAACAATATCCAGGACTAAACCTGTGAACTTTCATTCCGAAGAAAGTGGTGACTGAGTGACGCTGACAAGAATGTTTGTTGGTTCTGGTTTAGATTATTTCTGGTTTTTTAGGCATTTTCTTGTTAAAGCCGCTATTAACATTTTTTCCTCAACCGAATTTTGAATGTTTAACAAAGACTCAGTCAAATCAATTGTAATATTTGAACGAAAAGTCCTAAGAAAGATTTTTGGTGCTGTAAATGAGAATAGGGTTTGGAGGCACAGATATAATGTCGAGCTCTACTGACTTTTTAAAGAAATTGACATCGTCAATTATATCAAAATATATCGCTTCATATTTACGGTCTATATCTGTCGAATGGACCCCTCGTCTTTGACTTCAAGAATTTTTAATTACAGGCCCATTGCAAACAGATCAAGGGGTCGGCCCAAACTTAGATGGACTGATTGTGAGGAGGTCTTTAAAGTGCTGAAAGAGACAAATTGGAGAACTGTCGCCTCCCAGAGAACACAATGGAGGAGTGTTCTGAGATAAACCTTTGGCCCATCCAGGGCTGTCATGCTGAAGAAGAAGATTTTTGAATGCTGGCTGGAAATCATTGAAATAAATATTTTCAAAATTAAAGTTTGATATATTACGATGTGTTTCAACGATACTGACAATATCAGCTGGTATTCTTTTCTTTTGTATTATGCAGGCATTTTCGGATTGAGATATTTCAAGCATGAAGTCTTCCTTTTTCCCTAAACTGAATTCTAGTTCATGGCTGGCAATTACCATACGAGCATTTTTAAAGATACTCTTTTAATAATACTACGTTTTTAAGTTATTTGAAAATATCAAAACGAGAATTTTAAAATCAACGGTTCTAATTTATATTGGTATATTTCATATTCATACCCAATCACAGCTGGTGTTCTTATTTTTTGTATTATACAGATGTTTTCTGATTAAGATTACAAACATTTTCCGATACTGAAGCCTATTTCATAGCTAAAAAGCATTTAATTGAATTAAAAGCAGATGATTCGACATAGATTGATATGTAATAATTCGCAATATCGGCTAGTATTCTTTCTCTGGCACTACATATTTTCTGCTCAGAAAAAGTAACATTTTTAGTTCAGCAATTTTTTAATATTGTTTTTTAACAGATACATAGAATATTAAGTTGAATTATTCGTGGTTAAAATGTTCTAAATAAGCGTTTTTAAATACACACATGTCCATAAATTAAGAATAATCTAGAAGCGCATGTAAATCAAACCCGTAAAAGACCACCTGCAGAAATATCACACACATGTTCAAGCATTATGTGAAAATTACGGAAAGGCACCTGATGAAGCTGAGTATAAGCCACTATGACAACAGGGTAACAGAGAGGCATATAAAAAACAATGGCAAAGAAGGAAACATTTTCATAACTGATTTGTACTGCCCTCAATACCACGACCGCATGGGTATAATATTGAAGACAATGTGGAAGATGTTTTGTTGTTGCTACTTATGACACTTGGACCAGCCAAACTTGCTATTTCATTGGCTAAGCGAATTTAATTCAGTCTTTCGTTTAACCAGCGCACCAAGAAAAGTGAAATGCTCTAAACTCTTCAAAATCGCACCACCAGATGATCCACTCCCACAGTTTTGACATTGATCTGAAGAAGGGGTAAGTTTTCTCTGGACCATTATACCCATGGTAACTGCCCAACGACCAACCACAGGACTTTCTTTTCCATAGATTTAACGAGCACGAATATCACGTGTACTCGGTGGGTTTTGGGCAGCATTGGGAATCGAATCCTACCCTTTTGGACGGAAAACCGATGCCCTAACCACTAAGTTACCCTGGCCCTGGAAGATGTTTTACGTGGTAGAATTATCAGCCTCCATCAATGCGGGCATACGCAGATGACAATAAACAAAGAACTCGGAATGGTCCAAAATATCATCATTTGGCTGTAGAAACGATTCCAAGATGATGGAAATGTCAGAAGATGTTACAGTATAAGTCGCACTCTAGTGACAATGCCGTAAGACAACCGGTATTTGACATATGATTAGGAAACACCATCTCCTAATCATATGTTATTTTTTGAAAAAAATTATCTTTACTATATACCAAAAAAGGCCCCCCAAACATCGTAGTGACACCAAAGATAAATTAGTGGTCCCCCTAACTTTAGTATTAGAAATAATGCGGCAGTGTCATGATTCCCTAGTGGCAACCCATCAGGGGTTTCAAAAGACTCTGAACAGAATTAGAGAAAATTTTTGTTGGGGTTGTATAAACATGTTTTAAACTATGTCAAATTATGTACTTCTTATGTTGAAAAGAGAAGTCATAAGCCCGAAAAACTAGCCCCATTACAGCGCGTTCCAATCACGCAACGACCGATGGAATGCATAGCTATGGATGCCCTGGGTCCACTTCCTCTAACTTATTCAGGAAATAAGTATATCTTGGTGATTTCTGATTATTTTAAACGCTGGCCGGAAGCATATCCGACACCCGATATAAAAAGCGAAACCGTTGCTAGAGTATTAGAGGATTTTATTAGTCGACATGGTGTACCTTCTCGTCTAATTTCTGATAGAGGCTCTAACTTTATCTCAAAATCTATTTTTGAAGTGTATTCAAAATTAGGTATTGAAAAACACGCTACTACTTCATATCACCCTCAGAGTGATGGAATGGTAGAAAAACTTAACTCGACTTTAATTAATTCATTAAGTCATTTAGTAAATTCTACTCAAACAGATTGGGACCGGCATGTACCTTTCGCCTTATTAGCTCATAGATCGGCACGACATTGTACAACAAACGAAACACCATCATATCTCTTGTATGGCAGGGATATCCAGTTACCGTATTCTGTAATGTCTAAACCTGTAGCTCATAACTATGCGGATGTCCGAGAGTATGCTGGAGATCTAGTTGTACGTTTGCAAAATTCTTTTCAAATTGTCAAAAATAATTTAATAGCTGCAGCAGAAAAACAGGAAATTTATCGCCGTAGGACTGCAGTTGATAAACAAATAGAAATAGGGTATGTCGTATATCTATATCTTCCCGAAACAAAAGCAGGGATTTCAAGGAAATTAAGGAGACCAAATGTAGGCCCTTTTAGAGTTCTAAATAAAAAATCACCCGTAAATTACGAAATAGCATGCGCAAAAGAACCCTCAAAAACTCAAATTGTTCATGTAGATGGACTTTCAAAAATTAATGGTAGAATTATATTCCCGACTTTACACGAAATTAATTTTACAACTCAGCAATCTACTGACTCAAATGAGGAAAGTAAAAATAGTTACCTCGTGGCTAACGATAGCGTGCGAAGAAAAGGTAAAAAAAAGCGTATGTTTTTTTTTTAGCCCTGTAATTAGTCCTCAGAGCAATAGTTCAACATCAATTCTAAATAAAGGAGTTTCATCTGTACCAAAATGTGATCCTGGAGAACATCTCGACAAATAAAACATAATTATAATACTCGTTTTGCTCGAATTCATTTTTTTTCACACATTTACAATTACACAAGTGCGATTTTTTTTTCACACATTTACAATCCAATTAAAAAAAATTACCTGGAAAAAAATCTTCGATTTTTTTCCCAGGTAGATTATTGGTGTTGTATTTACTGGTTGGATAATTTTTACAAATTAAACTACCCATATTTTTTTCTTTCTGGCTGGAAGTCCTTTTTCTTTATTATATTCCATATTCCCCCCCCCCACTCCCCGTTTTGACGAATTGAGATGCCCTAACCTAGGACTTGAAGGAGACCGGTTTCGCAAGGCATAAGCGAGGGGAGGAGGCAGAAGAGACTTGTCAGAGATAGGAGGAAGTAAAAAAAAAAAAGGCTGCAAGACATCGCCTCAAAAAGGGACTCTGTTGGCGATTCAAGTCCGACACTTTAGTGGATTCGATTAGCAGAAAAATTGAAGTTTCCTGATAATAAAAGCCTACATATTTTACATAAAAATAAAGCTGAAGAAGAAGTAATAGGCCCCTGTAGTTTCATTCCAAAGAAGTTCATATTACGATCCAGATGAAGGAAGCCTCGTCGAACTAGCGATCAAGCAGGTTTTTGGAAGCCCTCTAAACAGGCCTGCCTAGTCACTGTTTGTACGTAAGTTAATGTTTTTTTTTTTTAATTTTTTTCCAGCCAGTTTTTTTAGTGCGGTACCACCTACTTTATAACCTTAAGTAATAATATGAATATAACTTTAAGCAATTTAGTGTCATTATAAACTCCACGTGAATGCTTAATCATGTTGGAGGCAAAGTTGTAATATAGAAATAATATAAGTGATTTAAGTAATTGAGTTATATGTGTTTAAATAGTTTTGTCATACTTTATAAGTGAATTAAAGGAAATTTTTAATTATTTAAACAAAGCCAGTTTCTGCTTCTGTTCTTCAGGGTTGGATCTGGGTAGAGAAATTAAAATAATTAATACACAACGCAATTTTAAAAAAATTATTCCGTATTTTAATTTAAAATATCATTTGTAATTGTTATTTAATAACAGTAATCATATATACAACAATACGGATATTTTCTACGTAAAATCGCACTCCCAAGGGAGTATTCTTCTAGCTTCGCGAGCAATATTCTTCCAGCTTCGCGAGCACTGCTACTCCCAATGGACGATTCCGCCGCTAAATCATTCATTGTGGTTTCCACCGCAGTATTTCTTGACTTCCGCCAACGAGGGTCTTCCATTGAGTATCCTCCAAAGCAGACAGTTTCTGAACCTCTTGAGGGCAAGCTTGACTAAACCAGGACACGATATGGAGCCTTTCTTCGTCTTCAGTCCTTTCGTCGTGCAGAAATTTTCGCAACGCATGACTGACTCTCCGTTCAAATAGAACATTTTCACCAACAACGCTCGATCGGGTAATGATAGGACATTCTGAAAGCGAATGAGAAATTCTCGAGTATCACGGCCTTTTATCACAAAATTAATTTGCATTATTTCTGACTGAACTCTCTCCGATGTCAGTGCCATCTATAGGTGACTTTTCTAATTAAAATTTTTTGCTGCTACAAATATCCGACTATTGCCTTAAGTGAGCCCTTTCTTGCAAACCGCACTTCTTTATCTCACTTTCTTCTTTTTTATGATATTTTTAAAATTGTAACGAACTTTCACAGATTGGTATGTTCCAGTTATTTATATATATATATATATATATATATATATATATATATATATATATATATATATATATATATATATATATATATATATATATATATATATATATATATATATATATATATATATATATATATAAATCTTTTTTTAAAGTGACAGTGTTTGGAGAGCCCTATAGCGCGATCTGATAGCCAAAATGACGCCAAATTTGGTATTTAGACTAATCAAAACATAGGGAAAAAGATACCTAAAAACATTTAGTTCTAAAAATCACAACTAGGGCAGTTTGTGGCGCTTTACAATGTATAAAATGTGAGAAAAGAAAAAATACTAACACATACTATCGTACAGTTAAATTATTAATGTTTATTTATTACCTTAACTTCCTCGGTGAGGAATTAGAGCACATTCAATGTGAGCACCGTCCTCAGAAATAACACCATGCATTCTGTGCTTAACGTTCTCCACAGCCGTGCGCAACATATCCGGAGGAATAAAACACTTCACTGAGCATGGAGTCATAAGTCGCAGTTTTCCATTTGCATGGTCACCTCGTTCCCCAGACCTCACGCCATGCAGTTTTTGGCTCTGTGGTTATTTGAAATCTCCAGTTTATATTGGTAGAGTAACAAATTTGTCGATTCTAAAGAAGAACATAACACAGAAAGTGCGGAATATCCCTCGTGATGTGTTACGTACGGCTATGGAGAATGTTGTGCACAGAATGCACAGTGTTATTTCTGAGAACGAGTCTCGCATTGAATGTGGTCTAATTCCTCACCGGGGAAGTTAATGTAGTAAATAAACATTAATAATTTAACTGTACGATTGTATGTGTTAGTATTTTTCCTATTCTCACATTTTATACATTGTAAAACATCAAAAAATGCCCTAGCGGCGATTATTGGAACTAAATTTGTTTTCACGGAATCCTTTTCCTTATGTTTTGATTAGTCTAAATACCAAGTCTGGTGTCATTTCATCTATTAGATCACCCTACAGGGCGCTCCAAGCATTCTCACTTTAAAAAAGATCACACTGTGTATATATATATATATATATATATATATATATATATATATATATATATATATATATATATATATATATATATATATACATACATACACACACACATACCATTATTCTACGATCTTCCCTAACATGAAGCTATTTTTTCTTAAGTTGAATTATGATTTCAGGCTGGGAATCGTCATAATAAGTATTTTAAAATAAAAAAATCCGATATTTATAGATATTTCCCAATAATTCGCGAAGTCAGTTGAATTTTTTTTTTTTTTTTTTTTTTCCTGTTGGTATTACACAAAAGTTTCTTACTAAGATCCTTCCCATCACATAAGTATAATGTTTTCGTAAATTTGTTTATGACCATAAAGCATTTAAGCGAACATTTTTAAAACAGATTTGACGCAAATTGGTATGTTTCAGAGCTTTTCTCAGTCTCAGAGAAAAGCACTAAAAGGTTTTCTATTTTGCAATTGCTATTGTGTGTATATATATATATATATATATATATATATATATATATATATATATATATATATATATATATATATATATATATATATATATATATACAATAAAAACATTGTTGGTGAAAAGGAACAGAAGGGATAAAGGAAAAGCACCTAGCTATAATCGTGGGTCTGGCGAACACACCAGTCAAAGGAAATAAAAATATATTTCTTTGTCGGCAAACGATTCTTATAGAGGTAAATGGCCAATTGACTGGCGAACCTCATTTTAAATTAGATTAAGCCACATTATTCGGCGGGGAATAATCGCGTCCAACAGTCATTATTCCGTTACATTCACTGTTGCAACAACGCGAATATCAATTCCAATAATTATTTCTTCTAATCTCTAAGGACTTATTATTTCAGGAAATTTTTTTATCAATGGTTTTTCTTGAACCACTCAATTTTCCTCATCCATCCAACTTTATTGCGCCACTTTAAAGGAACATACCCCCCATATAATAAATGTTTCTCTCTCCTCTCTCTCTCTCTCTCTATATATATATATATATTATATATATATATTACTTTTAAGATTCATTCTTAATAATTAAAAAAGCAACAATCAAATAATTTTGAGATTCACTTCAGAATGAAAAAAAAATTAAAATATACTTCTTTGCTATTTATAACAGAAATAGATAAAATCTGGTATTTTTTATGAATTTAAGATCGCAAATGCCAAGAATTACTGTAGATAGTAGAGCGTTTATACAGTAGGTATAATATATTATTTTTAAAAGGAATTATTTCGATAAAAATACAAAAGAAGCCAATTAAAGAAATTTCACAAATGTTTGCTTAAACATTTCAAAAGACTGTTGCAGGAAATCTAAAATTTATATTGATTGTATATAAATTCATAAAATTAATGTATATGCAAAAAGGAAAAATATAAAAAAAATAAAGCCAAATTTTCATATAATTAAATATTTGCTTTAAATACATATTGCTGTTGCGTTGAAATTATTAATAATTTTAATTGTTTAATTGCAAATATTTGATACTATAAATATTTAAAATTTACTTTTAATATAATTTCTTTAATTGAAGAAAATTTATCTTTATTTTTGTTTATATTGTTGAGGATGGTACTGCAATTTTTTTAATAATATGTATTGCAAAGAGAAATTAAATATTCGTAAGTAATGAAAAATAAAGATTTTGGCACTCGATCGGAAATGGTACCAGAATACAAGCTAATTCTCATTGGTTTAAAATAACTATGACGTTAGATTACAAGTCTTATCTACGTCACAATCATATCGTTTAGCGACATCAGAACGACTATCATCCGACTGCCTTTAACAGTATCCGATCATCGCGCTCATTTGCTTTTAGCCCAAGAGCAGATGAGAGATCACGAGAGATGTTCGCTCGTGATCTGTGATAGGAAGTATATTTCCACTTCTTTTCTGCTCAGATCTTTTCTAACAGTTTCCCTTGAACGTTGTCACCCATCAAAGAATAGATTTCCAGTTTGGGACAGATCCATAAGAAGCAATATTAAAGCGATTTCGGAAAGTGCGTTGGGTTGAAAATAACCGAACTACCGTTTAAAAAGACTGATGACGATAGGCTTCTACAGAAAATGAACGGTGTTCATTACTCTAACGCATGATGGCGGCAAAGCCACAATCTGAACGACAGGAACTAAACCAATACTTAAGTGACATATAACTGTTGTTATTTTTGTCATAAGCCAGCTAGGCTGGCAATATGGCGTGCGCTGCTCCACTTTTCCAATTGAACCTTATTTAGGTATGGAGTCCGACTTCCTTAATACACACATGCCATAGGTATCCGTTTATAGGGTACGCAACCATTCACAACACATTCATACAAAAAAAGGACAAAGACAGGATAGATAGAGAGAAAAAGTACAACCATGCCTGAACCGGGATTCGAACCCAGAACTTCCCTATCCGCAGTCAGACACGATAACAACTAGACACTATTTTGTTAAAGCATTGGTTTAGTTTCTGAACTTTTTTTGCACATAGACACTACTTACCTTGGAAACTATAATTACATAGCAGTTATAAATGGATTCAAAACCACTGCAAACACTCAAGACTGAGGTGTGATTCGAATTTACGAACATATGAAACGAAGGCCAGAGCGCTAATCCCTAAACTGCCAGTTTGGGTGCTTAATGTATAATCACTCTCAATAGCCACCAAAATATCGATAATAATAATTAAAATATAGTTTCATTTACATTATTTGTATAACTAATGCAGCAAAAAATTAATTTTATTTTTCTAACCTATCATCTATTTCTCTGATAATAAACCAATTAATTATAATGTTTTCTATGAATTAAGCATCCAATATAATATTTTATATTTTATTTCATTTTAATTATAAGAGCTGATGAAAAAACATACAGCAATTAATAGTGTGTCATATTTTATTTAAACATACATATATTTACTAATAATTTTAACCTTCACATTCACTATTTCATTTATTCACAAGTGAAACACTATAAACCACAAGTTTTTTCATACAAATCACAACATGAAATCACAGCATCAAGTTTTGTTTCATTAGCTTCAAATAGTATTAATTATTCACAACAGTACATATTTCTCATCTTCAAACATTCTTAATAAATACATAGTATGACATTCATTAATATGTAAAATGAAATTAATGAGTAATCAATACTCACTTGAAACAGAAAAGTATTTTAAATTAGCAATAAAAACCATTAAAGTAAAACTAACAAACATACTTTAATTGAAATTACTATCAATCGAAACAAAATGAGAAACAGATTAATAAAAGAATATATCAACACAAATTACAATAAAACAATATTTGAGTATTGGTCCCAAAATCTATTTAAAGAATTACAATTTTATTAAAAAAAATAAAAGTACAATTCCATAAGAATCTAATACTAACTGTAAAAATAAAAATTATTTAAAAATGAATTTTAAAAAAAGTACGTTTGTATGATATTTAAGATTAAAGGCAAATACAACAAATTCTTTTAATTTTTAACAATATAATTTTTTTTCAAAATAATTTTTTATTTAGAGCATTTTTTAAAATGTATGTGCGAAACACATTAAAATAAATAAAATAGCTTCAACAAGCACTTAAATCAATACTGACTTATATAACATATAAACTTCACATTTCGGTATGATAATTTATTTCTTATAAAATAATTTTAAATTTGCCAATTCTTTATCTTGTAATTAAAAGGAATCATTAAAATAAAATAAAATTACAATTCGAAATTTATGTCGATTTTAAGATTCTGAACCAAAAGTTTATCAGCAAATATAAAATGATTTACTCCGATATTTTTTTAAACTTCGTCTCAAATTCATAGAATAAAATGTCAATATGACGCAGATTATTTTCTCCCGTCAGCAATTATTGCTAACATCATTAAGATTGTGTGTCACTTTTTGATTTTGAATTAATAAACTTTGCATTACATTAAGAATACAAGCTCAATTGAGTAACATAAAGTTGCACAATCTATTAAGTACCAACTTTAAATAAGCAGTATTAGTAAACATAAATGAGTGTCATATTTGTATATATAAAAAAATCTTATAACACAAATTATTCAATAAGCATTTTTTTAAAGCTCTAGTATAATTAATGATAAATTTTGCTTATAACACTATTGTTAAATAAAATAGGCCATTTTAAAACTATAATAATATTACTTAAACCTAATAAACTGAAAAAGGAAATATTTTATAATCATTCTTTGACTCTGGAAATATGTGATTTAATTTGCAGCTTTAAAGATCACATTTTTCAAAAGATGCTAATAAAACCACATTAAAGTTTTCATGTGAATTTTAGGTAATTCCTTAAAGCCTTAATTTTCAAATATCAATTGCCACTGATACCTGCAATTAATAGCAATTATTACAAGTATCAATTGTTATTAATTATACATGTATCCACAGGAGATAAGAATCAAACTCTCAAACTTAAATATCTATAGGTCACAGGAGTAAAAAAAATAAATAAATAAACTACATCATACAATTTAAAATAGTATTTTCAAATGAAGCTTTCACTGACAAAATTTATTAGATTATTTTTTAACCTCATTTAACATTTTTTTTAAAATTTTAACTCACAATAATATATATGACCAAAGAAAGATTTTATTTATAAAAAAACACAATTATTAAAAAAATTGATATATAACAATTAAAAACTTTGTAGAGCAAATTTATTCTAACAAAATAGTAAACTCTGTCCATTCTCTTAACAATTTATTGAACGTTTAGGAAAAACAAATTCACATTTGAGAAGTAAAATTCTAGAGCATTAAATGTATGTTGTAACGATAATATGTAATGAAATCGATTCTGAGTATTCACATTTTGCATAATCTCATAAATATTTGAAAAACAAAAATATAAGCTCATTAATATTCATTTATAATATTATTAGTACTAGTGTTGGATTCAAAATAATATTTTAAAAGCCGTTTTAGTACACTGCATGAAAATTGCACCCTTGTTGTCAAATTATACCTTGAAAATCTGAGAGAAAATGTCAGTTGAAACAGCACGGATTTATATCAAAAAATACGATTCTTTTTTCCATTAGCATAAAATGCAACAGAAATCACTTTTCAGTAGTATGTTGCTTCTGAGTTTCTCAAATTTCTATGCACATAGAAAAAGTACTATTCTTCATATTTTACAAAAGTGTAGCAATTTTCTACAAACATTTGCATCTATTTCATTTAATGACCTTGATTTTCAAAGGAAAGATTTTTATAGCATATATATAAAAGGCAGTTATAGAGCAATATAATATAAAATTAAATTTAATATAAAATAAAAAAATTCATTTAATTTTACTCAGTAAATAAAGAGGGCTCAAATTAAAAAATTTTGCGAAAATGTTATAATCAATAGCCAAATATAAAAACAGGTATCTTAGTTACCAATGAACAACAAAATAAAAAAGACCGAAAGATTAAATAATAAAAACATATGAAATATTTCAATTCAATCAAATTAGTTTTAATTTGTAAGTATGGAATAAGGAAAAATAAAAATTATTAAAAAATCTGTGCTTGCTCTCTTTAAAGTAATACAAATGAATAACTATCCAGGCATTGGTTTTAATGCAATATATATATATATATATATATATATATATATATATATATATATATATATATATATATATACAC
Source organism: Latrodectus elegans (assembly GCA_030067965.1). Lineage (NCBI taxonomy): Eukaryota > Metazoa > Arthropoda > Arachnida > Araneae > Theridiidae > Latrodectus > Latrodectus elegans. Next base: position 78,729,187 of record CM057815.1, read on the forward strand.
CCTATTCACATAAAAAGAAATCATAAATAGTATCAAAATATATACATTCGTTTCAAGACAGAGCCAAATTAATGCAGGCTAAATATGTGTAGATATTTTTCACAGTAAGACACTTTCAAAATGACATCAGGTTAGTTTCACAGCCCTTCTATTGCTTTTTCAATGACCACAGAGGATCCAACTGACTCAAAGGATCGGCGCTATCAGAGCTCGAGGTGGAGAGGCTGCCTTTGGAATTGGCAAAATTCTCTTTAGTTATTTTTTTCTTAGCAGGAGATCCAGTATTGTCCAATGTAAAATTTGATGGATCTAACAGACTAGTTATAGAAGAAATGACCTTGCTTTCCGTTGTCAGAGAATCCTTTGGAGACTCAACATTTGGCTGCTTGGTAACTTCCTTTGTTTCCTGGTGACTATCATTTTGAGATTTATCTTCAGGTGATACTAACTCTTTGGAATCTTCAACAGCAACTGGAGATGTAATAATATTATCATTTCTTATCACCTGGGAGTCACTTTTCAATGTCTCGCTTGGTGTTGTCACGCTACTGCTCACTTCCTTTGCCTCTGTCGACACAGACAAATTTTCAATTCCTGACTGCAACTTAGCCAACCCTCCGCTTCCGAGTATGAAATCTTCTGAAGGATGGCGGACATGAGAGCTGGTGGTGCCACTCCCAGGAAGTTTATCATCAAAAGAGGCTTTGCTTGTCAAAATACCTCCTATAAATAATAAAAATATATTTTCTTAGATTATTTAAAAATATTGACAAAAATTTGTTTAAAAAAATCTATAATTATGAGTCATTTTCATATAAGCATTTAGGCTGTCAAAAAACACTAAAATTTTCAGAATTCATTATAAACATAGTTGGAAATTCTTCAAATTAGTTTACTAATTGGATGCTTTACAATCAATTTTTACAAATTACAATGGTTCAAAATCATTTAAATACTAGACGAATTCAAACCATTTAACAACAAGTTCATTTTTTAATTTTTTTTTTTTCCTCCTTTTTCATCATTTATAAAACATTATTCATTGGTAAGAAAATTTTTTCAACTATATAAACTTTAATAAAAAATTTATTTTCAACCAACATATATATTGCAGTATGAAATGTTAAAATTTTTCAATTTTTATACACAAGTTTACTATTATTTTCAGATTACCTATGTTGCTATTTGGTACAATTGTTTTAATGCGTAGCAGATAATGTAAAGAAACATTGTAATATTTGAAGAGTTAAAATATTACATTTTATAACAAAAGCCTCTTTTCTGTAAATACATTTTACTTCATTATTTTAGAATTTAATTATTATTGAATTATTTCCCTAAAATCACACATAGCATACCTAATTTTAAATTTACTGAAATGATTTTGAAACAACAGAGTGACAGGCCAAATGTAAGGGTGATGCTTATATATAGTCAAACTGCTTATAATTATATATTATTATTCATAGTTAGCACAAAGACTAATAAATAGAATTTAGCATTACTTCAACTTTATACTGAGAATTTCCTAATAGTAATTCGTCAAACAATGATAAGTATCCATATATAATAACCCACTTTGAATTCATACAGATCGAAAGAAGAAGGCTGTATAACTATATTTCAGTGCAAATTATGGTAACAAAATAAGTGATACCCAATTTATTATCAGCTGTTCCAATACCCATCCAGAGAGAAAGGTGGTTTATGCAAGATTGAGCCCCACCACATTAGGGTCTGTAATTTCTTGAATGCTACATATCCAGCAAGATGGATTGGAAGTACCAAATTTGAGGCTTAGCCTTCTCGTTTCTCAAAACTCGAAGATCATTTTCTTCTTGAGGTATATGCAGTCTTTAGTATACAAGATACATGTGGAATCAGTTAAAGATCTTGAGGGGAGAATCATTGTTGCTGTAGACAAAATAAACATGACACCTGGTATTGTCAAAAAATTGCTCCAATCTTTCTTTCGCTGGTCTCAACTGTCCAATAAGATGTATGTTTGGCAGTTTGAGCATTGGTTGAATTTTCACTGAGCAAATAATCCATGCAACATTTGGTATCTTTCACTTTCTTTCCCAACATTGTTGTAAGTTTAGGTTGGAATTTTAATATTCCACTTTCCTGCTTCTCAGAGTGGAATGCGACCGTATGTTTCTATGTGATTTTCACTCATCTGGATAGGTACTGTAAACTCTCTTAATATATAAAAGCGTTAGAATCACCCTGCATATTATTAAATAATTTTTGAATAATAACAAGTTGTTAAACTTATAATTCACATTTTCATTCAATTTTATCTCAGATATATATACTTACTTTTCATGAGTAAATCTTGAGCATAATAAAGAACTGTATCATAACAAAACTTCAGTTGATCTTTGTCTTGAATTAAGAATTTTCTTTGTTGGCTGACCATTGCAGCTACTTGAGCAACATCTCTTGGTCCATGACCATTGTTCATTTCACTAACAAGTGCAGTCACCAAGCAGAAACACCCACTCCTACCGATTCCTGAGCTGGAAAAAGAAAATAAAACACTGATGAGTTTATGATTTAACAATTATTTTTATTTCTTTTTAGTCAATGTAATAATTTGACATGGACATTGTACAATCAAAGTGAAATGGAAAAATAGGTTATCATCGGAGAGGAAACACTCTTGGCTGCCCAAAATGCATTCAAGACAAGTGCAAAAGGCGTCAAATTTATTCCAAACATTGTGCATATTATAAATATTCCTTAATTTAAAATACTGCTTTATGCAAAGTGATAATAAAAATAATATTTTCAGTTAATCATTAATTACATCATTAAGGTAATATATAGTTGGTAATAACTGCAGTAACAGAACACTTTATTGATTGAAAAAGGTTTCATGTTAGATCATCATGGTAGCTGTTATTCCATGTTTAATTGAAACTATTCAGATGAGGCACTTTGGATTATATTTTCTAATAAGAGATCAAATGAATTTGATAGGAAAACAAGCACATGAGAAGAACAAAGACAACTTGGAAGTCTAAGAAGAAATTCTAGACATTGTAAGCATTGTCATGTTGATATGCTGTTATAGTTAAGACTTGAAAGTAAAGAATATGCTGTAAAATCTTAGGAGTTGCAGTGCTAGTTGATAAATGCATGCAAGGTGGCACAATTAAACTCAATACTATTCTCAAAATGTATAAGAACAAAGCATACTATCGTAAGTATGTATAACAGAACAATTTCTTACTATGGTGTCCACAAACTTTAATTTGTAATATCACAGTTACAAAACTGTGCAGCAACAAAACAAGCAGAAGTATGAGTCATCCAAAATGCAATATTATACTAGATGTCTATCTGAACACACCATTTACACTATTGCAAATGCAAATATTTTTGATTTTCAGTCAAAGATCATCAATATGATGAGCAGCTTGTGAACACACGATCTAAAAATCTGTAATGTTTGTGTTAACACTCATTGTTGTGATACACAATGTATACATTACAATGTATTCCAACAATACTGTCTACAATGAATTATTTTTTTGTGTAGTGGTGCAAAAAGACAGTTTGAGCTGTGCTTGTGCATACTAGATGCAGCCAGAAATGTTTCTAGATGTGATACACCCACTGATTCCATAGTGAGCACTTGAATGGTACCTCATTTTGTCATCTCACTCTCATTCCTCACTTATATAGTTCGTAAGTAGTGCTCTGACACTCCTATCCGGCTGCACTGAAATTGCAATCAATAAGCATGTTGCATTATGATGAAATTTCACCAGGATAGAGAGGTCATCTCTAGTCTTCATTTCGATTTGACTGTCGTTCAATAATAATCTTTAGCATCCATCAATTCTTTAGACCAAGATGTACGATTTAAAGTGGATTCAGAACCTTTACAAACATCCATACACAAGGTGGGAATTAAGTCAGAAGTCAGAGTTCATTCATCTAGCAGTTCAGCATAACACTCTTTGAACTGAAAATACTAGGCTCAATTCTAACACTATTCAACAACAAAAAATTCATATTGGTATTTTACCAGTGTGTCCCTCAGTATGTGAGTTCCAGACTTTCTATTATGCAACATTTGAATATGCCTATTTATTACATAGTTCTCTTTGAAATTACAAACATAGTACTATAGCATTTGACAACTAAGCAATCAATTATTGGATGTTAAATATAATATTATGATGTATCCAAATGTTACATAAATTTCGTGTGTTTTCTATAGCATTTTGCACAGCCAGAAGAATCGTTTCACAATTCTGCTGGCTTTTTTACTCATGTTTGATGTATCAGATATGCTGATACATAAAAATAAGTTCCTAATATCTTCAAAGTGCTTTCTGATATTGCTTTAATAAAAATTAGATATACTTTTAAACATGCCCTTCAATGTATTCCAAAATTTTAATAAATCTTTACCTGCAATGTACAACAACTGGTCTCATAAGATTTCTCTGCTGCTTATGATAGCTTAGAACATCAAATACAAATTGCAAAAGAGAGGCTGGAGAATTTGGTGTACCACTAAGGAAAAAATATATGAAGTTTAAACACAAGAAATAATTTTAAAAAAACACATCAAATTCAATAGAAATTAACCATTCTATACTAACCTTACAGGCCATTGAGTAAACTGAAGATGAACAACCACCCTAGAAGTTCGATTCTAAAAAATAAAAATGTTATTAACAATTCAAGAAACAATTTAACAATGACAAATAAAGTTTGAAAAATACATACTAACTGCAGAAAAAATTAAAGAAATATTCTAATTTTTAAATCATTAAAAAATATTATTTTAACATTAGTTACAATCATAAATAAGAAAACAGTAATGAGCAAAACATGTAAAACTAGTCGTTAGAATTGAAATAATTAAAAAACATTCAGTTATCTTTCAATGATGTATCAAAACTATAAAGGCACTAATTCTAAATTAAAAATCACATTTCATGTTTTAGAGAAAATTTTCAGAATTTGTGAATAAAAGATTCCTTAAAGTCACATTGTCTAGCTTTGCATAAGAAATTTTAAATAAACAACTTTTTAATTGATATAAAGATTATATTGCTTTATAGTACTGCAAATTAAAGATCAGAAATTGTTGACTCATTAATTTTATTAGAATTAATGAAATACGAAATTAACTTTAAAATGCTAAATTTGAGAAATATTTACATAAACAGTAACAAAAAAAGAACAAATTATGCTTACAATTATGGAATAAATGCTTTTATTTCCAATTCCTTTCATATTTTGAAAAAAACTTTTACAAATAATTAAAATGCTCATAATTTTAATAATAAAATAATAATTTAAAAAATAATTTTTTATAAATTGATATTAAATTATGTGTTTGAAAACATTTACATTCACAACTAATCGTAAATTTGAACAATAACAAAAATTTATTTTTTAGAGGCATTGCAGATATTTACGACAGATTTACATACAAGATATACTTCCAATAATAATTTTCAAATATATGATGTTTAAGTCCAAATTATTTTTTAGGTTTTAAACAAAAAGGAAAAAAAATTATTTGCCTTACAATCACATAATTTTTTTACTATATAGAGACTTTCAGAGAGAAATGAAATCTAAATCTAAATTTTCATAATGAGGAAAAAAATAATATTTAATACTAATTTAGATAAATACTTAGTTAGAAATAATAATTAAACATTTTATTAAGTATAAATAAATTTACATATTATTCTAGTAAAATACAATGGTAAGATGTTACTGTATTAAATTACATAACACTTTTATAGATAAATTTTATAGCTTATAAAAATAACAAGATTTTTCGCTACATATATCAAAAGATTTATATTTATAAATCAATAAATTAAAATTTATGCAACTATCTCATGACAATTTTTAATAAATACTAATTCCTAATTTAAACCAACCTTAGTATGGGTTATGTTAACCATTCTTTCAACAAAACCATTTTTTTCTTTGTAGCTGTGAAGGGATATCTCAAAATCACCAATAACACGAGACTGTCCTCTATCTTTTGGGAAATATACATGATTTTTCAGCTAAAGTGAAAATATTATTTTAAAGCGAAAGCAATATGTGTGTATATGCATAAAGAGTTCAAAATAATTGAAAGGAAAAAATTTCAAAATCTTGTAATTTAAATTTAAAGAAAACTTAAAAATGAATAAATGCAAATTAACAAAAAATGAAAATTTATTGTAGGAATAACTTCATTCTAAATGTGTATCAGTAGTATTATATAAGATATTCCAAAAATAAATTTTGCACAGTAAGTAAAATTTCTTATATCAACTATTAGTCAAGTTATTTTGTAATAAAACGTAACTGCATAAGTGAAAATTATACTTCAGGCAAGAATACACAAACCATTCAGCTGTTACAAGGTACATTCTAATAAATATTACATTTTCTGACATTGGACAAGATGCAATATATAAAAAAGTTCAATTAGAAAAACATAAATCATACAAATTAAATTACTTCCATATAAAACTAAATCAAGAATTAAAAACAGTTATTTCAAAGCAAACACAATTTTAAATTAAAACAACGACCATTTTAAGAAAGTTAATTTATAAAAAATTAATACAACACAATGTACTTGCGTATTAGCATCACCGCAACTTTTTAAGCCGAACGACAATCAAATTTTTTTTAATATAATTAGAAAATTTTTTTCAGAATTATAAATCAATTTTTCAAAAGTAGAAAAAGTGTTCAAAATATATGTTAAGCACTAATTCTACTTAAGTTTTGGAACAAAATTAGCTGCGGTGGCGCTAATACATAAGTACCCAACACAATATTGAAAAATAGCATAAAGGTTGGAACTTTTTAATGCATTATCTATGAATATGTGTATGAACAACATTTATTTAATCCTAAACAATTTTGAATATTAAGTATTTGTAACAAAAAATTAAATAAAATAGTAATAATTTTCAAAATTATTTTACAGGACACTTAAACAATGAATTATAAATATAATTTTACTTTAATAACTAAATGTTTTTAAAAGTAAAAAATTATTTAAGTAATGAAAAAATACATATGTACTTTTTTCAATAGATATGATCATGACTTTTGATTTGACACCACTTGTCATGACATTTATGAAACATCATAGGCATCAAAGCAACTAAAGATTCATAGACCATTAATATTAAAGAAATTTTTGATTATCTTTATCAAAAAAAACAAATGTTCAATATTATTTTTACATATATTGATTTTACATTTAATATTATTTACTTTACATTTATTAAATACTAAAAACAAACTTACAAATCCTAATACTTTACCAAAAAAATAATTACACTTAAAAATTCAAAGAAAAATACTATTAGCATATAAAAATATAAAAAAAATAACCTCATTATCAGATAACAGGCAAATGAGTGTCTCAACTTGTTGCTCCCACACCATTAACCAAAAGTCATTAAAAGTTGTAGGAAGAGGGGCCTGAGTGATTACAAATACAGGACTTCCTGGGCATATATCCTACAAAAAGAAACACAATTAGCAGTGAAGGAAAATCGCAAAAGCAAACTTTACAACATTTCAGTGAAACTTCATATTCAAAAAATCAATTTATTTTTGAGATTAACTTATATTTGTCAAAACAAATAAATAACGAAATAACTGTAGGCTGCTGTAAGTTAAAAAAAAAAAAACCTTAGTCACGTTTTTATTTTGAAGGAGAACTTTTAAGAGTTGTTGGGTAGTATACGCTTGTTGCAAAGAAAAGACTTTGGAAAAAATTTTAAGCACCCATCAGAATAGATGAGAAAGCAGACACATAACACCCATATCCAGTTTTTCAACAATGTCTGGAACTGAATTCCTGACATACCTCTTGGAAGGGTAATGGTTGGTTGGTTTCTTGGTGCAAGGTCCAAGAAAGTATAAGTTGAAAAGTACTGTCTTGCCCTAGCACTAAACCATGGAGAACATATATTATATATCAAATTACTTCCCATCCCCTTTAGTATTTCACAAAAACTGTTATAATATTTGAACATTTTTTGCTTTAAATGAATTCTTTAATTATAACATCTATAAAATATTGCTAATAAATGTTTACTTAAATCTATTTACAAAAATATTCACATCTAGTACATTAATACTAATTAACAAATATTTTAATGTTACAGATTAATTATAAATATCTTTCATGCATAAAATACTTTATAAGGAACAAATTCAATTCAAAAAATTTAATGAATGTAAAACTTAAACACTCATTACCGATTTCTTAAAGGACAAAAGTTAGTAGTAAAATAAATATGAATAACAATCATAATAAATAGGTAATGATAGTGAGAAAACAAAAACATTTTTGTAATAGGATTGAAGACATCTGCAAAGAGTAAAAAAAATTATGATCATGAAAAATTATTCTAATTCCATTGAAAAAAACTTTAAAAACAACCAATTAAATAAAAAGTAAAATTCAGACAAATTTTAATTTTCTGACATAATTACATAAATTTCAAATTGCTTTTCAATTTTTATTTTCTACTAGTAATAGTATAAGTAAAAGTAATGTATAAAGGTGAATGAACTATTAAATAGTGAGGAAAAAATATTTTTATAAAATGTGTTTTAAACTATACATTACCTTCAGATAAGATGCATTAATGTAATCATCCCTGGCAGAAGTTAACTTAACTCTATTATTATCATCTACAAAAAAAAATAAGACATTTCACTTTATAGCTCAAAATATAACAGTTAAATAATATATATAGCTACTATTAGGAGAAAAATGAAGTAAACAATAAAAAATATTTTTCCTTAAAAAAAAAGTAAAAGCATTTGTGACCGATGGCTGAGGGGTTCGCACTCCTGACTGTTAAGCTGTTGGTCCCAGGTTTGAATCCTGGTTTGGACAAGGGTGTTCTTTTCTCTCTCCCTCTCTGTTTTCTTATTCTTTCTAAAGAGATGATAAATGAATGTGGCCTACCCTATAAACAAGTGTATGGTGAAGTGATGTGAGTAATGCTACTCAGCTCTATGACTTGGTTCACAGTTGGCAACTACTTAACGACAAATGAGTACCAGTTTCCAACCATGTTGTGCGGAGAAGGATTATTCACCGGGTACCAACCGTTAGAAAAAATAAGTAAAATAATGTATATTTTGCAAAAATAATTTATAAGCACTTTTTAAATGTTTAGAAGAAACTTGCTTACTATACAAAATTCCTCATTATTACAAACAATTATTTACTTATATAAATTTCAAAAAACTATATTTCTTTTAATTTTTCAGAATTTTAAAAATGAAAAACATTAATCCTGAATTAAATGCTTGATATTTTTACTTACATAATAAATAAGTTTTGATGGATAAACAAAAGAGTTGTTTTGCTCTTAATAGATCTAACTGGCAAAGATACAAAGATAACCAAGTAACCAAGAAGTTACTAGCTAGAAGCTAATTCAATGCAAATGTAAAGAAAATTTTAAATTATAGAATGATTAGAAACTTTGTAGAGTATTTAAAAATAAAACATTTTTATTGATAAAACACTTTTATTCTTATTCCTCATTGAAAAAATCCTAAAAATAAGTATTAATCTAAATGAGACATTTTCAATTACTTGATTTTAGTTCATTAAAATAAAATTCACAAATTAAAACTTAGATATTAAAAATTAAATCACTTTATGTATTACAATTAATCTTTTAACATAGAAATTACTTAAGAAGAAGAAGAATACAAAGAATTCCAACCAAGAAAAAGGCAACTTGGAATTCAATGGAAGACCATAGACCCACCTAGGGTTGGAATGCCAATTAAGAATAAAACAATTACAATGATGTGTTTTCTGATTGATTGGACAAAAAATTACAGGTCTAAATAAAAAATATTGTATACTCAAAAATTTATACTAAATCTAAATTTACATTTTACATTTAGTATCAATAACTATTTCTAAAGCAAAACATAATGCTAAAAGTTAACAAACAATTCACATTAAAAAATTTCCTATTCTACACAATTTTTTTTCTTTTAATTGATCAGTCAAACTAGAGAATACATCTAAATAAAACAATTTTAATTGAATTACTTCACAAAAATGTATTTTACAATTTGGATTTAATATGAAAAATATCACCTCTAAAACAAGACATAATGGTAAAATTAATAATTCATTTAAATTACTAAAAACCCAATTTCAACAAATTTTTTGTTTCATTGCTTTTATTGATATCTTATTATAGGGCAAAAAAATTTCAAATCAGTCTTGGTAACTTAATCATTTGGTAACAACCCCAGCTTGCCTTTATTCTCCAATATGTAGGTTCATATTTGTTTCATTGCATTTTTTCAATTTCATTTATTAGCATTTATTAATCAACCAGTCTTCCAGATAATTTTTCAAAGAAGTATTTAAAGAATTAAGGGCAATATTCAATTTTAACAACCAAAACAGATTCTAATCTAAGCAAGTCTAGATTGCACTGCATACATCCTAATCAAATAGCTCAGCTTAAATATTTGAAAGTAGAAAATTACTTACAAGGCATAACGTCAGGGAAACGATTCTTTAAAGGATAACATCTAGCAACAGATATGGACAATTTTCTAGATTCTTTATCTTGAGCGTCAATTAACTCCTGCAATAAAAATACAGTATGTTACAAAATTTGTAATTTTTAAAGATGAAATATAATTTATTTGTATAATGATTAAGCATAATCCATTTTAAATAAATTTTGAACCTTTATTTATTAAGTAGAATATTTATTCAAAAATTATAGAATAATAAAACTGGAAAAAACTTTAAATATACAAAACTTTGAAAGAATTAAGTTATATTTAGATATTCATATTATACAATAAAACAGACTTTATAAGCTCATTCATATAAATAATTAATAAACATATCACAAAACAGATGTGCAGAAAATGCATCAATCTAAAACAAAAAATTCTCCAAAGCAATGAATACTAGCTTAAATCATTTTGGATATTATTTATAATATGTGTTGATTAATTTAATAATCAGTTTTGTGAAACAATCTTAAAAATATTAATCAGAACATTTTCTAAACCCCAAAAATGTATCAGGAAACATTTTAATATAAGTGATATTTACAAAAATAATCAAATGCATCTCATAAATTGAACATCAAACATATATTTCAAAAAAATTTATTCACAAAAAATATGTAAAGTTTTAAATACAAATAATAGTTTTTTATCTCATAACAAATGACATTATTATAATAAATTTATTATAAATAAAATAATAAACATTTGAAGAAGTAAACTTTTGTTTTCATAATCGAATATTTAAGTTAATTCTCAGAGAAAAATCTTTTAATGCTCAATGGCAATACAATATTTCAACTATTTATGATTCATATTAAAAAAAACTTAAGAAAATATGATGCTGAAAAACTACTTTCACAAATAAACCTGTAGCACTTGGCAACATGATAAACATTACGCACACATATGAAGAATTGCTGTCTACTTCAGAATTCTAGGACTCCTACCTCAACTTCTCTGAATTCTTGATGTACAATTGATATTTGATAACTTTATGTAAATAAAATCTACATTCTGTCTGTCCAGAGCCTGTAAGCCTTGCAATTTTTTTTGTTCAAGGTTTAATTGAGAACTGCATAAAAGAATGGTGAGAAACGTATATAAGCATGTAGACCTCTTTGAGATTTTGTTAAAATGATGATATGTAATTATTTAAAAAATTTGTGCTTTAGCTTAACTAAGTTAAACAAATTTGACGATTTTGGAATCATCAAGTGTGGTGGAAAAAATATTTCCAAGTTTGTTTATTGAAGAAAAAAAGTAGTTACATTTTTTAAAGTTGTAAGTAAAATTATTTGCTTCAGATTTTAAAACTTTATCTTGCTAATTTAACAGCCTCCAATGCTTGTAGGAAGATTATACAATCAGCAATTTTGTTGATCCTATTGTGCATTCATGTTAGAAACAAAAACAGTTCAATTTAACTTTTCTTTCATTCGTTTTTTATTTTTAAGTGAACTAGAATAAAACAAAACTTGAGAAAATACCATATTTGCAACACTAAATAGCTTACAACACACACTGCAGAAAGTAGAACATTTATCATTATCACACGCCATTTTTGTTCTTACAATCAGAAGAAAGCCAACTGTCTGAAAGTTTCATAATTCAAGTCATTTTAGAGGGTACACATAAATCATTGAGAATCAACACACAAAATAACAAAAACGTTTCCAAAAAAGATTAATGAACTGCCACTCTCAAATTCTTAAGATAAACAATCAGTTTTCTGAACAAAGGGGAAAACATGGCGAGGTACATAACCTCTGTTTATCCATCATGTGTAATATGCACTTTTAAAGATGTGCAGAAAGAAAAAATTCCCAATATACCCAAACAACCACAGTTTTCATCATTAAACTTGGATCTTCAGATTAGATGCATAAGCAAAATTTAAAAAATGGAATAGGTATGTAACCAAAAAATTAATAATAAATTCATCAAATTTGTCCTTTTTTACAAAAAAACAAACTTTTAATAAAAAAATTACAATTTTAGATTTTTTTTTCAAGATTTTTATGAGTAAACTCATAATTCTACCATTTTCAGAACTTTGGAAAAAAATAATTAAATTCTAAGAATTTCCAGGAACTTTACAAACCAAACAAGAGAACTTTTCATAGATAATTGACAGCATTAATGCATCATAAGGGTTTAGTTTGTTGCCCAACAGTTTTTTTTTTTTTTTTTTTTCATATATATATAAGGATTAATTAGACCAAGATTTACAGTTTAAAATAGATCAAACTACAACAAATTTCCATGCCCCAAAGAAGGATTGGAAAAAAACTTAAATCAAAGGACATAGAGGTAGCCTTTTAGTTGCTCATAGGGGAAGAAACTTTGAAAATTCAGAAACTATCACAAAAGAGGGGTAGAAAGAAAGAAGAAATGCAATAAACAATTAATAGTAACTGGATTCCTGGTAATGTGTCAAATCCTCTGGTGGATCCCTCATTGTGAAATGTGACAGATGTGTTTAGACAGCTCTCTCCTGCTTTCTTAGAGGCCATCTAAGAAGCCTTGTCTACCAAGGTAGTCAAAAAAGCCAGCCGATTTGTCCAAAACGTAAACAATAGCAGGCTTTTCTGGCACATATTCTTAGATGCCTAGGTTTGTCCTATGACAACTTATTAGGCTTACCTAAGCTAGTCTATGACTTTTTGAGGGTGAATAAACTTGTAGATCTCATCTAACAAAGGCTGGATATGAGCAACAACAGTAAATTAGATTGAGACGACCATACATTTTGAAATGTATAGGCTATTATTTTCAGTTTCATTTTTTAATTCAAGGAAATTTTCGATATTATTTCACAATTCAAAAAACATTAAATCATATTTTTACTTTATGATAAACTACTTTAATTTATATAAAATTGTTATATTCACATGAAAATTGCCATAATCTGCTAAGCCATACATACTAAACTATAGTGGACTGGGCCACAGTTAGTCCATACTGAGATTACTGGAATGTGCGCAAAAAGAAGATTCTGAATTTCAATTTCTTTTATTACTTTAGGAAAAGAACTTGTCATTTTTTGATAAAAAATCATTAATTTAAACAAATCTCAGCAAATAAAATAAAAAATGTAATTAATGCATTTCTATCAAATTAGGATTATATTATATTACAAACTTACTAATGACATTCTATTAAAAATAAGTTCTTAAAAATACATACTTTCCATTTTTGATCAAGAGGTGTGGTTCCATTCAAAGATTTTCTCACAAGACCATCAACAAATTTTTCATATTTTTCCACTTCCGATACAAATTTAGAGCAAACAGCTGGATCATCAAGAGGGTCTTTCACTAAATGAGCTGCTTCTTTATCTTTTAGCTGAGTTATTTCTTTCAAGTCTATAACCTAAGCAAAGTTTTTAAAAAATTAAATTCAAAAGAAATTAAATCATATTTTTACTTTGAGATATATTAATTTCAACATAAAATTGTCATATACAGTAAAAAATTTTCATGATCTGCTAAAGATTAATAGCAATTATTTTCCTTTTCTAATCATTAAAAATATTTAAAAAAATTAAAAGAAATTTTTTTTTATGTTAGTTTATTTGAATATATAGAAAAGTATTCAATAAAAGTAGGATATATTTTTTTATATATATAATGATAAATAGATCCTTTTAAACGTGTTAAATTACATGTTAATTCATTTCAGATAGTTTAAATCTATATTATGTATATGAGACATTTATGGAAAAAAAATTTTTAACAGTAAGCTACCTATTAAATAACTTTTAATCAATGAACTATAAGATTTTCTTCACTGAAAAAATTTAAGATTTGCGATTTAAAAAAGAGTGAAAAAATTTTTAGATAAGATGAAATAGGGAAAGAACAATATAAATCAGTAGCCTACAAATAAAAATAGCAGGTTTGACATCTGTGTATTACTCTTACATGCCTTAAAACATACATTACAAAAATCCTATCTCCAATACTTAAAAACAAAGATATGGTATATTAAGTAGCCTAATAAATAACCCTCTATATTAAGTAGCCTAATAAATGAAAACTTCAGTAAAGAATTACAACATGACACATCTTGCCCATTGGGAAAACTTTCTACAAATGGTGAATATTCACATATAGCAAGGAGAGAAAATTTCCTAACACCCATTAATGAAACAAGCATACGGAAATCAGAAATACATCTATTTCCTGGGTGCATTGTACTAGGCCTCCTTATGATGCACACTGGGCAACATTAAATCTACTACAGCTTTATCACTTTCTTTTGTCTTCTTTCTCCAATGGAATGAATCGCTCAAGAAGACTGTGGTGGCTCTGTTAAGAGCACTGACTGGACATACTGCTTGCAGGACCATCTCTATAAAATTAGAGAGTCAGAATCCCCAAATTGTGTTATGTGTGACTCTAATCAACCAATGATGTTTAAACTTTAAATAATTCTACCATACTTTTTCAATAACAGACCATTGTCAAGAAGTACTGGAGGGCCCCATGATTAATGGCTTAAGTGATAATGTTTAGTGATAATGTTGTAAAATTAATAAAATCTATTTGATCCAACAGTAGATGAGTTTAAACTTGGAACAAGAGATATTAATTAGTGTCTAGTTCTAACATAGTGACAATATAATACAACCATTAAGACTGCAAAAATCATCTAGAGCTGCAAATGATTTCTGTTGACAGCCAACTTAAATTTAATAATCTCAATTTAATAAGAAAACTTAAATGTTTTAAATATAAATATGCAAAAATACTCATTAATTTTTTTTTATGTTGACTACAGCTATTCAATTAACATGTAAGAAAAATAAATATTCACAGGATGCTTTTTAGGTATTTCCATTATCAATTACAATATATAATTAGTTTTTCTTATTCCTTTTTTTTTAATTTACATAACACTTCTCCAATATAAAACTACAGCGCATGCCAAAGGACTAAATTATAAGAAATTTGCATATTCCAGCCCAGTATTCAAAAACATATATATTTCTTTAGATTTGCTTTTTTATGGTCACTCTTTGCACACAAAAGCTAATTTAATGAGTACCCATAGTTTAAAGAAGATTCAGTCTTATTTTTTTTAAAAAACTAAACATTATGAATAATTTTCTTTTTTATTTCATATTATTTTAGAGAAAGGAATACTAACACTGCAATTGATTACAGTTTTCAAGCTAGTGGAGGAAAACAGAATTTTAATAGACCTCTAATTTTAAGTAATTCCACATATGAAATCATTTGTAGATAATCCTACATAAAGAAATTATCCTTTAAAGATAATCCTAACTCTATAATTATCAGTCATCTTTAAACCTTTCTATATAAGTCTGAAAATGATTTCCTAATGTCTCATATATTTTCACATACAAATAAAAAAATTTATTGCTAGCAATTACATTATTTTAATAAGTATTCACATAATAATTCAAACATCAAAAAATGGCAATAGTTTAATATACTTAGAAACCGATTATTCTGAGAAATAAAATTAAATCTGGCAAGGATAAAATTTAATTTCCAGATAAATTAAAAATATTCAATGCAGAAAAACAATCATTCATCAAGTGGTTTTTATTTTATAATCTTTTAGTCATCTCTTTCGCATTTGACTTCAGTTAGTTACTTTGGTTTTCCCTTAACAGTTAATTTTTACTCACAAGGACCAATTCAATAAAACCTACAGTTACAGGAGAATTTTAAACACTACAAACATCCATGGTAGAGGTAGAAGTCCATGGATTGTTGAACTGAAAACCATCAGCCAAGCTTGCAAAGATTTAAAACTCAAAAAGGATTACTAATTACATCAAACACTTACATTCAGAAGCATTCATGAAAAAGCCTATTGTGATAGATCAACAGGCCAAGTTTGTGAAATAATATTTCGCTCAATAAATATTTGCAAATCAAAAGTTATTTATAAAATAAAAATGACCAGTCTTAAAGTATTTCTACTACCTAAATTAATCTTATAAAATTTGCAAACCAAAAGAATAGAAATTAGTTGGCAGTCAATTTCACAAAAAAAAAAAAAGTTTCATCAAAAGTAACAAAGATTTTTTGTTTGGATAAAAATTATTTTTATTCTTGTGAATAACAGCAATGAAGTTGAGATTTATAACTTTAGATAAGAGCTCATTGCATCATACCATCTTAAAAATAATTTAAGATTTTTAAGCAAACAAGCAAAATATTATTTTTTTTAAAGTTATACTTAATAATAAGAGAACATATGATTTCAACCTTAGGTTGCAATACTGGAGGTAGAGCAGGTTGTGATTCTTCTACAGGCTCTTTAGTGGATTCAGATTCTATTGGAGGTGTAATAAGATCTCTAATTGCATTAGTCTGCACAGTCTCTAAATTAGAAACTTTGCTCTCTTGCCCAGCAGGGGAGGAAGCAGAATGAAGTGGTAGGTTGGGATTAGGAAGAGTCTTTGACTCTCCAGATGCTTGAACAGGATAATTAACAGGTATGGTGGGTTGATTATAAACTGGTCCAACTCCATAACTGAATTGATTAGGAACATTAGTATACATCTGAGCTCCTCCATTTTGAATACAAACAGAGTTAGCTGCAGATGAAAATGTGTTTGAAAACCTAACAGCTGTATTGTCATCACACCTAGAGTATGTAGGAGGAACTTTAAAATCAGAATTGTATAATTCACTTTGAGGTTTCACACCAGCAACAGCTGCATTAATGTTTGAGTGAGATCCATCAGGTTGAGTCAGATAATTTAAAGTAGAAGGCTGAGGTGCCACATTAGGACTTGACAAAGGAAAAGAATTTGAATAGGAGAAAGTGTTTGTTCTAGTATCCATTGAAGCATGGACATTGCTTTGTCCATAATTTGAGGAGTTCACTTGGTAATATTGTGTTGCTGCCTTTCCCCGATCATATGTACTGGTATCTATCATTCTATTTGGATCAACAGGCTGGTGTTCTATAGACATTCCTTGAGGTGTAACAAATTGACTATTTAACATTGGGTTAATATAGGGTGACATTTGATGTGCTCTTTCATAAAATGCACCTCCTGAATGTGTGACATAAGCACCTTGGGAAGATGCTTGGGAAGGAACAGGTATTTGTTTAGTTTGAAATCCAGAATTTGTAGTTCCTGTACTCAGCATAGTTGAAGCTGGAGTACTAACAGAAAAACTTGAAGAAAAGTTATTTATAGCAGGAGTATTGCTGTAAGGTGCTGCAGACATTATTGAATGCTGCATGGTACCATGAGCTACAGGATTAACAGGTGGTTGTTGAATACCAGGTCCAATAGAAGAGAGTGCAGACGTTCTCGGGGGAAAATTACTTGACATACCAGGAGATACATAATGAAATGGTCCACTAGATACCTCCCCATTTGAAACTGTGGAAGGACTGCTAACATACTGAAACCCACTGAAAGATTGATTATTTGATAGAGAACTTGCAGGTACAGTTGGCATGTATGAGCTATTAATTTGTGATGGTATGGATGGTACAGATGACAAAGAGGTACAATGCTGAGACATAGGTACAATATTAGCTGGCATTTGATAAGCTACTTTTCTATCTTCTGAAACTGCCATATCAATATTATGAGCTGCATTCTGAATTTTTCTACGACCTACTGAAGCATCTGAAAACGAAGCAGGTGGTGTTGAATGAGGAAGTACAGAAGAATTAGCATACTGATAAGGTATCTGAGGTGTTGCAAAACTACTGTTAAAGGTAGAGGATACTGCACCAGTATAAGGAATTTGTTGATTTGAATAAGGAAAACTTCCTACATCAATATTAGAAAGAGTTGTTGCACACAGGGCAGATACAGAAGGTTGTTCAGATCCCACAGGAGTGGGTCTAACTCCAATTGACTGAGCTTCAAGCTTGTCTTTTGGAAGAGTATTATCAAAAGATGGTTTAAGCTTCCTATTGATTTCTGTTGCAGGACCTCCTAGAGTGGCTTGACGTATAGGTTCTGATATTGTCTGAGAAGGTGGTATTGGACGTGAAGCATAAGCATCAAGTGATCCTGGTGGATAAAGAGGCATTCCACTCCTGACTCCATCCTTCGACAAATATGGTAAATAATCCTTCAATTTTGGTACATGAGGCTCTGATGGAAATGGTGGATTTTTTGCAATTCTAGGCCCTATAAAAGGAGTAAATACAAATTATTAAATACTAATATTAGTTTAGGTCATAATGAAAATATTTATCAAAATTCAACATAAGAAGAATATACTGAATTTAAATGTTAGTAAAAACTTAAAACAAATATTTTGAAACTAATTATTAATTAAATTAGAATTTATCAGTGACTAAATGATAAATTTTATGCTAAAAAAATTTATGCCAAGTTTTTTTTAATGAGTTTCAGCAAAGCACTAAATAGGTTTTTTTTTTTCATTCTTTCTAACAGGCTACTGGTTATATTTTACAAAGAAATATCAAAGAATAATACTTTATTTTAATTTTCAAGGAAATTATAATAAAAATAACTGAAAATTATAAACAATTTCCAAGCAACATGAATTACACCTATACACAACAAAATCTTCTAGAAAATATATACAGACAACATAAAATAAAATCACTAAGCACAACATCAACATATGACATTAGAATCATAGGAATCTAAAAGCCTTCTAGACACAAAAGTTGACTTTTATACTTTTTTTTTCTCTACAACATAATACATAAAAATTATTAAAAAAGAATAAATAAAAATAGCAGCTTCTGTAATGCATTTAGTTTTACTGTTTTGTAGCCAATTCTTGTATAAAAAAACATCATTTAAATTTCAAAATAAATTTAAAGATAAAGGTCATTTAACTATTAATTAAAATTAAAATAACCATAACAGGTCTGCACACTTCAGCATTACAAATAAAATGTAATTTTCCTTTTACTCATTTAGTGTTATTATTTTGTAGCTGACCCTTGCTTAGAAACACTACAGAGAATGTTTTTAAAAGGAAAGTCATTGATAAATGAATTTAAATTGAGGAAAAATGATATGTCTGCACAACATCTGCTTAACAGTGTTATCTTGATTCAATCACATATAATTTTCTTATTTTATATTGAGAAAATTATTAATATTTCTAAATTTTGAATGCATAATCAATTTTTTAAAACGTTTTAGAGCTACTTAAGGCTTATCAGAAAACATTGGAATTTACCACTGCTTAGACATTTGAAAATATTCATGTTGAGAACATTTTTCTATGATGAATATTTATGTGGCGAAAAAACAGAGGTAAACTATTAAGTACGATTTTACAAATTTTTTAAGTACTAAAATAACAGTAAAATTTTATAAAATATGCCCAAAAAAATGAAATGAAGTTACATGCTGTAAG
The DNA here is from genome assembly GCA_030067965.1 of Latrodectus elegans. Lineage (NCBI taxonomy): Eukaryota > Metazoa > Arthropoda > Arachnida > Araneae > Theridiidae > Latrodectus > Latrodectus elegans. The sequence continues at coordinate 78,749,124 of CM057815.1, forward strand.
ATTTGACAATACACTGTTTGGAACAAAAATTATAATACATCAAAGTTATTTCCAAATTAGAAATATATACAAAAAATGTATACAATAATATATATATATATCAAAACATAATAATTGTAACATTTGAAAATACAAATTTTGGAAACATTTAATTAGGACTCTTTCAACCCATATAAGCTATTTCATTTTAAGATTCCAAATTCCGAAATACATCCTAATAGATGATAAATTTGGAATAAAATTATCTATTTTAATATGTTTACTGTTCATCAACAAAGCAAGTACTTTATTGATGATAGTTACATGATTATCTTGAACTAAGTCAACATAATCAGAACATTCTATATGAGAAAAGCATTGCATAAGTACAAATTATACGAAACAAATTAGCTGTATTCACATGTCGCAGAAGTGAAAACCCAGAAAACTTTCAAGCAACTATCCTGATAATTATATGTGCAGAAAGCACAATTACAAAATTAAACTTCCATTGTTCAATAGTCATCACACAATCAAAAATATGACCTTCAACACTGAGCACTTTTGTCCTACCACTTGGCAACAGTTAACAGGTATCAACTTTTCCCAAGACACTAAAGTTATTGCAAATATTTTAACTGCAACTTTGTCTACCAATGCACAATACATTTTATTTATTTTGATACTTGAGGTCACTTTATCATCTCAATTTTTACCAAATCTTTTGGATAGAGTTCATAAAATGTTTATAATAGATTTATTTAATATTCTGCTAAAAAGGAAACAATGCATGACCAACTGTTTATCATTTAATATAAAACTGGTAATAAGTACTCAAATTTGTATTTCATTTTTTAACATAATTGAAGGTACATAATTACATAATCGAAGACATTTTTAGGAAAAAAGTTAGCATAAAATATATATTTAATATCTTAGCCTTAAATGAAACTTTTAAACTTACTGGTAAACTGTTATTATTCACAAGTTTCTGTGCTTATTAGAATGAAAATAAAAGTTTTTGCTTAACTATAGCACAATGGACACGTCTTAATTTTCCCTCTTTTACAGATTTAAAGAATATTTTTCAAAATAAAATTATATTTAATCTTTTTAGGTTGTATTATATAAACAGATACTACAAGCAAACAATTATATTTACTATTTTGAACTAAGAAAGAGTAATATCTTACCATTTCGCACTTCAGCTATTTGGGCTCTTTCTTCCTCTTGTACCTTAGTTACACCTCTGATTCGAGTTAAAAGCCGATTAACGTTAGTCTGAAGTTTCTGGTAAAATTCAAGACCTTTCTTAACTTTTGATATAACATCATCATAAGCATCATATGAATTTGCCAGGGCTTTCACCATTTCAAGGCGCCTAAAAAAAGAATTAAAATGACATACTATAATTAGGTACATCTTTATTAGAGAAATATTCGATACTAAACAGTGATAAATAATCTGAAATTTACTAAAATATGAAATAACTAAAATTTCAAGACTGCTTCAAAATAATTGCAACATCACTAATACGAAAATGAAGGAAATATGAAGTCTGAAAAAAATTATGACTATTTATTTACTAACAGAGAATACTTTTCATTCCTACAACCGAATATAATTAAATGTATTTACAATGACATATCTGTTATAATCAGCAACATATCATGTCATAAAATATTGAATGAAACATTTTTTGATTTTCTAACTTCAAAAGGGCTACAGTGGATTCCAGCTGATGAGTTGGAATAAGTCAATAATTTAGCTAAAACGATGAGAAATGGAGGCGTTTGATCAGTAATATCGAAAACTCTCCCAAATGCATTGCAGTTGCAACACTCCATCTGAAGATCAGATATATCTCACTGGACATTTATATTGCATTATTAAACATTATAGTCCTGTGTGCACTTTCAGTCAACTGGATATTGAGAATACAGAGCACTTGCTAAGATGATTTTAATTACAAAGAAAACCTATGCAGTTGATATTGCTGGGATAGTGTTGATGAATTTGAAATCTATGACAAAATTTCTTTCATGATCAATGTATAATCATGTGTGCTATCAATTACATTACTTCATAGTCTTAATGTTGTTATTGTTACACGTTCTGGTTTTCTGATGTTCCAGTTTTACATATACTTTTGTACTACTATCTCATGCATCAAAAATGTGTATAAGCCAATCAAGCAAAAGTAAGTGGTTTTGCAATAAAAGAAAAAATCCTTCTTAATCTATTTTTAAAAATTAAGAAATTTTCCAAGTAAGAAAATAATTTAAAAATATAAATCATCCTTGCTGATTTAAACTAACCATAAATTGTTTGTTTTGCCTTTTTCATTTTACTTTCCATCTGTTCAATTTTGAAAGCAATATCGATAAAGATTTAAAAGTCTGAAAACTAGCTATTTAGAATAACAAGTAATTTTCATGATTTTGAAAACTTTTGCAAATTGAAAAAAATTATAATTAAAAAATACTTATTTATTATTAGTAAAAATCATGAATGCATTTTTTCCTATCATCATGCCGACAACATTCAGGCATTTTTAACTTTGTTAGCTGCTGCTCAAAGAATGTTATTCAAAGGCAAGCAGCAACTTTGTTGACAAGTTGGATTCATAGCACTGTCTCAATACAATGTAACACAGATGAAACATTATCTATATCGTGGATATTTTAAACCAATGAGAATTGAAATAAAGTGACATACTCGTGATCCCAAATGGAATGAAAGAAACAATTACTTCATGGGTGAAAAAATCAAATTATAAAAATTTCTAGAAATATAAGTTAGATGATTCTATACTATTGCATATTGTCAACAGCTGCCTTCTTCCGTCTTTTAAGTCAAAATTTGATTTTAAAGACTAACTAGACCTAGTTCCCATTTCGAATTGGTTTTTTTCTCAATTATATATGTATCAAAATTGTGCAATGCAAAAAAACTTAGTGAAACTTTATCTTAAAATCAAGAATTTTAAAAAAATTCTGGATAAACATTAAATTTTGTTTGCTCATTAATTTTTTTTCGGCAAACTGCAATTAGGATTTTCAAATAATCAACAATACACATTCAAATGCAATTTTCTAATCATATATAATACTTCATGAACAGAAATAAAATAATTGAAACTCACAAACATTTCAGTTTTCAAAAATCATTGTCCACTGGAACATAAAGATTTTTTCATCATAAATTCAGTGTCATCATTTTAAAGATGAATAATTGAACTACTTTAGAAGAAAAAAGTTTTTATGTTGCTACTCTATTTGATTTTGTTGAATATGAAAAATACAAACTCTGAATTTTTTTATACCATTTATAATTGACTTCATATCTTCTAACATTTATTCTTAACAGAATTTGTTTTTCATAGTAATGGCCAAAAAATTCCTTTTTGTTATTTCTTAATACAAATATTGTATTTTGTTTAAGTTTTAATCCTTATTAAAAATCAACACATTTATCAAATAAACAAGACTTTTTAATCTCAATCTGAGACTATTTTTCAAAAATTGTAATCTAAAAGTAATACCAGGATTGTTAATTTTAAAAAAATGACAACTTAAAACTAGAAATTGATAGTAGTAGTACTATACAAACTAGTAGTATGATAGATAAACTTCATACTGCAGATGCAAGATAATCAAAAATTTTCACAATTTTTAAAGAAATGACTGAATTAAATTATTTTTATATTATCATTTGCGAGGAAATAAAAGGTTTTCGGATTTTTGTTTTGAATCCTAATTATTAAAATTTTAGACATTTATACTAGTTAAAACAATAGTGTGAAATTCAAAAATTTACTTTTAAATATTCAAAGGACAAATTTACATGTCGAAGATAGAAATGCTTCCTTGAGTGGATATTTATAATTAGGAATGATTTCTTTGTAAGAATTGTTTATTTTGAGTTAAAATCATTAATTTGAATTTTAGTAAAAGAAAACTGAAAACATTTGCATTCACATATTTTAAATATTTTAGGTTAGATTTATTGTCACGCAGACAAAAAAGGTAGTGTTTAAAATCTTTACAATTTACAAATCGGATATGTGAAAATCTACATTACATACATATATCAATAATTATAATAAGTTCGAATTCACTCATTATTCACAAGATTAGTGAATACTTAAAACTATGATTATATTGATTTATCAAAGGAATTACAAACTAATAGGATCGATGAAGCCAACATATGATCAGTAATCAAAATATATTAAAAGCAACATACAAAATTAAATTAATAGTTATGCATTTGGAGTCTATTTCAAATCAAAGAGCAAAATAATTAACTTGTGTAAAATTGTCAAATTTAAGAGATATTTCTTAGCAAAAAAATACTTACTGATGTTTAATTTCTGTAATAACTTTTCTTGTATCAGCATAACGGGCATTAGCCTCAGTTAGAGCACACAAAATATTATCTTGTGCTGCTAAATTTTGCTCAAGGTAAGTTGTAACTTCTGAATGTTTCTTCAGCTCCTCCTCAAATACTTTCTGAAGTAATAAGATATGTACACTGAGTAAAAATACATAACATAATCAAGCCATTTAACTAAACATTTTACTAATTTTTAAAATATATATAAACAGTAATGAGAACAGATTTCTGCAAAAATAAATAAAAAAATCATTAAAATTAAGAACAAACTTTGCTAATAATTCTGTGAATAATAATTGTGAATTGTTAATAATCGTGAACTTCTTTTGTTAATAATTAAATATTACAAAAATTATTTGATAGTAGTTTAACATTTCTCTTCATAAAGACAATAATTCAAAGTATCCCTCATTTATATTTTAGAACAAAGATATTACTAATATTTCTTGCATTAAAATCTAATCTTCAATAAAATTAAGCTAATAGGATTACACTATTGCTATAATTATTTTTGAAGCTCCAAAAAATATTTAGATACTTGTATTAAGTATAGTTTGATAATTACAATACTTAGTATTTAACTATCTATCAATTTCTAGACTTGTTGCACAGTTAATATTTTACATAATTAAACTTAGCAGATAAACTTTAAAAAGTGAATACATAAATTTAAAAAATAAAACAAAAATAAAGAAATTAGGAACATTTTTAATACACTATGAATTACACAATTTAAGAAACCCATTTTGCAATGTCATCATATGAAGCAACAATAGTTGATAAGTGACCAGCACGCTGAATACGATCCGTTAAAATAATCATCTACAGTGTAACATTTTAGCACCATAAAGATCAAAAAAATTAGGAATAAAAAATTTTAAAAAAATATTCGAATGATGAAAATTAATTTAAATATATCAACATTTAATATGTGTTTTTAACAGTTAATTTCACAATCTCTTTAACAAATATTCATTAAATAAATGTAGTGGTAAAAAATATCAAAAAGTAAAGGTTTGAATATTTCTTCACATTAATTTTTACGTTTTCTTTGTTTACATCAACAAAATGTACATTAAGAAAATGTAAAATTTAAGTGTCCAATGTAAAAATAAAACTAGAATTAAAAACATTCCATATTTCATTATTTTGGGTGATTTAGATACAGTGAGACAAATTAGATATTCTATTCAGCAGATTATGAGATTTTTGTAATTTAGATAAAAGTTTTGAAAATTATATCAAATCTCTTCTATAAATCAAATTTGGATCAAGAGATCCACTGATTTCAGGTATTAGCAAATCAATTTTTAAAAATGTTATATCACAATAAAAACGTTTTAACCTATTTTAAAGCTATCAACTTTTTATAAAGATGTGTCAAATTACAAAGCAACTATTTAAAACTTTTTATGGTCCATGCATTTTAACTGAAACAAACTTAATATATACATGAAAATTTTATTTTCATTACATTTGAAAACGTTAATTTACTTTCAGCAGTAAAGGATGACAGTAGACTGTAAGAGAAAAATAAAATTAGAATTTGCTGTGTATTTTAGAAAAAAAAATATTAATTTTGTCAGTGCAGAATTATTGAATCAGAAAATCAAAACTGAACTTACCATTATGTTAATTGTTCATGAAAAAGGAAATTAATTAATAAAAAAAAAAATTTTTTTTTTTAGAATTTTTCTTTTATAAAACTTTTTATGAAATGTTCGAATGATTTTAATAAAATATTATTTACTGGCAAAAATTAAATAACTTACAAGAGAAAATTAGTTAATAATTCAATTAAATTTGAATTTGAAGTATGTAAAATATAACACTCATTCATTTTTTTTTTTTCCCTTTTCACAGAATTTAACAGAATTTCATCATAAAATTTTTCCAGTCAAGTCTGTTTCAACAAAAATAAAAAAACAAATTGAACACAAATTTTTTAAAAAAAATAAATTGGGACATTTTGCATATGTGTCTACACTATAAAATAAATTGTGATAAAGAAATTTAGTTGAAGTCCATAAAATGTTTCAGATTTCATAACAAGTAAAATATGTAAAATTTCAACCTTATTTTAATTGATAAAATGATTTAATACTCAGACCCACCAACATTAACATAATATAACATTCTTAATTCTTAAGTTGTTTAATATAATGATTTTGATAATAAATATACATAATAATAATTACTTGCAGACACTAAACTAAATTTAAACAACAAACCTCTATTATATTTTTAATATAATTTTTTTTTACGCAATTCAAAAAAAAAAGTTTTTACAACATTGCATTTTTAATTCAGATAGCAATATTAATGCCTTTTAATTAAATTCTCGCATAACAATTCATATATTATTATTCTCATAATATTTACCTGTAAATCTTCCTTTTTCTTTAAAGTAACCAAATCTGTTGTAATATCATCTTTCAATAAAGCCTCTCTTAACTGTTGTTCTAAATAAATCCTTTGATTTTTCATCTCTTCCACTTTGCTTATTAAGTGATTAAAATCCTCCATTGCCTTTACATTTTCAGGAGCTACAAAAAGTTTAAAATAATAGAGCATATTTTCATTGCATTTTAATACTTCAGAAAACTTCTTGAAAAAAGATAAAAATCCTAAAATACTTTTTGTATGAAAAAATTGCAAATTTTCATAATATGATCCACATGTTGTAGCCAAAAACTATTTAGTTATTTCGCAAAATGTAATGTTAGAAAACATTCTCTTGTTATATTTATTTATTTTGTTAGTTTCTCCAATGAATCCTGTATTAATTCATGCAAAACCTAAGCTGTCTTTAATAAGAGGAATCGATGGGTTAAGAAAGGCAAACAGGATCTCAGCAACCTACTCTTGCTAACAGCCAAGAATATGTTACTCATATAGCTTTAATGGAACGTGCAACTATCATGATACCAAGTTCAGAAATTAAGGGAAAAAATAACCTTTCAACAGGTCAGTCATTTTGATCAATCACAAAGTCTTATGTTGAATCTGATTGGACAGCTGTACTTGTACATGCCATTCAAACTCTGTTTGACTCAATGTCTAGATATATAATTGCTGTTATTATTGCCACAGAAACGAGGCACTTTTTAGTTTTCTATGCGCTATGATTGTTTATCAGCATATTTCTATCAATTTCAAGTTCTCCCTTGTGTAAACAAGATCAAATATTTGACACTAACCACCTTGACTGGTCCCTTGCACTTGTAAATTTAATATGCAAGTTCAAAGATACTGGACGGCCAGAGAACCAAGAGCATCATAGCCAATTTTCTGGGCATTTGTAATAAATTACCAGAAAAGACTAATTTCTTATAATCCATGCTTTCAAATTTCTTGAAAATTTAATTATTTCAAATGTATATACTAAAGTGTAGGGAAGGTTCATTTTAAAAATGAATAAACATCACTTTTATATACAATTTTCATGAAATTTTTATGACCAATATGATTTTAAATTAAATATTTTTATCTCATTTTTTAATTCTTTACTGATTAAATGGTAAATTGGTATTTTAATAAACTAATGGTTTGACAAACTAATACAAGTCGAATTAAAGACTTGTATAAGTTTAGACAATTAGACATTAAAAAATAACATTTAGTTTTTAATTTTTAGATAATCACTGCCAAAAATTATTACATACAATTAGATTTCTAAAAAACAAAAGATTTTTCTAAAAAAAAGTAAACTTAAGGTTTATTAAGCAATGAATTTACAATAGCTCTTCATACTTTTATTTAATACAATATTTAAATATCATTAATTCATTATTAAATGTTACAAAAAATATATTATTTTTAATAAGAAATACACATTAAAAATAATTATAATATCTAATAAGGGCAATAATAATTAAAAGCTTTACATTTTTAAGATATAAGGAACAAAAGATTTGATAGAAAATTGTAAAAGTACAAACAACAAGGAATTAAAAAATGTTTTTTAAAAAAAAGGCAGAACTTCAGTGTTACATTATATTAATCTCATGTAAAAATATCAAACTAAAATTGCTCTCAAATTTATAAGTAAGAAGTTATTAAATAGATAACTTTATAATGTTTCAATCCTATAAGGAATTTATATAAATAAATAAAAAAATATTAAAAAGAACCTGATTTTATTAAGTAAATTTCCATTCACAAATCCATAAACTGTAATTAAAAATTTCAAGGATAATTTAAAATTTAGTAAATTTGAATTTTATAACTATCAATTAAGAAAATATTATTGATTAAATAAAAATTAGAAATTTTTCTTATAAATATTTTTAAGAAAATAATTTGCTCCAACATTGTTTACAACAGTAACTGAAAAACATTGAAATCTCAAGAATAAATTTCACTCTTTTTTTTTTATTCACTTTATTTTATAACTTAATGTTTAAAGTAATACTAATAAAACAAATTTGTGAAAAATGTGATCTGAAAAACAAATTTTTTAATAAAGAGTATACTTGAACAAACAGTCAATAAAGAGTAAGTAAAATTTAGCATGTATAAGACAGACCATTATAAATGACACAGCATAAGATTAATTTCAATGTGAGAAAATTTCTCACATGAGCAAATTCAAACAGAATTTTTCAAAATTACAGATGCCAAACGAAGAAAAAAATATAAGTTCATAATATTTATTTTTAAAAAATGCTTATTTACAGAATGTTTAAACAAAATATAAATATAGTATTTTCATGTGCAAAATACAGAGATTATGTGTTAAAAAAATTTCAAATTTCGTGGCACGTATTATATGTCACTGTGGCTAAGCTAATAACATATTCTCCATCAGAAAGGCTTATAATAAAGTTATGAAAAATTGTCATTTATGTTTCATAAAATAAATAGCAGATGGTGCCACAACTCTGCTGACTTATTTTATCTATAATCAGCATTGACCAATTACATTCAAGAACAAATACAGTGTTAAATGAAGATACAACAGTTACAAAAACAGTTTCTATCATTGTATTTTGTCTTGACCTGAGTTGCTTCACTCTGAAAATATTCATGCTCATACATTGTCATGTGGAAGAAAAAACTTTTAAGTTAAACAGCAGATTTAAAAATAAAAGCTGTAGAGAGAACAAATAAAAAAATTGCAAAAAACATAATAAAAAACATTAAAGATTTTTAAAAAAAAAAGAGCATGCCCGGCACAAAAGAAATATATATCTAATATGCAATTCAAAGTTAGTAAAACTTGCCGATTTTATTTTTAATAACTTCTCAGAATTATCACTCCTGACCGATCTTGTTTATCGCACTTTGCAATGAAGTGTATTCAAACGGATCTTTTTCATAATATATTGAAAAAGATGTATTTGTTAATTTCTTGTATAATTTATTATATTTTATAATAATGCTTTGTATTTTTTTTTTTTTTTACACCTTGTATAACACCCACATTATTATCAGTATTTATTTTTGACTATTTGAGGGGGAAATCGTTACAAATAATACATCTCTGCAAATTATGTAACTTTTTTTTATTTTACTCACAAAAAAGGTCTTGAGGATAATACACTGCTGTAGATTATATACAGAAAAATGCGAAATGAATTTTCCCATTTTATGCAGTTTATTTTCACTTTAAACATAATTCTGTTTAAATCTCCAGTATGCCATTATCTGATAACTTAAAAAATTAAATGTTTTCATTTCTGTATATAATTATGATTTTATTTTATGCATAAATATATATGCTACTTGCCTGTTGAGTTTTGCATCATTCAAAGTAGTATTTGTTGATTTTATTGCATTTTACATATTCATGCTTAACTTTTGGAAGTGAGTGTGTAAATAATAATGCACTTTGTCTACCTTATTAATTTTAATCAAGCTCACATACAAAATTTTCATTTCGAATCACAAAAAAGTGATTATTTTTATTAATTTTTTCCAGTGATTAATGTCATTACTTTATCGAAAGTATCTAAAATTTAATTTGAAGTTTGAACGACTTACTTTTAACAGCATTTACAGAAGGTAACATTTCCGCTAATTCTTCAAGAGGCAAAAGAAGTTTGGACATGTTGCTGATATGAATATTCACAACAGTTTCAAGAGTGTTATTTGATTCAATTGCTTTCTTATGGGCTTCATCATACTTTGAACATTCCTTTTTAAGCTCCATTATTAATAATGATGGTGATCGTTTACCAAAAACTTCCTATAAAAATATTTTAATGCGAATATTGAAAAAATAGGTAGTTAATATAAAAAATATGGCAACTATTATCAGGTTATTTTTTCTATATCTAGGAACCAAATTTTTGATAGTTTCAAAATTTTTTAAATTTTTTTACATGCCTCATTCTTGATACTTTAGTTATTTTTTTATTTTTAGAAAAATATTTTTGGGAAAAAACTTAAATAAATTAACATTTCAAAAAGTTACTATTAAACAATATATTTTGCACTTGTGCATATATTTGGAAAATAAAATGAATTAGTCAATTCATTTTATTTTTGCAATCACAATTAATTTCACATTTAATTTTGATCTACAACGCAAAATTCATAAGATTTTAAGAATATTTGAAAATCCAGACGGGTTTAAAAAAAATTTTATCTCTTTTTTATTGATCCCAAAAGGGTGAAGAGTTAAATCCTTTTTAACTAATCAAAGATTTGACCATCAGGCACGTAAAGAGGTATAGTGAAGCATTACAAAATTATTGAAATGCACAAATTTTAAGTCATTGATTATAAGAGACAAGAAAAAGTTATTTGAATTGAATTTTCATTATCCACACACGTAACACAACAATGAACACTGCTCAATTATAAAATAATCTTTTAATAGAAAGGTAGTTGGATTTATTGTGAGCTAATCTGTATAAATAACTAAATGTAAAATGCCTTCCTTTCCTACATTCACTTCAAATTTAGCATTTAATTTTATTAAATTATATAGCAAGTGACAAAGTTACTTTTTTTATTAACTCAATATTCAGATAATGTTATATAAATCTACACATATAAAATATACATTATAAATTATGATAACTAACAACTAGATTTATTAAATATTTGGTACAATATAAAAATTTTTATGCTCCGGAAAACTGTAAAAAAAGGGCTAAGATTATATATATATATTATTAAATTTCCAGAATAGTTAATATATAAACAAAACATTTCCTAAAAAATTTCTCAATTTCTCTACATTTTAATTTCAACTTATTTCTAGAATTGTATAATTAAGGGGCGCTTGATGCCCTAATAGAAAGACAGCACTCTATACAAAATGAAAGTTGACATATTCAATCCCAATAATTATCAAACAGGTTGGTTGGGTTTTCAAGCATAAGATACAAAAAAAAAAAAACATGCCTGATATTAAAAAGAGATGGCATTGCATTCCTACCTTTTGAATGCACTTATACACATTAAGCAATTTAAATCACTTACAAGTGCTTGAACACAATTTTTTTTACATACTTCCCAAAAGAAAATTTTACTTAAACTCTTTTCATCAGTAATCAAAACATTCTTTACACAAAACTTTCCAATTTCTTTATTATTATGAATGTGTTTCAAAATAAATTACATGGCTTTTTTTTTTTCTTGTAAAGTTATTCCCAGCATATAGCATAACTAGTACACTCATTATAAAACTAACCTACTTATACGCAGCAAATATAATGTAAAAATTTAAATTACTTGATGTTTCAGCTCCCTCTGCTCTTCTTCCTTCAAGAAAGCAAATGAAGATTTAAGTGCTGAATCTACATCTTTTGAGACTGACAATAATTCTAAAAATATAAATAATACAATCTTACTAAAAAATAAAAATAATAATAAAAAACAGGAAAAATTATATAAACTTGTTTCACACTACATTTGACTCAGCAGAAACATGACATTTACTTGCAAAACAAAGTGTCATAAATGAATTTAAAAATAAAATATTTGGAAGTAATAAAATAAATTATATTAAAACAAATGATATTTACTAACAAAAAATTATTTTCACTTCAAAGTTGGAAAAAAAGTTGTACCTTTCATTAACTCTTGTAGATCAGGTATTGCTGTTGGTCGAACACTCATAGATGCACACTTTTCAAGCAATTCCTGGGGGATTTTCTCATCTTCCTCAAAAGACATTCCGCTTTCGAGTTGTAGGGATGACAAATAAGCCCTTAAAAATGTTATCTTTAAATGAGAATTAAATCATTTTCACTGAAATATATAATATGCCTCTTACTAATTACATACTTACATTAATTCTTCATTTTTGCTTTCCACTTTAGACACCACAGATCGCAACAATTTAGCCTTCTCTTCACTAAAATATTTTTAAAAAATTAAACATTTGCTTAATCAAAGAACTCGTAAATTTGTAATTTTCATAAAATAATTAAAAATTAATGTTTTATATACAATAACAAGTTTTTAAGCCAGAAAACACTGCATAAAAAATCAAATTTTAACTGTATGGCCAATTTTTTTTTAATAAAACTAGATGAAGAATTTTTTTTAAGATATTTATATTTTGCTTTCCTAAATAAATAATGGTTTATATTTCATGTAAAAGAAGTATTTACATTCGGTACCAAACAGAAATACCTGTAAAGTGACGAAGTTTCGTGAGCTTCCATCGGTACTAAGCGAGCAAATATGTCAGGCCCAGAAACATCTGGATCTGTAATGCTAAAGGGAATGCCTTTCACAAGGGATGCTCCTTTCAATTCTGGTAAACTTGTAAGAGCTGGTACTTTGTCATGATATACAAATTCATTCTCTTTTTTAGATGAATTAAGCCTGGAATATTTATAAAAAAATTTTCAACAATTTCATTTAGCAAATATTAAAGGGATCACAAATGAACTGAAATAAAAACCTAATGTACAGAAAATAACAATAATATTTTTTTAACATCACAGTTTTAAAAAAGTTCCACACAATTTCTTTGAAATTCATAAATAAAAAGTATGAAAGTCAATAAAAGAGAAAATCCCTAATTCAAGTTTTTAAAGAATTCAAGACACAATATATACAAATTATTATATTTCTTTATCATACAAGACTTTGCAAGCACTATGCTACAATAATCACAATACAAAATATTTCTCATTATACATTAAATTATCATAAAACCAGACAGAATTCACTAACAAAAAATAAATAATTAATCTTCTCTGAAACTTGTCAAAGTATCTGGTTAGAACTCGCTCATTTAAATATAAATGAATAAATATAATAATTTTAAAACAGATTGTAAAGGGTAGGGAAACTTTATTCACATGCAAGCAGTTACTTCAGATAAACAGAAATTTATTCAGATTTCGATTAAATGAAAAATGACACAAATCTTAAAGCTGATTTTTTTTTTATGTAAATATTATATAGTCAATCTATCACTCACATATTAATTTTTTATAAAATGATAATGGTTGATCTACAAAAGGCAGATTAATTTTATTCAAACGTATTATATTAATGAAAGGCAGCCACACACCTAAACTAATGAAAGATACATTTATTTGTAGTAATTTAAAGAAGTTTGCTATTTTTTGCGGCAATAATTGTATTAATTTGAAAAATACATAATTTTGATTTAGAATAAAATAATTATTTGATCATATGACATTATAAATCAACATTAATTAAATTTAAACCAAGAAATGAAAGGTTATTGATACTTTAATACCAGACATGTTGAAATTTCATTTCATTAACATATTTAAATACAGTATGATAATTTAAAAATTTTCATTCAACTGAAAATAGGAAAATTCAGTTATATTTCAACTAAATAAATTCAAAAATTAAACATTAATTTTAAAAGAAATATTGAACATCAGTTAAAGAATTTCATGGAAACATAATTATGATGTTTTGTTCACAAAATAAAAAAAACTCTGAAACAAACTAAATTAACTTGCATAACAATAGCACGATTGGAAAATCTTTTTAGTAAAACAAACAATTTTTGCAGATAGAATTTGAAATTATATGCAAATATTAATAAAAAAAGGATTAAATACATCAGCAATTGTGCCAATATATACTGCAATGAATAAGATTATTAAAAATGGAAAGCGAGTTGATGCCATAAAAAGAATGTTGAGGAAAGCATGGCGATATACAAAACTGAATAGTTTGTTTTTATAAAACCTTTGTAATATAAACTTGGGGTTTATTACATATACATATGAGTTATCCATCTATTAAACAGTGAGAGCATTTCATTTAAAAATTTTACTACATATGTAAAATGAAATTAATTAAACAGAAAAAGTTTACTTTTTCATATAGAATATGCTCCTCAAATTAAAGGAAAGAATTGTTTTCAAATTCATGTATTAAATGTGAATATTCATATCACAAATATCCAACTCACTTCTTTAGTATCTAAAAATTCTATAACAGATATATTTTATGAACAAATAAAATTACTAAAATATATTATAGTATAGAGAAAGTAAATATGAATATTTTGCAATAAAATGCAATCAATAGCAATAATGCAATTATATAAGAAATAAAAAAAAGTAATTTAAAATCTGCATGTAAACTTTACATTATCCATCAAATCTAATGCCAAACAGAATCTATTTTATTGACCTTGAATCTAATTATGAACTTATGGAAATAATACTTTGCATCTCAAAACATGCAACTAGGCAATATTTTATAAACAGATATAAGAAAATTCTTCAGCACTCATTCATGTATTTATAGTATAAAAAGCAAACAGCACTAAACATTTTGCAGGAAATTTTAAATAATTATGATTATTATAAACAAAGAACTCAGCATTTAAGTAGCAAATTTTCTGTCTGTATAAGGACCATTATTTAATATAATTTCAAAATTATGGCACTAGAAATTTTATTTTAAAATTTGAACTCACAATCAATTCAATAATACTTTATTCATTTTTAAAAGTACTTTATTAGTTATAATGATGTTAAAGTCATATCTTTTAACACTTTTCAAAATGTTCAATGAAAATATGTTTTAATGCTTATTATAATAAATAGTATATACACATTTAATCATATTATAATAAAACTCACTTTCCACCAATGACATCCATGGTGAATGCTAATGGCTCACTCAAATCATCCCTATCCATACTCTGAAAGGAAAAAATAATGTTTTTACTGTACAAAGCACATTATTTGTAATATTAACTTAATAAACTAGCAAAACTCAGTATTGAAAAAAAAACTTTAATCAGAAATTTAGAACAAAACAAACTGCAATAATGTTGTCAGTAATATACGATTTAAAAAGGGGGATAATAAATGTGCATTTACAGGGGAAGCGCAATGCAGCAACTTAGATATTATCAAACAAACTATGGGTACAGGGATTTTCCAAATAATTTGAAAAATAGCTGAAAAAGGACATACATCTGTCAAAATGCAAGGAATTATGCGTTTTAAAACATTTTTTATTTAAAAGTTTGCCAATTTACTTTTTGAAATAAAAAATCTTTAATTTCCATTTCTCTTTATAAAATTGTTTATTTATAATAGCAACTTTAAAGAATAGCATTGAAATTTTGTTCCTACAACAAAAGGTTTTTTAAAAATTTGCTACTGATAATAGAAAAAGAAATAAAGTCCTGTAAGATCAAAAGCTTTGTTGAATATTGAGCATTATGAACTAAAAAAATGTAGTTTAAAAATATAATGACAATATTTGAGAAATATTTACATCAGGTTAAATTTTAAACATTTTATTCTATAAAAATGAAAATTTCAAGACTATTTAAAAGTTTGTATATAACTTTGGAACATATCATCCAAATGAAAACAGATTTTTAGACTATCAAAATGATTAACATTATTTAAGAAAAAGAGATCTATTTTAATGTGACATTTAGCATACATAATAAATAATGCTGACTACCTTTTATTGGTAAAAATTGCTTATACTAAAAATTTTGAATAGAGGATTAGACAACCAATACTTTCATATTAGAAATAAAATATCAATACACAATATTTCATTATTTGGAAAATGTTTAGGAAAAAAAAAAACGAATGATAAGGCCCCAAAAAATTTGAATTAGATTTCCTTTACATTTTGACCTGAATAAAAATTAACATTTGGTAGTTCAATTTTATATTTCATAATTAAACATTTTTGTTTCATAAAAGTATTTAAAAAATAATTTAAATTTTTGAAAATTTTAAAAAATAATTTAAATTATTAAAAAATAAGTTAAATTTTTGAGTTGACTTTCACTTTGGATGAGTTACAATGTTCATAGATAATAATGGAAAATATATTTTAATTGGCTGGATTTTCTTTTGTTTAAAAGAAATTTAAAGCATAAACATAGTTAAAATATATTGAGAAATATTCAAAACAATGATGAGGTGGACAACAAAATGATAAGAGAAAATAATTATTAATTTGCAATGGTGCTACACAATATATTAATTCCACACACATTCCTTCCTTAATTAAAGAAAAATTTTTTTAAGAAATATTGAAATCATGTAGAAAGATATAAAGAAGTCAAAAGCAAAGGTTATGGGTACTGCAGGAAATAGATTAAGCAGCTGATTTTAGGAACTAGATTCAGAATTAGGAAAGGATTCAGAAATGAATTTATTTTAAAGGACACAATTTAATTACATTAAACATTTTTCTTAGTTAAAGGGTATTGGAGTTATTTTGCTCACACTTATTTCACATTTCAATCACATTAAGAAAATTGTAATTCAATTATTTTACTCTTAATGTGATTCTGAGTAAGTAATTTCAATCATATTAAATATATTTTCCTTATGTGCAGCTTAAACTTCCTTGAATAAGATACTAATTAATTAATAAAAATTAAGAGTTACATGCTTACATAATGCTTTTTTGAGCATAAATAATATCAATAATGGACAAATCAAAATGAATGAAACTTTCAAAATGAAAAATATCTAACTTGTTCAATTTATAAAAAAACTGAAACCAATTTTTATGACCTCAATAGATGAGCAAAATTTTTTTTCATTATATTTTAAATATACAGTGTTAATTATAAGCTAAAAACACTATAGTTCCCAATCAATAAATAATTATCAGATATAATTTCTAAATAGCTTACAGGTTTTAAAAATTTGACAGATATCAATATTGCGATTTTTTTAAAATCGCAAAATTAAAATGTTATCAAGTCCTCATAGGTATTTTAAGAAAATCATGTTCAGTTAAGTTACATTTTTATTTAATTTCAATGCATATATATATATTTAACTAAATTTAATTTTGAAAATTAATAAACTTAGCAATATATATACATTTATATATTCTTTACTGGGTAATTGACACAAACTCATCTAAAAATAAGCTAATTAGATCAATTACAAATTATATATCACTATTCACTTATAAAGAATTAATGTAGTAAATTATTGTTATTTCAATTAAGTTTAAAAAATTAGCTCACAGCTTAAAATTAGAAGATAAAATCTCACAGGATTTTACCTTTGCAAGTTTAAAAGCTTCTGTCAGGTGATCATTAGCAGATTGAAACCAAGCCACTCGTTCTCCCCACTTTTCATGCTCTTCAGCTTGATTGCCCATGTATAAATGAGAAATGGCAGCATAATAAGTCACTTTAAATTCAATGAATTTTTTCCATCCCTGCATTAATGAACATCTATGAATTACTCATAAAATTCATAAGCAATGAGTTGCATTAAAACACTTTTTAGTATACAATAATATTACCGTACTTTCCTGTATAAAATTCACAGCAGCATATTATCCACAAAATGTTTTTTTCAAGTAAAAAGAAAAAATTTCCCATTATCCTTAGCACCATATAATCCTAAGCAATTTGTTGACAAATAGTCAAAAATATATTCTGTTCATATGTGATGTCAATTAAAATTAAAAAAAATGGTCAGTATATTTAAAAATATAATAAATTATACACACAAAATGTTTATTGTGAAATACATCTGCCTGGATTCACTTTATCACAAAGTGCAATAAACTGAGATGAGATCACCAGATCAATTATCAAGAGAGAATTCCGAGAAGATTCTAGTAAAACTTATCGAATTGTAGTTTTTTATAACTTTTTAAACAAAGCTAGGCACATTTTAAAAATGAAATATACTTGTTTCATTAATAATAGAAAGAAATTGATTATTTCTGAACTGCGTATATCTTTCTTTTGTACAGTGCATGCTTTGTGTTTTGACTTACATTAACATTTGTCGCTTTTATTTATTTGCCTTCTCTATAACTTTCAGTTTAAAATCTGCACACACTTTTGCTTCCATTTGAGGATATACAAAAATTTGAATATTTTCAGAATAAAACAGCTTAGGTAAAGACAAAATGATGATAGCTAATATCAAAAATAAGTCAGCTGAATTGTGGTGTTTTTGTTATATATTTTATGAAACATAAATGCATTTCTTTTAAAACTTTACTGCAAATTGCAATGGAAAATAATTTTTATCAGATTATCCACAGCAGCCTATAAAATGAACAACAAAATTTAAAACTTTTTAAATCCATAATCAGCATATTATATACAGGAAAATATAGTATATATAAATCAAATATACTAAAATGTTACTTATTGAATAAGCAAACTAAAGATTAATAAGAAATTAATAAAACAAGTATTAGGTAAATAACAGTTATTCAAAATGAAATGGTAGTAAGTCCATCAAACATTGTGAGCAAAATTTTAGAAGTAACACTTGTAGCATCACACACAGGTATTTTTTCTTTATATTCACAAATGGGTCCTTAAACTAATAAATTTTATAAACTAAAAATAATTTTGCTACATTGAATAAAAATTCAAAAATTTTATTCATTTTTATTGTGAAAATGTTAATGAAACACTTGAAATAATTAAGTTTTTGATGAATGTGAAAAAAAAATTAAAGATGGTTAAAGAAAACCTTACTGAAAACTTTAAAAAGATAAGTAAAAATTTACGCCTCATAACAATGTTGAAAACAATAGCTGTGGGGTATTGTTAACAATGAAATTATTCATTTGCTGTTACTGTCAAAGTTACATAGCACAATAAATCTGGGATGGTTTATCGAAAAATATGAAAAGACTTGGGGTTAATTTACATTCAACTGCAACAATAACAGAAAAAAATTCTGAAATTACAACACAAACATTTTTGGCAGAAAACATATGTTTAATCTGAAGTAACAATAAATCATTAACAGTTTATTAGTTTCGCTTTCACTTGAGAATAGATGTTTATAGTGGTTTGGAATTTTAAATCTTAGTTCATGATTGAAGTGTCCAATAACAAATTAAAATACATTTTGAGTAATAAACCAATACAATTATAAAATAAAATTGTCCAAAAACTACTTCAATATCTATACTCAAATGTTTAAAAATAAGTTTAAACTCTAATAAAAAAAATTATTTTGAAATAAAAAGATTTTTTTTTCCCTCTTTTGGTGAATTTTTTTTCCAGCAATAATCACATCAAATAAACTATGAAATTAAATCAAATCCTTTAAAAATAAGCAATCAAAACATTCCATAGAGCCAATATAAAGTATACCTATGGGGTTTTGATTATTCACAATCAAATGCTTGATGATTTAATGTGTGATTAAAATTTTGAGGTAAACTGATGAAATCTTTATGGATAAATATTTACATTAAGTTTGTGGTTTTAACCATTAGGAATTTCGACCCAATAAGACAATGGTAAACTAGGGAATAGTAATTATGTTTCTGTACAGTTATCTTTTGTAGAAAACAGCTAATTGGAACATCGTTTACAGTGAATTTAAAAAAAACATCCAAAGAAATAAGAATATTTTTGGAAATGACAGACCAGAGCTAAAGTTGGTTTTAAAATGAGTGAAATTTATACAGGGGATATTTTCCTTCCAACAGAAACTAAACTGCCTAAATTTGATAATGACGTCTAGAGAAAACTATTCTTTCAAGAAGTAAATAAAGACAAAAATTAATGTGACAGATCTTTTAGATAGAGATGAAGTGTAAAGTTTATCAAGATGGTCTATTTTGGTATTTCCACTAGTTATGGTTAGAACTACTAGAATTACTAACATGCTTGTTCGTGCCAGAATTGTTAAAATTATGTGTCATCTAAAAACAAAAAAAATGTTATCTAAATGATCTCAAACAGGAAAAAAAATTTTAACTGTGAGAAGCAAATAGTAAAATAGTCAAGGTTCTTTTTAAGTTAGAAAAAAATTAACAAAAATTCTTCCATTTTCATAAGTCATTATCTATTTGTAAAAAAACCTATTTGTGAAAATTTTGGGTTTCAGTCATTCAACAATTATTTTTAGCATATGAGGACTTGTTTAGACAGGAAATTACAGTTCAAAGTGGATCCCAAACCATTACAAACAACCACACCAGATATGGGACTTGAACAGTTGAACTGAAAGTCAAAGCATTAAACATTCAGCTGCCAGTCCAACATTCAAATAAATATTGACATATGTGTGTATATATTTTAGATACATTCTTATTACTTAAACAATTTTTTTTAAAAATTGAGATAATTACTACAAAAATAGATTCATAAAACCTATTAGTTTATGATTTTTATATTTAAGTCAATTTAGAAAATGGGTAAAAATTATCAAGTCATTTTAGAGGATATATTACTTTTAAAAAGCTAATAATTATTAAGAAAATTCACAGATCATGTAATTTACAATTTTTATATCATATTATAAAAAGAAACAGAGACAAATAAATTGGTATAATTTTCTACAATATTGACTTTAATAAGATACTAATTAATATAATCACATTTGCTGTTTATATAAATAATACTGTCTTACTTGAAATCATTTTTTTATTTGAATGACTTGTGGGGAAATTAATGATAATTTGAAATAAAACTGGATAACTTATTGGGTAACATAAAGTGTTATTTTCATATATTTTATGATATTATTTGCAAAGCCTTCATCATACTTTACTTCAACAATTTAGATTATATGGTTGCTACAATTTGATATTAAGGTCTTTACCACTATTTCCAGTGTCTTTAAACTTATTGAAACCTGATTTTTGAGTGAACTTATTGAATTTAAATTTTGAAGACCTTTTAAATTAAACCACAAAAAATTAATTTTATGGCTTCTATAAAAGAATTCTCAAGCTAACTAAAAACTAGGAAATAATTTTTTTGGTTAAAATCTATTCTGTCCTGAGGAAATAAAATTGTTAAACCTTTTAGTCATAAAATTCATTTTTAGTTATTTTAAACTTTATTTTGATAACATTGAAAAAAACAAGAGAATTTATAGCAAAATTAATAAATCTATTTTACTGTCAATGAATTTTTAAATTAAATTTAACATAATCAAATTTAACAATGATAATACACAAGGATAATATTGTATAATAGATAGTAATATCATATAATAAATCATATAATAGTAATATAAAATATAACATACCTTAAATATTTTAGATCCTACAATATCAAGAATGCTTCCTGTGTCTGTACTAGGACTCCCAGAAACCATTATACCCAATGCACATTTATAATAATCAACTACTTGAGCAGCAATTTTCGCTGTAATTGAAGACTTACGACTATCAAGCATTGATTTTTCTAAAATACATTCCTGAGCTTGAGCCTGAAAAAATTTAATAACAAATTATGCACATTATACTTTTACTTTTTACAAAAATAATATGCTATTACTATGTTAAGATATAAATAACAGTAATTTGAAAAATTATTCAATAAAAATAATACTTTTAAACTGCTTGTTCTTAAAAGTTACATCATTTTTATTAGTTTAAAATAATTTTAGATATTTAAATAATTAGATATTTAAAATCAAAGAAAAAGAAATACTTGTCAAGCATTTAAAAGAATCTTAGAAAATATTCTTAATAATTGTTTCTCTCTCATCAATTATTTAATCCTCATACTTGATAATTAGCTTAATTTACACATAAAAATCAATAAGAAAATATATGTAAAGAATTTTTCTTTTTAAAAACTATCATTTTCACAAAAATTTATAGTATATCAATGCAGTTTGCTTTACATAAGAATAGTTTAACTAAAAAATTAGTAATTTTTGAAAAAAATTTTTTTTTTTTTTTATGGTTGAAGCGAACTAAAGAATAAACTGTATATGCTCATTAAACTTAATAATAATTTTAAATTATATTGTAACGTTAAAAATATTAATACTCTTAGGCAAAGTCCTAAAACTGTTTTGATTAATTAATCAAAACAAATACTAAATAAGTTTATTTGAAAAAATAAAAGCAAAAACACATTATTCCTAGGATATAATACACCTTGAAAAGGATTACTAATAAAAGAGATTAAGATAAAATGCTAAATTAAATTTAGCATTTTCACAGCAAAATATAATTAAATATAATTATTTGAACAGAAAGCACTGTCACTTACTAGCATAATGTTGATAAAGAATGTCAGAAGGTCATGTGACATATCACTACCCTTGGGCTGAGGAAATGTATCTCGCAGATGCTGAAAAGCCCAGGCAGCACATTGAAAATGAGTGCAAGCAATTTTCATACCCTATATAAGAAATTAAAAAAACTATCGTAATAACCCTATAACAAAAAAATGAACATAAATTTAAACAACTTTTAATCAATCAAGCAATTTTAGAGGCAAAAGCATATCTGCTACAATTTAAGTTTTTGAGTTTTTTAAATTTCTTGCATAGGATGCACATAAAACATTTACAGTAAAATTTTTGTTTCTGAATACATATTTTAAAACTGATAAATACACATAAACATAACCATGCAAAAAATAATATTTAACTATCAAACAATTTTAGTGCTCTCAAATAATGGTTTCAACAAAAGGAAACTTCAAAAATTGAGGTGGCATGAATAACAACTGATTGCACTGCTAAAATTCATGAATACCAGCTCACTTTTAAAATGATTTAAATTTATATAGATATTTTTTATTAACCAAAAAAATAAACTATTCAACATTTATCATAGAAACAATTGAAGTAAAAGTGAATGTAATTCTTTAAAAATGTAAAGAAATTAGCTCACTTAAAACCAACTGTAAAAGTTTTCCTTTTCTTTAAAAAGATTAATAAGGCAATATAAATCACTCTTAACTTTTCCTTAAGTCTCTTTATTATATAATGACTAACAAATCACATTCAAGAGATTGCAGAGGAAGCTTTATATTTTCATATTAACAAGACAGTTTGTACAATTTTATTGCATTGCAACAAGAACTTAAAATACATCAGAAACCATAAATCATTCAGCCAAACCCAACAAACAAGTTGGTTACGATTCCAAAGTAATAGGATACAGAATAATTAAAAATTCAAAAAATTTATAATAAATCAAATGAGTTTTGCAAAACACTAAAAATATTTCAATTTTTTTTTATTTATTTTTTTTTAATTTTTTTTTAGTTATTTTTTAAAACAAGTAGACACAGATGTGATTTGCTATTATTAAATACATGTGAAACAAAAAATATATTGGAAATCTGATGCCAATTTATTTATTCAATTAAAATGACATATGCTTAATTTGTCATAATCTATTTTTTCCTCATTTCCTATTTTTCTTTTTAATATTGTTTGGCATCTTTAACACTATCTAGATTTCAAATAACTATAAATATCATTCCAACATTTTACTTGAATTGCATCAACTGAAATATATAAAAAATGTAGAGTAAATATCAAGATTATTGCACAGCTCATTATATAAATTTATGGTTTTATTTGATCTACACCAAAAAATATCTTTGATTTCTCAATATGAGAACAAGCATAAATCAGCAACATATAAATTTGATAGTAATTCCAAATTTGATTCATTTATATATAACAATTTACTTTGAGACATATTTTTTGTCACAGCAAAAGCAATTTTAATAGCAAAGTCAAATGAGTTTAAACACAATCACATAAATACTGGAATCTTTAGAACATGAATGATAGTATCACACTCTCCTTTGATTAAGCCATTTAAATTTCTTAACAGAATATTACAAAATCTATTATTTAATGAATCTTTCAGAGGCCTTGGTTTGAGACGGTGAGAATATTTTACTTGAATATATAGTTCAATGTAGAGTTTAAAAAAGCTGTTATGTATTTGAATATAATTACCAGGGGCACTATTTTTAATAGAACCATACAACTATTAGTCTTTTATTTTAATATTGATGTTAAAAGCAGAATTGGACATAAGCTAATTAAATTTTTTGTATCCCTTGAAGAGAATGAAACAAAAATGGCCCTCACTATTTTAACTACAAAAAAAAAAAAAAATTCTAGCTTTAACACAGAGTAACTTTGACTTATCTTCTTAGATTAATAATTTTACTTTTGGAAATGTACATCAACTTAAATACCTTGTAAATGTTATGAGTAACACTAATGATATAAAAATTGGAGTAAACACTAAGCTACTTAGCACAAGCAAATGCTTTTATGGTTGAGAAACCAATTCAAGTCCAAATTTTTATTATTATTAAAACAAAAATTTAACTGTACAAAACCTTAATAAGACCTACTGCTCTGTATGACAACCACACACACAGACTTGCAATTAAATAAATCTGATAAAGATCAGCTGCTGATTTCTAGGAGAAAAATAGTCCAAAAGATATTGAGACTAATGAAGCAAAATGGTGTATATAGAATATGATGTAATAATAATTACTAATATTAAATTAAATAAAAACCTAATGTCTGTACAAACTAACTATATTCCATTACAAACTATGATTTTTAAAATGCAATTAACTTCCCCATGTTTAAAAGTTTACAAAATTAAAAATTCAATTTAGAACAATAAATTGAATCAGTATTTGCACCAGTTGGAAGGATTTCATTGAAATAATTTACTAACTAAGCTTTCCTTCATATCCTAGGCACTTGTACAGTGATAAATATGCCTAAAATGATTAACTGCATTAGAATGTTTTCTTCCATTTGTATGATGTAACTTGCATTTTATTACATAATGTGATGGTTTACCTGCTCAAGGTGGAGAGCTAGTAAAACATTAAGCATTTGCCATGTGTCTTGTTTTTATTGTATTGCAATTTAAGTGTATGAAGTGATTAATTTAGTTTGAAAGAATCAATTTCATATTCATTTACATTGTAAAAAATATTTTGAAAGTTAAATTTAAATTTAAAGCGAAATTTTTATTTTAAAGTGTATTAAGTTAAATTTATTTTTACAGTTTAGAAAGTGATTCTCCCAGATTCCGTAAAGCATACAGCTGTCTTTCATAAGAGGACTTTGAACAATTAATCATAGTTAGACCTTTTAAGACATAGATACAGGTGCTCATACAAACACCATTGAAAGTACCTGGTCAGCAATTAAAAGATCTGTTCAGGGTACCAAGCATAAGTTAGATCAATTTGTGTGTATGTATTGAGTGAGTCAAGGAAATGTATGAAGATATAATCATTCAGACAATTCCACGATGTCCCAATGCTTTTAATTCTGGTGCCGATAATTCTTCAAGTAATGATCAGGTGAGTACTTTTAATTCATGTGTTAATTTTACTGTTATATGTAATATTTTATATAAATTATTAAATACTGTTTATAAAATTTTGACATACATTTCTTTCAATTTATTCAAAGCTATAATGTTTGTAAATTAGAAACTCAAATTTATATAAAATGTATGCATTATTCACATTATAGATTTCGTTTTACAACCTGGTTGTCTCCAGGGTAGATTGCATTACAATGATGTTTCTAGGATGCACATCATTGCCTGGTTAATTAAAACACAAATTTTCAAAAAATGCTTGCTTTTTATGTTATATAAGACTAAACATCTTATTGCTTGATTGTTTTCTACTCCAGACTGCATGATATTTTATATTTGTTTTTTATAATGTAATTTTTTTGAAATTAGTTTCTGTGGTTATTAGTTTTGTAATACTTATGTAATAAATAAATATAATAATAAATTCTAAATTTTGATATTTGAAATCTAAAATAATGCGAGACTGCAATGTTTACAATTTGAGTTTGAGTGCAATCCATGTTTTGAAAACCATGCATGAGGGGATGTTATTTAGGTTATCAAAATAAACATGCAATGCTTAATGCCAAATTATGAAATCGCACAAAATTTGAACTGGCTCATAGGATTTTAACAATCTTTGTTTTTAAAAAGAGGGTAGAAATACTCTCTTTTTCTTTTCGCTTTTTTATTTTTTTCCCACAAAACATAATATGTGACTGAAATCTAATTTCTTTTACTTCTAAAGCTATGGTGATTTTACCACACACACATGACATTTTAAAAATAAATATAACTATCAAGATATTATGGATATAAAGAATAACTATTTTAGCAACTTTAAAAATTTTATCTTCCATTTAAAAACATTAAAAATAAAGCATACTTCTGCATTGCATCTAGAATCCATGGTTCCTAATTTTGAATGCAGTGCACCTATATTATATAGAATACAAGCTTCTTCATATTCAATATCTGTTATGTTATAAGCAACACCTGAATATATATCGGTCCTATAATTACAAATAATTAATATTAATAAAAAATTGTATATATTAGAAATTATTGACAAGAAATATTTGTACAAAGCTAAATTATATAAAAGAAATTTTAAATTTGTTTGGAAATTCATCAACAAAACAAATTTTAAATAATACTGGATTTTTTAATAACATAATTTTTTCCCTTCAATTTTAACTCTTAGCTGCAAAGTTAAAGTATCAAAATCAAAAGAATACAAGGAAATATTCATATCACAAAGAAATTTAGCAAGTGTTTTGCAATTTATTTATTACATAAAATTTAAGAAATGCAAATTCATTAAAACTTTGATTTTAATAATAAATAACACTTTTTCTTAAAAAGAAATATTCATTAATTACAAATATTTATGGTATTTTACATTTCTTAAAGAGATAACAAATATTCTTACACAATAAACTTTTTAGTAAAATTCTGTATGTAAAATGAAGGAATATAAGGAAATATTTATATAGCAGAGAAATTTGATGAATTATTTACAATTCATCTATGCATTAAATTATGAAATATATATTTAAATATTGATATCTTTAAATGAGAAAATTTTTAAATAAATAAAATGAATCAAACAGAAGTAAATCATAATAGTTTGTCTCAACATAAATGTTGAAAACAATTTAAGATGTTACCAATAATAATTATTATTTAAAGTAAATTGTACTATTAAGTTTCCTAAAAATATTCTTAATATATATGATCACACTTGCAGGCACTAAAAACTAAACCATTAATTTTCAAATCAATTTCTTTATATGTTTTAATACAGTTCCCATCTAAAGATTTGCTTATTTTTTTTAAAATAGATACTTCATTACATTTTAATATTTAGTAATGATATCAAGCACAATTATTCACCAAATATTCCTTACTCTAATGAAAGTTTCAATAAGTCTTAAAAAATTAAATACAGAGAAATGTATCCATGTTTAATTTTAACAATTCATATTTAAATAAGATTTATAAAAGCATTTGTTTGCTTGTTGCTCAATGGTCATTTTCTGCACACGAGGGCTAATTAGACCAGAACCTATGGCTTAAAGTGGATTCCGAACCACTATAAACATCCATGCCCAAGGTGGGATTCGAACCCATGAACATTTGAACTGAAGGCAAGAGCGCTAACCATTCAGCTGCCAGCTTGACTTATAAAAGAATCAAACAAGCACTAATTTTCACTAACCCTAATAATATTAGGTAACAATTATAATAAATGATGTGAAATCCCTTACCGTAATATTTATGTCTGAAAAATATTAAAGTTTTGAAATAGAAAGAATGAATTGAGTAAGTTATTTTTAATCTTTTTAACTTAAAAAATATTGATGAAAAATAAAGGATATATTTTAAAAAATAATTGATGCTAATAAATAAAAAAATTAAATTAAAAATAATAATTGACGATTTACATTCAAAAAATTTTACAAAAATAAATCAATGAACTAATAATCACCACATGAAAGGCACACAAGCAGGCCCATCGTCAGTCATAGGGAAACGGCTTTGCAATTTGTGAAGTTGGGAGTAATAACGCTTAAGAATACTGCATCCTGTAAAATCCATTGGAGCTTTGATTGCATTCTGTCAAAAGAAGTTCTTTTTGTAGTTCTTATAAAATTATTTCCCAGAAAATGTAACTTATTAAAAACAACTTCCTCTTCAAAATATAGCATACAAAAAAATTTACAAACAATTTGTGTAAAAATCTACTTATAAAAGACAATTTTATTGATATTAAAAAATTATTTGGCTAGGAAATTTCAATGGTGTACTTAGTAAGAATTGCTTCTATATCAATTTTTTTTAACAAACCATATGTTTTACAATGCATTAAAAGTATAAAATTGCTACCACAATTATACAATGACAATAAAATTGCCAATAATTATATATAAAATAATTAGATAAAGAATATTCCCTCATTTATAATTTCCTTATAATACATCATCACAGATAACAATGCTTTTATAGGAGTTGATAATAAGTTATTGTCAAAATTACAAAATTAAGAAGACAGCAAATTTTGAGCTGTACACATCTCCTGAGATCTGACTGAGCCAATTATTAATTATAATGAGCTTAAGTTAATTTAACAGATGCATTATTTGAGAAATTTGAAACAAAATTAAAAAAGATAATTTTTTTAACAAATTGCATTTAGTATTAATTACTAGCCAAAATATAACATTATTCTTCACTATATTGTATACAAAGTATTAGCAATGCTATATATTCATTTCCAAAAAATGAAGTGAATAATTTGAATTCGTTTGAAATTTTAGGAAAATAGAAAAATGAAATTTTAACTAATAGGAAAATTGTCAGTAATTGTTCATAAAAAAGGGAATAGTTCATCAAAATTAGTAGAAAAAAGGAAGTTACGATTATACACATATATATATATGTAGTATGCATATCACAAATATAATAAGGAATATAAATGTACACCTTTCTTACTTAATAACGTGTTTTACAAAACAAAAAAGAAAACAGTAATCAGTCACTATTATGTTAGAAAGAAAATACAAAACACAATATCCAACATAAAAAAGCTGTAATTTATGATTTAAATAATTTTCATGCAAAAGATATTCTATATGCCTCCTGTCAAATTAATTGTATGTACTTTCTTTCAGTTCATATGAAAATAAATGAATGAATGCATGTAATTACATATATTAAAAATTAAACAGAAGGAAAAATATAATAATTTGAGTTAAAAAACATAAACATAAGCTTCCAGTTTAATTTTTAAAAAATTATAACAAATTTAATTATTTATAAAGCATATTTTTAAAAAATAAATATGAATGTAATTGTAAAGAAAATTGTAATAATATATATTTAATTTCATAAACTACCTGGCGAAGAGCTTCCAATTCTTTAATTTCTTTTGTATATGATTCAGCATCTTCATGATAGAAATCTCTGATGTACTAAAAAATAGAAAGAATAATAAATAAAAAGCAATTATAAAATGTAGTTTATAATACATAAAACAGTTTATTTTTATAGCCTTCATAATTAAAAAATAAATTCACTATACTTTATATAAATATTATTTCATTAACAGAATTCTCAGAGATCATAATTTTTCTAAATTTAAAATTTTAAATTAACTGAAAATTATTTTTTACTAATAATTAGGAATGGCAAAAATAAACAAAATTACAGAATATTAAGTCAAAAGCAGAAAAACAAAAATTCAATAAAAAAAATAATGCATCAGTCGAGTGTGCTGCAAATGTAATAATGCAAAATAAAAATAATAATGTTAAATAAAATTAGTTAATGATATTTAAACACTCTTTTAAAATATGTATATCTTATTATGTTGATACTGTAAATCCTGGTTAAGCACTTTTACTAGTAGTATAAATGAAATTGAAAATGCATTGGTCTTAAAGATATATGGCTCAAAATAGTACTTATAAAGCAGAAATGCCTCACTACAAATGATAACCCAACCCATAAGAAAGAAAAAAGCATAAATTTAATAAATCTTATTTATAAATATACAACAACAAAATACAATTTACTCATAATTTTCATAATGGCACTTTTTTTCCTAAAAAAATAGTCCTCGATAAAAGAAAAAAATAGATGTGGATTCTAGATCCACAAAAAGAATATATAATAAATATCTTTGAAAGTTCCATTATTATTTCAAAAGAGTTCATAAACTACTAACAAGATATATAAACTTGTTAGACATGTATAGCATTACAATCAACAGTTTTTTGACATTACATAAAGGATAGATTAACATTAAAAAATTATATTAATTATTCATCTTAGGAAAATTGGTTTATCTAAGAAACCTAAATTTTCAAGAGACAATTGAACATTTGCAACTAAATACTATTCTTAAAGATTTTTGCAAATAATGGCTTACATCACCTATCACAAAAGAGGATATCTGGAAAACTGCAGAAGCTCCAGACTTGCATGCAGATGGCCGAAATATTACTTACATTTCTTATTTTTTTATCAGACTTATCAAACCAGGGAACTCCTGCTTTGAAAAATGCGGTCCTGAACTAGAACATTAGACAGCATTTCTCTCTCTTCAGAAGCCTTTAATAATATATAGTTAGATAGCCAAAAACAGCTGTTTAAACATTTTTTAAATATTTACAGTATTATACTTTTCATAGATAAAAGGATGTTTCATATGTTGGAAAGATGAAATCTGGAAAATTCTGAAGCAGCCATTCCAAAAGAAGTGTATGTAGGAAGCAGAAGTGGAGATCCACATTTCCAGACATTAGGGCACATTAAGCACTAGCTTTAGAAACTTCTCCAATTTTAGAACTCTAAGTAAAAAATACATTAAAATTTAAAATGCCAACTAAGATCTGTTATTAAATTCATAAAAATCCCTCTTTTATAATACGTTTTAGAATCTTTTGATTATTCAAAGTTGAATTTCAGACTCCCAATAGTTTGACTTTGAAGATCCAATCAATGGGGTGGTCAAAACCATGCCTATTCAAAAGATCTTCAAAATACTCATTCCATCAATTAAGGACCTCACTTCAATCATTTAAAAACACTTTAGTCTTTGTTTCTACAAGCATTAATTACAGGTTTGAACTCTTTCCGTCCAAGATTTCACAAAAGAAAGCTATATTTTTGTTAGGATATGGGTAGATATTGAGTATCTTTGAAACTTCTTGAAAAAGTTTTTTCTCTCTCTCTCTTAGCCTTCTTATTGTAATCAACAGATCTTGAATGCCTCTTTTACAGCATGCATTTCAAATATACTTTTTGCTTGAGTTTCTATTGTACATTCTTAATCTAATTTGTATTACTTAGCATATCACTAGATGTATCAATGCTCGCTTTCATAAATGTTTATCTTGACCGTAATGTAATCTTGACCAACTGTTTTTATTTGGTTTCAATATTTATTATTTAAAACTTTTTGAACCAAGTGTCTCATTTAACTTGGATTGGAGGCTTTTTTAATGGCTTAATCTTTTAGTTTCTCACATCTGACTCCTATCAGTCTTTCTCCTGTCATTTTACAAGTGTTTTAAATTTTAATCTTGAGTTTAACAATAACTAGGAAATGAGATAAGGGTCACAGTTTGCACTTTGATAGGTGCTAACAACTCAGATACCTGATACATGAATAAAAATAAGAAGGTATGATTGACTGATTTCATCTCTGTCAGGAGATTGCTAGATTAGTGAATATCTTTGTATTCAAATGGGGTGTTCTGGATTAGTCATACCATTCTCACTACCAAAGTATATCATTATCTGCTACCATTAGTGATCTTGTATAGACTATTCCTTTTAAGTGTGTTGATCTAAATTAATTTCTTTTTCAATTTTTGCATTCATGTCATCTAAAACGATTTCGATACCATATCTTGGACAGTCTCTATAGAGCATGTAGAATCTTCATAAGAAGATCTTTTTATCTTCATCTTAGTGCTTTTGTAGGCATATGAGCACTGATGATACTGTAGTTGAAAAATCTTTCTCTTAACCATATTTTACAGTCTTCATGATCTTGAAGCAAAATCAATATCCTGGTGTTTCATTTTCCTTGCTAAAAAATTTAAAAAAAAGTTTCAAAACTGTGTTTCTTTTTCTCACAACAGTACACTGTACGATTCTTTTACACCATGATTCCCTCACTTAACCATCTACTTCAAGAGTGAAGAGTAAGTGAAGATTGTATTTGTCAACCTCTTCAATCAAAAATTACAATCCCTACTAAAATAAAAAATTCTAACATTCAAAGTACCAAAATGCAAGAACCCTTAGCTCATTTCTAAATTTATTTTCTTCACACAACTAGGTATTTTAATTTGGGATTTCATAATATGGAAATTTCAATCACTCTGATTCATTTTTAGTACCTACTTAAATCTGTTCAAAGGAATATTTAATTTCAAAATTACAATCAATGAGAGTCCTTTTGTATTACACTTTGGCAGAGCATTTCCTTCAATTAAATAAGTTTAAAAATTCAACAACAGAAAGGCACCGATTTCACACAGCTATAATATATAAAATATATTAGCCTATTCGTTACAAATCTGAGAACTGTTTAAAAATATTTTTAAAAAAATAATTTTTTTTTTTTTTTTTTTTTTTACATAAAATTTTTACATTTGAAAAATGAAGCACTAATTGAACTATATCAATATTTAGATTAGGTGAAATCAAAATATGACAACTTAGCAAAAACATTATAATAAATCTTAATTCTCAAGGTATCACACCTTTGAAATTTTAATTGAGTAATATAATATATGACAGTTAAATTTCATCCAAAAGCTAATCATGGTATACAATTCATTTATTTAATTTCTAAAAAATGTTTCTAACTGTTGAATTCTAAACAATGAAAATATATTCACGGATATAATTAAATATTATAAAAGCAAACCATACCATTTTAATCAGCTGTAACAAAATGAAGAATTATTTAAAAATAATGATGCTTTCAATAGATTTATAAAATTTAAGATGATATGAAAGGTAACAAGCTCAAAAATCTTACATATAAAATTGAAAATAATTAATAAATATTGGTATTATGTTCTTATATAAATGGATGTACAGTATTTTATTTTTTAAAAGTAAAAATTAATAAAATTAACATCATTTTTCATTAATTTCTCAAAATAGAATAGTTTCTATATTGTAAAAACAAACACAGATCAAGCAATATTGATTTTTTTTTTTTTTTTTTTTTTTTTTAATTTTAAATAAATGTCATTACCTGAACGACAAGAAATTTTATATACTAAAACTTGGTTTTAGTAATCAAATTATTAATTTAAACATTGATTTTATTATTGATTAAATATAAAATTTATATAATAAATGAGTAAAATTAATTTGAAACGCCACAATACTTTTTAACCGGAATAAGTATCCATAGCACCAATGGAAATGGATTAACTACGAGTATTAACATAGTGAAATAACACTATAAAAAATTTACACATTGTAACAAGATAAGGAAAGAATCAAATTCCAGTATCCTCCTAAAATGAAATCATATCATTAATTAAATTATTATTCACATCATTACGAAAATTAAAATATTTAATACTTTCAAAGTTCTGAATATAAGAGCGAAACCAAAACTATGCGATGAAGTTCCTTTCATGATTAATCTATTACGTTTTAATGGCGCAATATATATAGATAGTGATGTGAAACATTAAATTTAGTACATTTTATAACTACATTTCACAAAACCATGATCTGTAAATATAACAAATTTGCAGTTATTCAAAAATCCTTTGCATAGTTATAAAATAAGAAACTCATTACAGGAATAAATAAAAACATATAGATACTTACTTTTCTGAGTGTATGCCCGAAATCAGTATTGCTTGGACTAACTTTTATATCACAACTGATCATAGGTAAGCGCGGCACGGCTTCCATTTTTATTCCTTTATATTACTGTAAAACTTCAGAAAAGAGACACAACAAATCATCTCAGGAAATGTTATGACAGTTTTAATATGAATACACCTATTGCCATTCAGAAATAAAATCGAATACAAATAAAGGAGCTAGCTTGCAGGCCTTTTAAATTGAAACAGTGATTCATTTCAATTGATAGCGCCTAGAAATAATCAAAATTGATCATATTAATCTCTACGAAAGCATGATAGTCGACCTCTGTGAACAAATTGATACCATTCCAAATATCAGACATAATCGGAGATCTTGAAGGATTGAAATGAATGGATTAATTTACATCGAATTCATCTCTGAAACATTTCAAGCAGATTCATACTAATAACGCTATTTATCTATTCGCAAAATAGTTTCGTAGTAAAGTTAGCAATAGCTTGAGAGAAGCACTCTCTGTGTGTGCACCTGTATTACATATAATAAAATAATTGAATTAAGAATACAGTCCCCATATATTGTAACTCTCAAACTAATAGTCCCATATTATTGCTTTGAATTTCTTGAGTGAAAATAAAAATAGACTTATATGCCGTTCACACTGCACTTTTAAATACGTTTAAGTCTCGACAGAACTTTCTTGTGGCGGCAACTTGTGATTTAAATCAGTTCGAACTGATTTATCAAATCAGTTTACTTGTGTCTTGAGATAGAACCCCGATCGTCAGCTCCAGAAGATTTTGGCTCAGATTCAGTGTTTTGGAAATGTAAAAAATGCGATAAATTTTTCTAGTTAGCAAATTTATCTTATTAAATATTTTTGCTCATTTTTTAATTTACAATTCTGAAACTCAGCATATTTTTTGTATAAAATCTAAAGTTTCTTCTAAAATATTTTGTACATATAACTGAGAAAATACATTAAATTCTGTGTAGTTTATAATTTTCCTCATTTATAAAAACTAAAATTTTAATTTTCCAATAAAGTAGTTACCCTTTGAATCGAATTACAGATATTTATTCTTTTCTTTCTTTGTTGGTGTAAAAATGAGTACCTGTCCTAAGGCATCTACTCATTCATCGCAATTGGTAAGAATTAAATGAAAGCTTAAAGTGTAAATAAAATTTGAAAGTAATTAAATTAGGCAAAAGCCTTAGAGAGTATTGCGTCCTATAAGTAAAAGGCCACAATAGGTCTGATTTGGGCATCCCCAGGGAGAATATGAGCATTAAAACATATTTATTGTATTGGCAGCTTACGATTTATCTTAGAATTTTTCATTTAAAAGGTAGATAATCTACACAATAAATAAAAAAAATTTTTAATTCCACAGTATTTTATTATTATTTTTATTGAAGCTTGTTAAAACAACTCATTTATGCAAAAATTAAATATTTAATTTTTAACTAAACATGATAAACATTTTAATTAATTAATAAAAAACTTGCGCTAATAAATTTATATTTAAGACAAACATAAAATATAGTTTGTTAATATGAGCACGAAAAAGTGAAAAATAAAAGAAAAAAAAACGACTTGAAATAAGGAATTTATAATGAAGTCAGAGTCATTTGTCATATAAACATGGTAAGGTGACAACTTATAATTTTGTTTAGTATATTTAGTAAAAAAAAAAAATTAATTTTCCCCTTATTTTTTTACACGTTTTTTTTACACCATTTACGTTTATAATATCTTTATTAAAACACAGAAATCAGAAGGAAATGTGTGATACAGGGTGACATTAAAACTTTTATACATATAAATGACGAGATTTATAAATTATTTGTAAATTGTCTCATTTTTAAAAACTGAAGAACTTTTTTTTTCACAAAAAGGAATTGTTCTCTTAATTTGATCTACAGACGTTTAATATTTAAAGCTTATGATTTATCTAATTTAGAATTTTTGATTTAAATAATAAATAATGCACACACTAAATATGAAAAACTTTTGACTACAGTTTTTATATTGAAATTTATATTATATCCAAAGCTTATTTTATTTAAATTGACAAAACTTTTAATTTTGGTTATAGAAAAAAAATCTTGAGAAATCAATTTATAATTAAACCATGAAAAAAGTGTCAAAAACAATTTATTTAGTAAAATTAACTTTACAATCTCATGTTACTCCCATTTATGTTTATCTTTATTGAAAATACAGAAATCAGAAGGAAATGTGATAATTGCATTCTATCTTTCACTGGTACATACGTACACTCTGGACAATTGTTAAGGATGGATCACAAATTGCAATGTAGCATAACATTAAGCGAGACATGAGGCCTAGTAGGATAAAATATAGTTGCCATATTGTTCAGATATTAGAATAAAGAATATTTATTGTTCAAGAAAGTACAAAAGCTGTGAAACACCTGAAAGAAAAAAAAATGTTCATTTGATGCTGCATAAGGAAAAAATGGAACAATGCATCTAAAAGCCAGCAGGTACCTTGAAGAAGGGTATCAGTACGGGATATGTACACCGTGGAGTGTGATGCAATATTCCACACGTCGTATCATACTTTGCACAACATTATCCAGCAGCTGTTGAGGCAATTTATCCCATTCCTCTGTGAGTGCACGAATGATGAGGGTGTTCTTGTTTGTCTGAGGATTGTTTCAACCAGCAACTTGTCTACCCAAAGCATCCCACACATTATCAATGGGGTTTAGGTCTGGAGAACGTAATGGACATACGAGGCATTGAATACTCTCGCTGTCTAGACAATCCTGAACAGCGAGTGTTGGATGATATGTTGCGTTGTCGTCCATAAAAACAAATTTATCACCGACAGCACCACGGAAAAGATGAACATGAGGAAGTAGAGCTTCATTAATGTATCGTTGGCCCATCATAGTCCCATTCGCAACCACATGTAGGGGCGTGCGGCCATTGATCATGATACCGGCTCACACCATGACACTGCATGTCAGATATCGGTCCCTTTCCTGGATATTTTCTGGACGATAAGGAGTACCACACTCGCGACAGATCAGTTGGCGTCTACAATTTAAAAAAAGAGCAAAGACGTACTTTCAGCTTCTTGGTGCTCTGACTAAAACGAAAGACACTTTCTTTTGACTTAAATTCGCATAGCCAAGGCATAGCGAGCTTGGCTTGTCCAAGTGTCATAAGTAACAATACAACAACACATACTTTGAAAATTTCACAAGCATACACATTTCAAGACGGGCATAATATGAAGCTGAAATCCGTTGCCCATCTGACAAGGTTAGCCTTGTTGAAAAAATACGAAAAATGTTTCAACAATTACAAATTTTTCACTTATCTGGGAAATCTCACAAGTACGCACTGTAAGATGGGCTGTCCTGTCACGTTGAAATCCGTTATTTATTTGACCAGATCAGATCGCCTTGTTAAAAAAAGCTAAAGAACGGAAAAGGTTTTATATTTCATAATTTATACATCCTAATTTCATACATCCTATTTCATCTTTCGTTTCTTAATCTTTTGAGTTTATAAGGCGTCGTTCGAGCTTCATTTCCTCAGATGAATGAGCGAAAGTTCATGAAATCATCTCTCGTTTTTCTAGGGTTTCCAAATAAAGCAAGTGACCACAAATCTTGCAAACGAGCGGTTTTTACTTTATTAACGGAATCAATTGTGTCATCTTTAGAGATACCACCGACACACATGAATCGCAAATGAGTATGGAAAAGATTTACATGAAATATAGACACGAGCGGCTATGTTCACCAATGAAAATTCGTATGTCGGGAACTCTGCTGGATCGAAGCTGCCAACGAAAATCCAGTAACTTACGGATTTCGACTCGATCTTCGTCACAGTAATTTGAGTCCGAAAGATTGGAGAACGGCCAAATATTACTGTAAGAACCGTCCTACTAACTAATGAATTCAAGTGGACAGTATTCTTTAATAAAACAACATTTATTCAAACATAACAAAGCATTAAAAAGGGATAGCGGGAGACCGATGGCAGGCCCGTCTGTCACCTTCCAGTGGTACAGCTACACTCTTACAAAATCACGTAAACAGCTCCCTCACTTGGGTGAGTAGGAGCGCCATCTATATCATAAGGGAGGTCTTAACATACTCCCCCGGGTTGAAATGCTAATTTCAAAACAATATCATGAATTTATATCGAAATATAATTAACATTATAGAATTGATAGTTCCAAATATTTGAAAAATTCAAACATTAAACACTTGATTACATAAACATTATACAATACAATAAATGCACGTTACAATACACATAAGAAATATATGAAAGGTATGATATATATATGAATAATAAACAGATCATTTTGTTGCATTTTCACAACAGTGATCAATATTTTTTAATTTATAGGTAAAATGCTTAAACTTCTGACGTTACGTTTTACAATTGTACCATTTGGTAACCTAACATTTACAACTCTTATTTTTAGAGTCATTACCTGGAAAAACCTGTTCTATTCTACCAAGTAAATATTTATTAATAGGAAGATTATCTTCTTTAATTAAAACTAAAGAGCCTATTACTACATTGTTCTTTTCAAACTGCCATTTTGTTCTTTCTTGCAAATTGCTTAAATAATCTCTTCTCCAGAGATTCCATATTTGTTGAATGTCCTTTGTTGTTTTTTTCCATCTATTAAGATAACTTTCCTTTATATTAGTCAAATTGGGTTCGTTAATGCTTTTCAACTGTCTGCCAATTAAAAAATGACCTGGACTAAGTGTTTCGAAGTCATCGAAATCAGAGCTTAATGGAGTAAGGGGTCTAGAGTTTAACATTCCTTCGATTTGAATAACTATAGTTAAAAATTCTTCTAGAGTGAAGTTGTTGTTTCATACTATGCGATTTAAGTGATATTTAAAGGACTTTACACCTGATTCCCAAAGACCTCCAAAATTAGGTGATCTAGGGGGTATAAATTTCCAATCAATATTTTCATACAAGAAAAAATTACCTAATTTATTATCAGGATATTTCAGAATATCATTAAACCTTTTCAATTCTTTATTTGCCCCAATAAATGTTTTCGCATTCTCAGTGAATATTTTAGAACATATGCCTCTTCTAGCGATGAATCGCTTGAAAGAAGCTATAAAGGCTTCTGACGACAAATCAGTTACAATTTCAAAATGAACTGCACGAGTAACTAAACAGATAAAAATTGCTACATATACTTTATTGAGTGTTCCTTTTCTTTGATTTTTAAATCTAACATAGAATGGACCGCAGAAATCAATACCTGTAACATTAAAGGGATAACTTTGCTCAATTCTTTCTTTAGGCAAATTGCCCATTATTTGATTCTGCATTTTCGGCTTGTTTTTAAAACATACCAGGCATTCATACACTATTTTCCTACACAAATTTCTACCATTAAGTGGCCAAAATTTTTGTCTTACACAATACAATAAGGACTGTGGATTGACATGCAAATATTTCTCATGATAAAATTTTAGGATAATTGTAGTTAGTTTATTAGACTTAGGAAGAATGATTGGATTTTTCTTATCTTTGGCAAAATTTGAATTATTTAATCTACCTCCAACTCTAAGAATATTTTCTTCATCAATATATGGATTTAAAGATTTTAATTTACTATTACCTGAAATGGGCTCATCTTTGACAATTTTACTTATTTCTTCAGAAAAGTCTTCATGTTTTATGGCTCTTACCATAAACTTTTCTGCTCTCTCAACTTCTGAAGACTCTAATATATCTAATTTTTTCTCGGATGAAGATTTCAGATTGTGTAGAAATCTGAAACAAAAACTATGGATTAATTTTGTGTAATTGTTAGAAATTTTCAACAAATCGGATATAAATGGATTTTGAGATATTGAATTTAAAAAATTAGAGTTCTTATTAGAAAAATTGTCAGTTTTTCTTAGTTCGTTTCCAAATTCTTCTTCATTCAATGGAGCAATGGATTCATTTGGTAAGTCATCTTGTAACAGAAATGTTGGTCCATGAAACCAAGTAGAATTCTGGATTAAGGAACTAGCATTTTCTCCTCGAGTAACCAGATCTGTCGGATTGTTCTTTCCAGGGCAGTGATACCATGTGTTGACATCAATCAGGGCTTGAATCTCTGTCACTCTGTTGGCTATAAATGCTTTCCACTTTCTTGGTGAGCCTTTGATCCAGTGTAACACAATCTGCGAGTCGGTCCAGAGGTAAACTTTGGTTGTAGCCTTTTCTTGAATGATCTTTTTTATTTTGTCAGCTAAGTGTGATGTGAGAAGAGCTCCCATTAGCTCTAATCTAGGCAAGGTCAGTTTCTTGACAGGTGAAACTCGACTTTTCGAAACAACAAGATTTACTTCTACCCCATTATGCCTATAGACTTTAAGGTAAATTGCTGAACCATAAGCTTTGTTGCTAGCGTCGGAAGAGCAGTGTATTTCCACTTGTTTATTGAAGATATTGTTCAGGATAAATCTTGGAACTTTCAATTCTGCTAGTTGAGGAAGTTCTGTGCACTGTTCTTCTAAATCTGTTGGAAGCTTTTCATCCCAGGATACATTTACCCGCCATAATTCTTGTAAGATACGCTTAATTCTTATGGTAAATGGGGCTAGGAGTCCTGTAGAATCGAATATCTTCCTAGCAGCTCGTAAAATGAATCATTTCGTATTATTCTTCGTTTTAAGGAATTCTATTAGATTTCTCACTTCTACTGAAATCTACAGTAGAAGTGATATTAGGTATTGCTTAAAATACTGCAGACAGTTTTCTGCAGTATTCCAAGTAATACCTAATATCTTCACTGAATTGGCATTTAATTCCACCGAAGAGGCTGGTGGGTGAGTATCAAAGTTTTCGTGCTTCCATCTGTTCATTAAGATTGCCTCATTGGAATTCCATTTTCTTAACTTCATACTAGCTTCCTGCATTATTTCCTTAGCGTTAGAAGAAATTTGGAAGGCTTCTTCAACATCATTTGCTCCAGTAATCAAATCATCAACATAGAAACAAGTGTTTAATGACTGAACCGTGGTGGGATATTTAACACGATATCTTTCGATATGATGCTTGCACGATATCTTTCGATATGATCGTGGCAGCTAACAGGAAAGGACTCGAATTAATTCCGAAGAGAACACGCTTAAATCTGTAAATTTCAATTTCGTTATCCTTTTGAAGAGCTTTACAATTTTTCCAAAGGAATCTTGTTGCATCGCTATTGTCCCTCGACAAGGATATTTGCAAAAACTCCTTTTCGATATCGGCTGTGAATGCTACTTTATTGAAGCGAAATTTAATTAAAAGCTCCATTAAATTTGGATTAAGATTTGGGCCGGGTAACAAACAATCACTTAAAGATGTCTCACCATGATCATAAGAACTCGCATCAAACACAATGCGAACTTTGGTAGTAAGTTTATCATTTTTGCAAACGGGTTGATGAGGAAGATAAAATATGTGATTATCTAAAGAGTATTTCTCGGGTAGAACTTTTTCTATGACATCTGTTTTTAAATAATCTTCTATTATTTCATTATACTGTTCATGTAAAGTGGGGTTTTTGTTAAGTCGTTTTAAAAGAGTATTAAATCTCTTTTCTGCAACTGGATAACTATTACTTAAATCAAATGAATTAGAGATCCATGGTAAACACACTTCGTATAGCGATTATCCTTATAAGTTATTGTTTCATTAAAGTTTTGTAAAACAACATCATGAGAATCTAGCTTTGGATCATCTCTTATACCTAAGGATTCTAGATCCCATAACCTTTCTAAATCACTTTTCAAAGAATCATAATCATTTATTGCCAAACAGCACTGTAACTTATTTGGAATTTCTGTTTCGTTTATTGAACGTGCTACTATCCAACCGAATACTGTTTCGCGTAGAATAATATTTTCATGTTTTAATTTAATTTCATTTGATTTTAATACGTGATAAAAAAAAGTTCGCCTCCAATTAAACAGTCGATTTTTCCTGGCTTATTAAATTCAGGATCAGCATAATTTAAATTCTTGGGTAAATCTAATTTTGATATTTCTATTTGTTTTGAAGGAGTGAGATCTGTAATTTTTGGCACTATTAGAAATTCAATGTCTGTTTCGAAATCTTTATTAGGATTAGAAATAGTTGTACAGATCATTCTTTTAACTGTTAAAGTAGATCCGTTAATCCCTGCAATGGGTGCGTTAATGTATTTTTTCTTAATTCATAACAAGTCAGCAACTTCATTTGTACAAAAAGACGATTGCGAGCAAGAGTCTAGTAAGGAGCGAAAAGAAAATTAAGTTCCGTTTTTTCCTTTTATTTGTATTTTCATTGTTGAGAGAATAACGTACTTGGGTGTAAGAGAAGGGGAGATACAGCAGTTGGTCATCGTTAGTGAACTTGGAACCTCGGTAGTGTCGCGTTGCCTCAAGGTCAAAGGGTCTTCTTTTATGGTTTCGCCGTCTCTGCACATGAGGGTGTGGTGTTTCCGGTGTAAATTTTTCTTTTCACATATTTGGCAAGTGTTTTGATTTTTACATTCCGAAAGCTTATGAGATTCGAAACAGTTGAAACAAAGATGGTTTCTTTTTATTTCGTTATAGCGATCATTAATAGACATTTCATGAAATTTTTTACGTTTATAAATGGGATGAGAATTAATTGAACATATCGGACAATTGGAACTTGATTTTATCATCAAACTTTTACTTTTAAAATAGTTTTCACTTTTAGGCTTTACGTATGAAGGTTGATTTCGTTGTATATTTTCTAATATTTGACTACGCCTCTTCCAATCACAACAAGGGACGGTGGTTTTTGTCTAGTAGGGCAGCCAGTGGATTCACTATTGTGGACCGCGAAATTGAATGATTCTCCTTACTTCAGAAAAAGTTAACAATCATAAGAACACAGAATCTGGCTTAAAACCCCAGAGTTGTCATTTCACGTGAAGTACATTGCGACCACGACTTGTTTTTATGTAAACCAAGGGTCATGACCAAACACGACGGATATTCAGTTGTGTCGGGATTCGATCATAGTTTTCCAATAAAGAGAACGAACGCCCTCACATACCAGAGCACCATAACTCATTTTTAAAATAATGGATATATTTTCTATCTTAATGAAACAATTATATATTATTTGAGAAATAGAAAATTAAATTCCTCCAATTCTTAGTCACAACACTAGAATGAAAAAAAGGCAAATATTCGTAAAAATAGGCAATAGAGGAATCAACATAAAATCAATACATGAAAATAATTAGAGACAATGATTCAACCTAGAATTAGAGCATTCCACAAAATTTATTACCTTGCTGCAGGCTAGATAAGAGTCAGAGGATATCATGAACATCTCCCACATGTCATGTCCTGCAGGGGGGAGGTTTAGCGCATTTTGCTTCAAGGGAGGAAAATTTGAAAATTCCCGATCCCATTCTTACAATTATACATACAGAAAGAAAAAGCTCTGTATCTTTTGCTCAACAATTCGTGAATATCATGTGCACCAAATTGTTCTTCTCCACGTTGTTTTGCGCAACAAGATGATATTTGCAATCTGAACATTATAGTAACATTTTGTGTGTGGAAACGTGTCATATGTTGAAAAGGAAGAGCTGAAGTGTACAGGGCCATACTTACATAATCTTGACATCTTTAGCTCATACTTAGTAAATGTTGTTGATGAAGAAAAGGATATATGTATCTAATTTATTTCAATTTTCTGTTTTATGCTTTTGTCTATTTTGGATGATAATATTCACTTTAACCATAGTAAATTAAATGAAGAGAAATGTTGCTCAAATTGTAAGTACGAAAAGTGTTTTTTTCAATTTTATGTAACAAATTTTTTTTAAACATAAACCTATTTAGATACATTTACCTTAATTTTCCGTTAAACGTATACCTTTTCCCTGTATCGTCGATTGGTATATCAGCGAAATTTATTTTTTACATATATTTCAATGATAAAATAAAACACAAATACAAAATGTTGTGTAAACAAAAATAAAAAAGTAGATCATACTATATATATATATATATATATATATATAGAAAAATTGTAGGGGATAGAGTAATTTGTAGAGAATGTGCTATTAAACAGGCAGCAAAAAATTTAAGTGAACATTTTAAAAATATACTTTACAAGACTTAACAAGTGTTATTTCAGGACACCATGAAGAAATAAATAGCGCAGCAGCGACGAATAAAATGCACGACCCAGCGAATCAAGTTTCGTCTTCACACATTTAAATTCTCAGCATGAATGAACCATTTTAAATTTAAACTACGCTTTAACTGAATAATTTTATGATTTGAACACTCGTTTTGAAAAATAATATCTTATTTTTGCCTAATTGTAATTGAACCTAACTCATTTCTTGATTAAATTCCTAATTTTAAAATATACTGCTGTAAAAGATATAACAACATTTAAAATAACGAAATTAAAATTAGATATAAAAAAATGATTTCATGAATGACTTTTATAAACACTAACCAAACTAACAATAGTTCATGCTGACGAAATAAAATGAATAAAATAATAATAATTTAAAGAAAATTACAATTTAAAGTATTTAAAATATATTTGGATCCATCCTCTGGTCGAAAGCCATAAATCGCAGATGATGGTT
Source organism: Latrodectus elegans (assembly GCA_030067965.1). Taxonomy (NCBI): domain Eukaryota; kingdom Metazoa; phylum Arthropoda; class Arachnida; order Araneae; family Theridiidae; genus Latrodectus; species Latrodectus elegans. The sequence continues at coordinate 78,794,029 of CM057815.1, forward strand.
CAAGTAAACTTTTCTGTTTCCGTCTTTCACTTTCAATATAATTTATAAAATAATACACTTTTAAAACTCAAGAAAAATATTCCAAATGAAACTCACGCAACTATGACCTCTCCACATATGACCGACAACATTGACCGTAATAATAAATAAATGTCTATTTTCCTAAACCATTCCAATTTGAATAGCTTGAATCAAAAAATAATCTTTTATTACTTATCTGCATTAGATTAATTATAAATATGCGTTATTTTATCTCATTAGGTAAATAAAATAACTTAATAATTTGAATGTGCTGGTATTTATTTGTAATTTTAAGCGTAATTTAGCAAATAAATGTCAAATACGTTTCCCTCGTATAAATATCCAAACGAAGTTCACTAAAGATCATAAATGTTACAGGCAAATCTAACAAATACTGAGATTTGAAAACTATTCAGTTTTCTTAAAGTGTAAGGACAGTATAAATCATTTGTTTATTTCATTATAATGTTATTATGAGGTAATTCCCAAATATAAATTTAGCTATATGTTGGAGCAAAGCAAGCTAACAAAAATAATTCCTTTTCCACATCACCCAAGAGGTAGGAATCCAGATGCGTTTTTTTTAGAGTGGTTTCGCCAAAAGAGCCCTAATTCCACTTTCACACAACAAAAATTACTTTTATTTCCATAATTAAGAGCAGTAACATTTCCAGAAGAGATCAACAACTCTAACCATTGCTTATTATATAGTGCTGATAAAATACTCTTTCTTTTGAAATATATATAAACGTCCACTCAAAGTTTTGAATAATCGTCACTTAATTAGATCATTAGATAGTGTTATTAGTTATTAGACAGTATAATTAGATAGTGGTGTTACGACAAATATTGCTACTATTTAGTAATTACTTCCATGTATCATAAAGGAACGTTTTATGCTAATGAGCAATGATGTTTGTTCCCTCTGATGAGCAAAGTAAATAAATTTGTCTCTCTTTTGTTATTAAATGGGAGTAAAAACTTGTTATACGTGTGCAGTAATTGCTGTTTGATGTTTTTAATCACATGTCACTTTCTAGAATATCACTTTCCAGGTTTTGCAATACACCATTGAATAGGCTATAATGATTCTCTTATTCCCTCGGAAAATCAGTGTCACAAATTACCTCTTCCTATTTAGAGTATATGTTTAGTTATATAAAAATTATTAAAATTAATTAAAATTTAGAAAATTTTAAATTTACAAAATCAGAAGTTTTTAATATTAGTAAGTATGCTAAAATTATGCTGTTAATATGCTACCAATACTCCGGAATCACGAACAATATGTAAAAATATATAACTGTATCACTATTCAAATATCATAAAGTTATTGATGGACTGCTTAGAAAAAATTCATTAATTCTGTTTATTTTTATTTATTCGAAAGCGTAAAATATTTTCATTTGCTTAAAGTTCCGTTGTCCTATCCTTGAATTTAGGAGATATGTTTCTCAAATGACCAAAAAATAAAAAAGGATTGTAAAAAAAACAGACCATAGCGTAACGAAAATGTACAGCAATCTGAAAACATTGAAAAAAAGTGACATTTTATAATCTGCAGTTGCTTTGAAAATATCCAAGAATTTCTAACACATTCAAGTTTCTTTAAAAAAAAAATTAGTAAAATTATTTTCTATTGAAAAAATAATTAAATCTAATGTTGAAAACTGTATTGATTTCTACGCATTTTTCGAAAACATAAGCTATAAGAAACTTTGGTATTAAGAAAAATTGTAAAAATTATATGAAACTATAAAATGTTATTTTATGAAAAAATATGATAGTTTTCTGAAAATATTGTAAAACCTCAACTTCAGACAAATGAAATATTTTAATTTGTTTATTTTAAGTAAAAATTTATTATATTTTATTATTTTCGGCTATAACTAGCTTCAGATTCAATAAAGAAGATTATTGATATCGACACCAAATTGAGCCGCTTTTCAATGAAAGAGTATGTTATTTATTCAGTTATATACAATATCTTACAAAAGTGATGGGACACTTGTGCTTTACAAAAGGAAACTGTAATAAATAAATTAAAAATACATGTACAAATTTTTGTGGGTGTGTTTCATACTTAAATTTAGTAGCAATTATTACGTAACAAACATTTTGTCAAAATATTAATTAACTAAAAATACAATTGTTTAGAACGGAGCAAAAGATAGCTTACATAAGTGATGGAACACCATTAGATATGTAACAAAAATAGTCTGAAATAAGCAATAAAAGTATTTTTTGGGTTTTTTTTATTTTTACTGAAAAGCAATTGGCAATAATTTATAAAATCGACTGAGGCATTTCTCTCCAGATTGTTTTGAAATTTTTGTGGTTTTTAGCTGTGTGCAGCCATGAATGCTAAGCGAAAAGAAACTTCGCCTGAAATTCGAAATTTAGTTATTAATTTGCTTAGTGAAAGTGGAAAATCTATTAGTGAAACTGCTGAAACAGTTAACTTGAATCATTCAACAGTTTTCAATATCATTAAACGACATAAAAAGAATCATATGATTCAGAATAAAACAAGACATGCCCGACCTTCAATGCTATCCAATGGAATAAAGCGAATTGTCGTTCGAATTATTAAAAAAAAATCCAAGTATAAGTGCTGCTAAAGTTACTGCTGATTTTCAAGCATTATATGGTGTAATTGTTAATCCTGAGACTATTAGAAGAGTAATTCGATCTGCTGGATATCACGGTAGAGTAGCTAGGAAAAAAATCTTCGTAAGTGAAAAGAATAGAAAAATCAGACTGTCTTTCGCAAAATTATATACAAATTAAAATTCTGATTACTGGAATAAAGTTACATTTGCTGGTGAGTGAATTTTATATATTTGCTCCTGATGGTGTAGAATCTTGGTGCGGAGAAAACCGAGGGAAGAATTTCGTAAACAGAGCTCTTGGTGACAACAGTAAAACAGGGTGGAGGAGGAGTTATGGTATGGGGGTGTATGTCGTCTGTTGGAGTTGGTAATCGTGTTTTTATTGACAGTAAAATGGATCAGTACAAGTATATTGACATTCTAAAGCAAAATTTGAAATCTTCAGCACAAAAATTGAACCTTCATAACGATTTTAAATTCTACCATGACAATGGCCCCAAGCACACTGCTTTGAACGTTAGACTCTGGCTACTGTATAACTGTTCTGAAATAATAAAAACACCACCACAATCTTCAGACTTAAATCCCATAGAGAATATTTGTCAAGAATTGGAATGAAAAATTCGCAAACACGCCATTTCTTCAAAACAACAATTAAAATTGTTGCTGCAAGAAATGGGGTAAAATCACTCCAGAAATACCAAAAAAATAGTGAAATCCATCCCAAGAAGATTAAATCATGTTTTAAAAGTAAAAGGAAATCCAACAAAATATTAAAACCTTTTAAAAAGTAAAATTTTTGGATACATATTTGATAATTGTATTTTTATTTAATTAATATTTTAATATTTTTGACAAAATGTATGTTTTGTAATAATTGTTACTAACTTTAAATATGAAACACACCCGCAAAAAATTTATACATGTATTTTTAATTAATTTTATTACAGTTTCCTTTTGTAAAGCACAAATGTCCCATCACTTTTGTGAGACACTGTATGTATAATTGAAACTATAGGTATATTGACATATTTGATCATTCATTGCCAAGTATATTTATATTAATTGTTATGAGACAGCCATTGGATGATATTCGGCAGTCATCCATAAAGAAAGCTTCAGATCTTTTATCATAGCGAATGTTTGATTTTCCATCATATATCATAAATAATATTTTTTGTTACACAAGATAAGTAATTATCTTCTCATCACCCGTGATGATTGTTAAAAATCATTATCTGGAATGTATCATATTTATCTTCTTTACATCATGATAATTATAATTTGGCAAATGTAGGTAATAACAAAAAGTCGCCATCAGACATGAATGGTATATAGTCTTCACCAATGATTAATATTAACAGAACATCGCCGACGATTAATGGTAAAAAGTCGTCGACATTGTTTAACGGTAGAAAGTCGTCGCTAGTGATTAATAGTTAAAAGTCGTTGCCAGTGATTAATAGTTAAAAGTCGTCGCCAGTGATTAATAGTTAAAAGTCGTCTCCAATGATTAATAGTTAAGAAGTCGTCACCAATGATTAATAGTAAAAAGTCGTCTCCAGTGGCTGAAGGAAAATGTCGTTGCCAAGTATTGAAAGAAAATGTCGTCGCCTGTGATTAATAGTAAAAAGTCGTCAGCATGTGCAAATGTATCTCCCAGGTAATATTATTGTTGTTATCTGGTTAGAGAGTTCTTGACCGTTTCTTCCAGATATAACTGTTCAATGAAGTTATTAATTTCTCATATATTTTTTATTCATCAATTGTTTTGTTAAAGGAAAATTCTTGTAAAACTATAAATCCAATCAAATCACAAATGAGTTTTTTTTCAGTGACCATTTTCTTTCATCAATGGAATGCTGAAAAATTTCTAATTTTTCAGTTATTATATGAAAGGAAGGTGGATCTGATTCACATGTTTACGTTAGAATAAAATATAATTCAGATGTAATAAATTAAAATTCTCATTCTGGAAATGAAATCATCATTCTAGAAATGAAATTAAAAAAGAATAAACATCTATGAATCAAATTTGCTTATTGAGCTATTTGCAAATTATTAAATACATATATGATCATTCTTTTGAGCTTGAATTTCAGTCATGTTGGAGTTCTAAGGCTAAAAAATTTCTAAATGGCTAAAAAATTTCTAGTTCTGATTAATGGATTAACAATGTGTTAAATGTATTGTATGATATATATGAGTAAGAATATAAAGTCATTAGAATTTTAAAACATTTTGTTTTGTCAATCACTTCCTTAAAGAGAGTGTTCTTAAGAATGATTCAAAATAATATTTTTAATTGAAAATTGTAAATTTCAAAAAATTTCACTTATATTTAACTAAGCGAAAGGAGTTACTTCATGAACAATGCTATTTAATATTACAGAAGTTAATTTTAAGAAAAAAACATTGTAAATAGATAGTAAATTCTTGATATTATAAAGTTTTTTCTCATTTAAATTAATTGCATATTCTAAACTTTTTCGCGAATTATTTAACTTTGTTGCAAAATATATAACAACATACTTAATTTTTTATATATTAAGTTTTACAATATATCAAAATTAAATAATTTAACTTTCTGGCCAATTGTAAAAATATCGTGCAAAAATTAACAATTTATAACTAATTTAATTGCTCTAAACATATTTTTCAATTATATTCATAAAACTTCATATGAGAAATTACTATATTAATTATTAAAAAACTAAAATAAAGTATATAAAAATTTTAACTATGAATTATGATTTGCGGTCTTAAAAAAATGAATGCATTCTGACATAAAATTAAAAAATATACTCGTATATATTTCCAGAGTAACAAGCATGTTCTGAAAAAATATTATCCTACTAAAACTTATTGTTTTTGACATGAATAAATGTAATTTATTTTATTAATTCAAATTAGCACTTGGTATAGGAAACAATAGTTTTAATTTTCATTTCAAAATCTCACTATATATATATATATATATATATATATATATATATATATATATATATATACATATATATATATTTATATATATATATATATATATATATATATATATATATATATATATATATATATATATATATTTATATATATATATATATATAGATAGATATAGATAGATATAGATATATTGTTAGAATACAAGAATACATATATATATATATACATATTGTTATATACAAGACAAACATTTTCTGGGTTTTGCTTCCCATAAAATTTTTAAAAATAACTTATTTCATTATCAGTTTCCATTATAAAGTTTAATTGTATGAAAACTATTGCCCTGTAAGAAAGTATAATTACATATAATTGCAGTGGAGAAAGAAGCATTTAAAATCTTGAGAAAAGTCTTGGTAATTTACAAGAAATAAAACGACAAATAAGTTAACATCAAGAAAAATAAAAATTGAATAAGAAAAAAGTCGTACTTAGATAGAGAGAATAGAAAAAGAATAATGATATAAATAATTTCTTTCATTTCAACCAAGTGTTTGCAATATCATAAATGTAACCATGTTCTTGGAAAGTATTCTGTAAGCTTTTTGGAAATAGACCATCTATTTCTTTTAGATAATATAATGTTGAAATTATAACCATTCTATTAATTAACGTATTGACTTTCTTAAATTATTTATTTCCTAATGAGCATGGGATTTCTAAAAAAATCCCATGTAAAATAAAAAAAAAAAAAAAGTATAAAAAATTAGAAATATTAGAATTATTCCTAATACATTAAATATTATTTTGTTAAAATTATTGAAGCAATTTTACTACATATTACGGTTTATTTTCTCGGCAGAAAGTAAAGTATGTGAATATTTATTTCACTTAATTTAGGGAATACACAAATAATTAAGATAAATTCAACATTAAATAAAGAATGAGAGTGCAATAAGAATTATAATGTTAAAAATGTATGAAAGGATGGAATAAAATTTAATGCACTAATGTGCATTAAAATAAAGTTGATTTTTTTAAAACCAGCAGGTTTTAAAAAAATCAACTTTATTTTCGAGTGCAGATTATCTATGATACACTTTTCTGAATTATTTTCTCAACATTTCCATTTAGAAACTGAAATGTTGCCAAATAATACTTTTTCTGAAATCTAACAAATCATATAAGATAATACACATTAGTTATAACTTGTCGATACATTAGTTAGTATAATAAGATTCCTATTGTCTATGTTATTATAATAAAATCTTGTTTATTTAAAAAATTCTAGTAACTTAAAATTCAATGTTTTACAACTTGTATTTAATCAAAGACTATATAAACTGAGTTATATTTATCAATATTTTTTATTAATACAATTTAAGAGATTATAACAGGATTTATTTTTTTTTTAACTGAAAGGAAATATTCTTTGAAATGGTAAAGAAGAGAGCATTTTATTCATGCATCGCATGTTATGGATTAAATTTATCGAACGGTAGTACTAAAAACTCTAAAAAATAAAGTAATTTCTACAAATATCTCTAAGCTAGAATCTATGACAAATTTCAAATGCATTTAAATTACAATATTTTTTAAGCCAGAAAAAATTTAACGATATTTACAATATAAATTTTTTCTAAAATAAGCAATGTAATATCGCAGTACTTACGTATTATGCAATCGTCCTTTTTCTCCATAAAAATAATGTCATGGAATTTTTACGTGTTTAATCACTTTTTTTAAAAATTTTAAGAAAAAGCAAAACTTACTAACATTACTTTAATTACTAATCTATTACTTAAATACTATTACTTAATTTCTTTTAATTAGTGCTAATATTACTAATTAAAAGAAATTTACAAATATTTTCTTTTTAAAAATAGGTGAAAACGTTATTTGTAATTCATATAGTAATAAATGGCATCAATGAACAACACATATTTTTTCACAGATATGGTCGACGCGATGATACGTAAATATCGTAATATCCTAAGCAGGTATCAAAATATGAAATGTTCAACAACAAGAGTGTAAATTAGAATATTCTGAAATATGATAATATAAGTATATTTTTTCTTGAAATAAGACAGTTGTTAACTTGGAGTAGAAATTACTTTTACGAAAAATTTAGAATAAAATGCAAATTTAAATGATAAACTATGGAAATTCAAAAATTATTTTAAAATTAGACTTTTCAATTACATGCCAAAAAGAAAGATTTATAACCAGAATAATACGATATTAATTTCCAAGATAATTTTTTACTATGATAAATAGATAGCATAGTATAACTGCTTATATAAAAGTTAAAGGAATAGGGACAATATGCGATCACTCAGAGTTGTGATAAGAAAACGGTCACCGAATAAAGCCTATTATTGGTATTTGGTAATTTGCCATAGTTTTTGAAATATGGTAAAAATTACAAGTTTTGAGCTCATTTTTGGTTACACTATTGATGTAAGTTCGAAATACTAAGTTTTAGATTTTATACTAAGAAATGCATTATTCAATATATATTTGGAAAAAAACTTCTTAAGATAACATTTTTCATAAAAAAAAAATTAATGGTTAAAAGCTGTTTCAATACTATTATAAATTTTTATTTAGCTTTTTTAAAATATAGGGAGATACATTGCATCAGAGACAAATCTCATAATTTACAAATTCCATTTCCGACGGATTTTTGACTTTGGAACAATGCTCCTCTCCTCAACAGATGATTTCAGGAGAAGTGCCTTGCTCCTTGTCAAAATACCAGTCTCCAATGGAATTGGTAAAGCAGGTTCTGGATCTGACACACAGGGTGAAGTCTCCCAATCCATGGGTTCTTCCTCATCGAGGGGGATGGAACCCATGGATAAAAAGACGTTCACCACCGCGAAGATGTCTGGACTTAGTTCCCAGTCCATCGGCTCAATAGCTTCAAGATAAGGAACGTGTACTGACATCATGAACTTAGCGATGATACAAGATATTAAATAAATAAAGCCCAAAACTTATAAATATTTGCTTAATTCAATTATATTCGCAAAGTTATAAATACAATTTTCAAATTTATGCAAATATATACAGACTTATTCGGTATAATTAATTAAATTAGGTTAGGTTAGGTTACGACAAAAACAGTTTTGGAGCTTTATGCTCGTAGGCTTATAGCTCGCATTGAGTAAGATTGAGTTTTATTCCGAATTAATTAAATTTCTTTCAACGTTTACAAAGTAAACAAAGAACTTGACTCCAAAGTTTTAAATGGCATCTTAGCTAACCATCACAAATTGCAAGTCAGCCAATAAGAAGTCTACAAATGAGTTAGCACTCCACGCACATTTCACAGTATGAAATAACATGGTTATTGTATTAGGAAGCAACGATTCAATACCAGAATAAAACGATAAATCATGATTTAAAATTTACAGATATATTCCGTTGTTTATGTTATTTTTTTCGAAAACTAAAAATCTAAATCACCTGTTGTACAGGTTTTTAATTACATAATATTATAAGTATTTAAACTCTTTCAATATATCAATAATTTTCATTTTTGACTGACTTTAATCGCCAATTAATTCACACAAGTTCGGTTTTGAACTATTGTAAAACCAGTTTAAATAAGAAAAAAGCTATTCACAGAATTAAAAGCAGAAAATGTTCTGAATGAATTCTTCTCATTTTGTTGAGGAAACAACAATATTAAACCTTATAAGCTGCAGGAAAGTTAGAAAGACTGGTTTCTATACAACTGACATTGGTTAAACACCGTTGGCAACATAACAGAACAGAAATTTTTTACCATTTTTATTAATAGAATATCTTGAAAGCACTTTTCATCAGTATATAAGCTCTTATTTGACTTCTTGAAAAGAATTTGTAGCTTCTGTTATTTGCAGAAGCTTTATTTTTCCAAATGATGGTCTTAAATGACATTCAAGTGATAGATAAAAATGGCTATTTCGAAATAGTTACGTTTTCTACTCATGACTTAATGTCTTGTAAATATAGAATATCAACAAAAGCCCAAAAAGATTATGCTGATTTATATTACATTAAATTTATTTGCTTGTTAATATAAAGGTAAAAATTATTGAATTACATAATTTCAGTATTGAAATTATTCTCTCAATGTATATTTAATTTCTATATATGAAACGAGCAAAAGGCAGACAATTATTTGATAAACATAAAATGTTAATTGATTCAGCAAGAATAAATTTAGTTCCAAAAAAAAAAAAAGCTAATTGAAAAGATCTAATATTGTAGCCTTAATTACAATAGTTATTCATTCTGGGTACTTCATGTTAAATAATCTCCGCTCGTAATGCGGCACTTTTATTGGTTTATAAATGTTTAGAAAAAATAAAATGATGATAAATCAGCATAGCGGCTTAAATAGTATTTTCAAACTTCAAAATTGCTATCTTTGTTTAAAGAATGTGTTGACAGAAATAATAAGTCAGTCACGAAGCAAAGAACAAATTTAGTTTGAAAATTATTTATGAATTCGTTTCATATAAATGATACTGAAATAAATAATTAGTTTCCTGCTATTAAACAGTGGTCAGTATCAGTACAGTGGTCAGTAGGGAGCCTCCTTTTACCATACCAATCTTATCACAATGTCATAAAAGACTTAATAATACAGAAGTGTTTGAAAATCATAGTTGTTATAATCTTAGATTTGAAACATTTTTTAAGAATAAATATCATCCAGTAAAAAAAGATCACTAGCTTTCCTTAAATTTTTTTACAAATTGAGGGAACATGAAAGCTTGGTAAAAGTATTTACAAAGCAGGAATTCGCGAGTCGACACCATGAAATGCCATGCTCTAACATGTTTGAGTGTGTGTTTCTATAAAATATACTAGAAAAGAACTCTCAACATCCATTGAAGATTTAATGTGAACTATCATTTTTCCTAAAGATTTATTTTTAAATCAAAATTTCATTTGAGGAAGAAAGTTATATTCAAATCAAACTCTGGTACTAGACAAGCAGGACATAAAATGTGTCAGATGGTTTGTTGCATGAATGTTTTCATAGTAAATATTTGCGTTTTCATTGTGTTTTATTTGAGCGTCACAAGGGGGAAAATTCCCACACACCCAATGTATGCGCATGCAGAAAGTAAAAGCGGAATATTTATTTCCTATTTCATTTTCTTTATTTGCATCAAACTTAACGAGAATTTAACTTTTTGTGAGCGACGGGGTCAAGTATCGAACCCGTTGCCTTCCACAAGTGAGGGTACCATGGATTACTGAGTTTTCTAACAATATTACTACCTCTCTGCTTGAATTTATTTATTTTTTTTTTAATTATTATTATTATTATTTTTTTTTATCTTTTCTCAAATTCTTAAGAATCAGTATTAGATTTTTAATAAGGTTCTTTCTAGCAGTTTCCGTTTTAAATATGTGTCTTATCATTTCTTTAATTGAAGAATAATTTTATAATTCTTCAATTTAACATAATTAAGAGATAGATGTATGCAGCAATTATTTTATTTCACTGAATTGTTTTTTTGAAACTAGTAATTTTTCTTTGATGAAGCTTGTCTAAAATATATCATACCTGCTCATGTACATAGAAGATTTTTGGTCTTAAGTACATCTTTTTTAACAATGTTAGTCAATTAATTTCAACGAAATTCACATAATAAAAATCCCTGTTGTAGAATGAAATAAATGATGGCAGTTCGTTATTGATTTTCATTGATTTATGGTAAAAACGTCTTCCCATTTAAAGTATTTAATAAATGTTCACCATTTAAAAGTTCTCACCAGTGATTAATAATAAAAAATATTAATTTCGGGAAGAGATAACCCATGATTTAACGAAATATCTTTCGTCAGTGATCAATAACAAAAAGTCATCACCATTTCTTAAGGGTAGATTGATCGTGATATATTTATACATGCATACATAGAGGTGCAGGCGAATCCCGGATTGTACCATTAGGTTAAAGAGTTTGGTATACTCATCCATCACCAAGTGCCTCGTAATTTTGAATCACGGTCAGGTGACGAGGTCACACCAGAACTGGCACCCTCCTCTCCACATCCACGCCACACCAGCGGAAGGACTTTGGACGTCACATATTAACCTGCACACGTCTCCAACCCACGGAAAAAATTAAATATAATTTTTTAAAATGCTTTTAAAATTTTTCCAGAATATTCATATTTAAGTCAATTTTTCAGCTGTTAATAGAAAAAATATATATACATCAAACATTAATTAAACTAAGACCATAGAATCAAAGTTGTCTGTGTTCTATATTAAAATAGAATCAATGTTTTATTTTAAATCTATCAAATGCATCTAGTTTAAAAAAGTTCTATAATAATTTATTCCTATTGTTACAAATATATTGGAACTAATTGAATTATGTATGATATTAATTTCTAAAAGTGAATCTATGCACTCATGTTAAAATATATATCTTATAAAAGCAATAAAATTTACATTTTTGCAATTAAATTTCCAGTGTAAAATTTGTTAATAAAACATTAGGAAAATCATAACAATTAACAAACTACTAATTTATTTTTTCTAAAACTGGAAATTATTTTTAAAAAAATCTTAATAAATATTGTCATTTACTGGATTTTTCATATTAGTGAAAAAAGAAAAGCAAATCTATAAAACTGAAATTCTTGAATGTTAATTTTGTGTCCTGCATTGAAATTACTGAAATATCCTATCGTGAAAAAATATTAGATATTGAGTAAAATACATTTCATATTAATTTCAATTGCATAATAGTACTATATAAATTATTTATGACATTTTGAATTTATAAGTATTAAAAAAATCCTTCAACACAGGTATTTTTATCTATTAAAACATTTATAAATATATGAATATTTAAAATAAGTTTTCCTTAATATTGTCTGGCTTATTATTAAACATACACTATCATTAAATTATTTTTAACGATATTTTTTTTTTTTTTTTTTTTTTTTTTTTTATACTTAAGACGGAAAACAGCATAGGTACACGAGTCGAATACAAAATTGAATGGCATAGTATCATCGATGCACTCACTCCCTTTTCATCGAATCTTAAAAAACTTACCGGGCCAAACGCCATACACTCATCACACCATGCACTTCAACTGAACGGGTGGGGACACCGCAGCCGCTCTCCGGTCGAGGTGACAAAAGGTCCACTGTTCCATGCACTATTGCCGCTGAGTTTCCATCGGTTAATATCGTTAACCCAATCACCACCCCAGTGTTGAATTGCTACTAGTGAAAACACTATTGAATATATTGAAACGAAAAATTTCAATGGCTAATTAAAATCTAAGAAATGTATGGTAAATTGTAATAGTTTGCTCTCTTCCGTTTCAATAGGTTGCCCCTGCTCTCTAAGGGTAAATTTATATTATTTCAATTTCATCTTAATTTTAATTTCGATTACTAAAAAATAATTTTATATGGAGGTAAATGTTTGCAATTGTTTTAAAACATAATTGGTTTATTAAATTTATATTATATACAAAAAAATATACATTATTTACTAGCCTGAAAATTCGATTAAATTTTATAAGATATAATTGTGGTGGAAAAAAACAAGTGAGGTGTTCTAAGTTTTACTTGGATGATTTCAAATAATATAAAATAATTTGATTCGTTGCATTAAATTTGCTAACATTTTAAATTTAGTGTATTAGTATATTATATGTAATTTTCACATTGTAATGGGGATATGCAGTAGTAAATTTGTGTAGAAAGCTAAGTACTTATAAACTTTTGACAAATTATTAAATTCACATAAATTATTATTAAAACAGCTATTCAGTGTGTTATTAGTAAAAAGATTAAAAATAATAAAAATATATTCTAATAATTAGTGACATAAAATGTATCCTAAGAATTCATGTATAAGCTTTTATCCAATCTATTCAATTTTTACACTTAAGATAGAACTCAGTCTAATATAAACCTTATTCATAACCATAAGTCTTGTCGTAAGTATATGGCACAGGTGCCATGTAATCCAGGATGTCAAGTTCTGAATTTTTTGGGGGGATGAAATATGTTGCCAAGAAAAACGTTTTGTGACGTGCGTGATGACGTAAATACTAGGTGAAGAAGTAATTTCTTATAGGTCTCTATATCTATGATGTAATAAAAACCAGGTTAGCAGATACGTAAAAAAATCCGCCAAGAAAATCAGCAAATTTAAAATTTGGCATCCTGGATTATACGGCACCTATGCCTTAGTATGTCATATTCAGTATCTTGCAGAACATTATTTTATGGTTGGAGTGCGTGTTCAGATTGTTTCGATTTAAATCTTCACTATGAATGAATCATTTATTTGCATATGATGAGATATATATATATATAAATATGAAAAAATGTATGTTTTATATGTATAAGAAGCACAATAATTCACATCTTAATATCAGCAAAATTATAATGTATTCAAAGCCAGTAATATTTACAAAACACAATATTTATCTTTCGATTATCGGAAACGTCACCGTTGCCACTATTTTTTATCCTGTTAGATGAGAAATTTTGATTCTACTGTTGGCTTCTATTTGAAGCTTGAATTTTCTCTGTCAATTGTTTTAAGAAAATCAGTCAAACACTGAGAAAAATTAGATAACTTAATGGTTAAAACAGAACAAGAGCTAGATCGTTACTTAACATGGTGTTAATAAAATTTGTAATGTGGCAAAAAATTTCTTAAGGGTGTGATTAATAACTGAAATTTTACATCCATAAGTTCTTCACCCTGCAAAAAATTTACACATAACTTAATAAATAGTAAACATATGAAGGAATATACATTGTAAAGCCAAAATATCGATCCCATCTACGAGACTTGAGAGATGCATGAATTTTTGGAAACGATACGCAATTTATTCTGAAGAGAGTCTGTCCTCTATTCCTGTCATCAAGTGATTCATGGAAAAGGGTTGTGAGTTTGATAGAAGAGGACTAATTATGATGACGCAAAGACTCGAAATAAATATCTCCGAAACTATACGAATGATCGGCTGCCAGCAGGATAAAATGAAGGTGAGCTGAGTAAGACATCAGAGTTGGAAGTCCACACATGATAAATTTGACTATCCTTCTTCGTAAAATAAGATCGGCGACAGATAATAAGACACACCACGGATTCGTGTGCTACATCTTCTACTTTGACTCGTATTGTTGTTTCTGATCCCTAGTTAGTATAAAAAAAAAATTAAACCAATTTAATAAGTCTAAAAAATTCCAGTAAAATTAAAGAGGTTAAGAAAACATCTAGTCCAATTCAAAACAGGCTCAGGCTTCTGTTGAGCAGATTTATGACCAATATTCAGTCTTTAACTGATCCATTGGATTATGGTGTCTCCCTAGACCATGGTAGTCATGTTGACTCTTCAGTGCATATTATCAGCATACAACCTTCTCTGCTTCAAAATTATATCAAGATACTTTGAAGACCTACTATCTACATTTACCTATGATCTGCATTAGCTATGAATTACAATGTTGCTTTGAATATGTTCACCTCATAATCAATTTTTTAAATAGATGTTCCATTGGCTCATTTTATTTTCATTAAATAAGCAACTTATAAGTTTCATGAGAATTCAAATGCGAATATTGATAAATTCTATATTGAGAATGCAAATTTTCAAACATTGTATCAAAGTTATTTAATAGCTAACTTTGCATGTAAAATTCACCTGAATGAAAAGAAATATATTTGACCTTTTTTCACAATGATTTTAACTGATATATTTTAAAAACAAATATTTTTATTAAAAAACTAATTTTCTGAGTACAATGCAAAACTCTTAACTATGACTAAGGTTTTGGTGAAATATAAATTCTTTTATTTTTACTACACATTAATTAAAAAAAAACTTGACATATATAACAAAATTTCATTTAAAAAAAAAAAAAAAAAAGTGTGTGGTTTCATTTTTTATTCACTTATTAAAATTTCAAGTAAGTGAAAAAATTTAATATTTTATTTAGAATATTCATTTCTTATACAACTTTATATAAACATTATTTACATTTAGACATTTAATTTAAAAGAGTTGATTCAAATTAATAAACAGTTAATTCACACTTTTAATTGGAATACAGAAAACAGTTACACAATAATCAGACAAGCAACATAATTCTTTAAATTGGATTTGAAAACAAAATACAGCATACATATAACTTTTAATACATTAAGAATACATTTTATTCATTGCATAAATTATAATTCTTTTCTTCAATCCTTATAATATTAAGCCAGTCTGATAAATTTCTGTTAAATATGCCTTATTAACTTGAGCACTTTTTCCAAAATCACTTTTTAAAGAAAAGGCTTTTATGATTGTAGAAGTTTTATAACTTATGAATAAATAAATAATAGTTCAGCTACTTATTATTAGGGATTTTTTTAAATCAATTTATGTAAGATTAAAAATAATCAGGTATAACTGTTAATTGGAAAATCCAGAAAACACTTGGAAGTAACATAAAGCAGTTTATAATTAATGGTATATTTATATTTTCTAAGCAAAAATTTAAAAAACTCATTTCATCAGTTTTTAATAAGCAATAAAATACCACAGTTAACATATGAAACACATACATTGTACAACATACAACACAGTTTAATTTTGATTATTTAGAGCACAATGTAATTTTCAAGGTAGGGAAGAATCAAGAATATTTTAATCAAAATCAGATGCACTTTTTTATTAAAAAAACTTTTATTTCACCTAATTATAATATTTTACATACAAATACAGAAAAGAAAATAGTATAATAAAAACATTGGCCCCTATATATAAACATTTTATCACAATACATGACTTTTTACAAGTTAAATTAATAAATAGAGCCATATTTTCAATAGATAAAATCTAATAAGGCACAATAAAGGAATATGACAAAGGGTATACATGGAAATACAGCCGTTACTAATTTTTCAAAATTACAATTTGAAGTGATTGTTATAATTATTTTTAAAATTCGCTTTTCTTTGTGCATGAGTTTAATCTGTATTTACAATTTTTTGTTGGCACATTCCAGAAATCAATCTTAAGCTCAACAGACATGACAGAAACATGTTACAAAACAGGAAACAAATTTGAATTTCAATTGGTATCACTCCTCCTGTACAAAGGAATAACAAATTTAGATCCGAAAGGGGAAGAATATGTACAACCATTTATGCTATTAAAGATGTTACTTGGGAGTCCAATATCGCAGATATGAATACTACATTTATCATTTTTGAATGCAAAAGGAAGCACTGGAGACAAGATGAATTTTAAATCTGTGGAAATATAGTCGGACGGAGGATCAAGTCCAAGTACAGGTGCTTTAGATTGCTTTGCCCACATTCTTGCAGACTGGAGCCAATTTTTGTCGCTGATTTTACAGTTGCTGTTATGAGATTCTAATGCATCAACAATAATATCTACAGTTGTTGGCAAAGCTGAGGAAATGAGAATAAATTAATATTTTAAAGTATAGGAAACACTTTATTACTGAAATTGTTACAATTAATTTAAAGTATAACATACCCAAATTTAAGTAAAATACCAGAGAGAATGTATACATTATTTGGAAACTTAACCAAAAATTTAAAATATTTTTATTATCAATATTAAAAGCTAATAATTATTTAATTATAAAAAGTTACAAAGAAAATAATTCTACATTTTTAAAACTAAAGAAAACTTAGATGACTTTAGATATTTATTTCACAGTAACTGTAAAATTATTTTTATTTTTATATGAATGAGGCTTAATTAATACTATAATTTTCTTAAACTTACTATAAGTGGATATAGTTATAACTATTTAGGAAATGAAAAGAATGTAAAGGGTGAAACAAATACTTGACCAGTTACATAGTGATTAAAAAATAAAAGTTAATCACTTAGAAATTAAGAAAAATGTTTCAAATTTAACCTAATGCCAAGTAAGTGAAAGCAAATGACTACTTTGTTGTTATACAATATAATTTCAGCAAATTTATATTATTAGAGATTAAGATAGAAGGAATTTTATAAAGAACAAAGTCAATATCATTCTGCACAATATGGATGTACAGGAATTATGTGATGAAGTATTCTTTGCAATATTAAATAAAAATAAGAGAAGCCAGAAGAGAAATTTAATTGAAAAAGAGAAAAATATAACATATTTCCCCTTTTATATGATAAAATTATAATCATGTTTTTGACTTACAATAGTTTTCAGTGGTCTAAACTATAATTTGAATTTTTGTCAAAAACTACTATCCACAAAGGTAGATTTTACAAAACAACATCTTTTTTTAACTAGCATATCTCAATGTTATAATTAAAAAAAAAAAGTTGTCCAAAAAACCATGAAATATTAATATTTAGAGTCACTATATGAAAAAAGACAATTTTTCTAAAGTTAATGTTCTATTAATGGCATACATAAATAAGTGCATGCATGCATACATATTATATCATAAAATTGTATATATAAATAAATATAAATAAACCATAAAAATGAATTGCATACACGAAAATTATATATAATTTAAAAGAGGCTATTTTGACAAT
Organism: Latrodectus elegans; assembly: GCA_030067965.1. Taxonomy (NCBI): domain Eukaryota; kingdom Metazoa; phylum Arthropoda; class Arachnida; order Araneae; family Theridiidae; genus Latrodectus; species Latrodectus elegans. The sequence goes on from CM057815.1 coordinate 78,812,168, forward strand.
TTTAAGACATATATACATATGTATATATATTATATACATATATATATATATATATATATATATATATATATATATATATATATATATATATATATATATATATACATCCATAAGAAAAGTGCATTATATATATACACATACATAATGCATTTTTAAATGCTATACTGAAAGAAAATTTTCACTAATATTTAATATCATAAAAATGAAAATTTTATGGAATACCTGAATATATTTCATAACAGGGTTCGTACAGATTTTCAGGAATCAAATAAAGAATTTCCAGGAGGTATCGACATTCAAGATATATTTTATTTTATTTAAAAAATTGTTCTTAATCAAATATTCATATAACTATGCATATACAATATTTTTAAATATATCAGTAAATAATAAAAATAAATAATTACAAAAATTGATGAGAATATTTTTTATTTAAGTAACAATTACATTTAATGATTACTTCAAAAGCCTTCAATGACTTTACAGCTGTAAGAGAAATTTTTTTTATTTAAATAATCAATATTCTATATATTACTTGATCATACCTTGTATAAAATAATGGAAATTACAGAGTTTTTAAATATCTTCAACAGATTGCTATCTATTAATTAATTGAGTATTTCAAGATGCATACAACAACCTTTCTTCAAATATAAATATACTTAAAACAAATATAATTATAAGATAAAGTTTCCAGGATGATTTTTTTCCCTAATAATAATATATATATATATATATAAAAAAAAAAACATTTATAATAATTCTTTTGTTTACTTTCAAACTCTTAGAGCTACACAATTTCACATATATATTTTAGACTTTTTGATTTCTTTAATCATTTAATAGATTTTCTCACTTCTTGCTTATTTATACACACAAATAAAGGTTAAAATTAACCCTAGCGGAAATTAAAAAGACCCTTTCCTCCAAAAATTATTAAATATTTTATTTCAGTCTTTATATTTCATTGATAAACAAATTAATCCTGATCCCTGAAATTATATGCCATTTTAACCAACTACTCTACATTAAAAAAATAATAAAATAAAATTATAAAATAAAGATTTCTGTACAATTTTTTTTTTTAGTTATCCGAATACGGTTTTGGGGCTGCCTAGAGAAGAATGGTTGAGATAAATTATCATCATTTTCACTGGCATCCGACACAACATTAGCAGACTGAGACTGATCAAGTGGTTTAGGAACATATTCCTCTGTATCACTATTACTATACATATGTTCTGATTCACTAATAGAGGGCAATTTTTGAAGCATTTTTATTGGTTCAGAATAACTAAGACCTCTACGTGCCATTTATTTTCAATTAACAAATTATAAAAGTTAACTAGAAATTAACCTTTTGAGTCCGGCATCACTGTTTAAAAAAACTGCTCCTAGGGCGGCGCAAGAAGATGACTCCCTTGACCGAATGGAGAGGGTCATTTTCCTCCCATTTAAGTGCTGCAGGTTTCACCATGACGAATCTTTAACTTTTGAGGGAGATACACAGTGCTAGTTTTCCCATAATTCTCATGAAAATGTAAATGTGTTTACCATAAATACTATACTTATCGACAAGCTATCCATTTTTTTCTATTTGTTGTTTTACATACCACATAAAGAAATATTATAAGAATTTGAAGATTATATGCATGCATTTGTAAAACAAATTTAGTCTGTTTCAAAAACAATATGGCATACATTAATTTATTACAGAGAATTTTCTGAAATAATTATTTAAAATAATTACAGACTTTTTTAAAGTAATGAATTTGCAATTAGTTATAATAAAAATTTATAAACAATAAACTAACTGAATATTTTAAAAACATTCCTAAAAGCAGTCTGCCTGATATTAAAATATGTAAATAAATAAATAAAGATATTTTGAGCAAATATTTCCTTTTATGAGTAAGTACAAGCAAATTGCTGAAGTTGCATTTGAAAAAGATTAAAAGTAATCTATGTGTTAAATACAGCAATGATTTCAGTTTTCTTTTGATTTAAGTATTTCTATTTATAACAAATTTCTATATTGAATGGAAATTTATGCTTAATAAATATATGCTTTATATCTTTCATTAAGAATTTTATCATGAAAGATATAAAAGCATATATTATAGATATAAATATATGCTTTTATATCTTTCATTTTAAGGAAAAAGCTTAAAAATGGAATTTTCCTTTCTGCATGTGTCTGTAACTAAGTATGAAACGTTTTGCACAATGAAGGTAGCCAGACGAATCTTGAGTTTCTCTTTTACATGTAGCATTTAGGTTGATTGTTTAATAAAATTACATTTGTCATACAATCAATAGTAATATTCGGTTCATTTCTCAATGACAGAGAATTTGAAAATGTTCGTTCAAATAGTACATTCCAAAATATACTCGTATTAGTCTCAGAATATATTTTTATAAAATTCTTATCAGAATATTAGCAAGAAAGCATTAACTTTATATTGGGAATAAATTTTCATCTTAAGTAAAGGCAACTTTTTTAAATATCTACCGCATCTCAATTTATGATTGGAAGTATTTTCATTTTTATTTTATTTCTACCTGCATGTTTTTGTTGTGAGATTAAAAAATACAATGTGGTCCAGGAATGCTTTCCATAAAAAATACATCGAAAGGAAGAAACCAAAAAAGAGGTCTAGCATCAATTCCGACATTTGTGTACTTAATAAAAATTGTGGCGTTTAGTATTCTTTATTCAATAGTGAACTGGAATAATGAATAAAATATATTTCACCTTGAAGAGCATATCTCTAACACTAAATGAAAACTAATTCGTTACAAAAAAACTTATTTCATTAGTCCATCTAAAACTCCAGAATGTCAAAAAAGCTTTCATATTACAATGAATATCGTTTCTTAATGAAAATGTTTCGAAGCCTATTAAATCTTTGAATTGGGATTTTCCTAACACATACCTTCTCATGTGTAAATTATCATGAGAAACTTTTAACATTACATTAATATTTTCTTATTTTAACTTTTAAAATATCAATCTCAAAACCAGCAATTTTGGTCAGGGTTAGACCAAGAATAGTCCTGTTTATAGGGATCATAATTGTCAAAAATGTAAGGACACTAATGCTAATTTTCTAGGGTTTATTATGTAATTTAGTAATAATTGAACAATGCAAAAGCCAGCATACCAATTTACTGGTAGTTAAAAATCATAAAATACAATATATAGTCTCAGATTCTCATAAATATGAAATTGTATAGTTAAAGGACAACCATTAATACATACAATTAAAAAATATATATTCTTATATGTGTAGTTCTGTATATATATATATATATATATATATATATATATATATATATATATATATATATATATATATATATATATATATATATATATATATATTAATTTAATGTAAATTTTTTATAAAATTAATCAAATGATAAATAAACAATAATAAAGTGAAAACATAATATAGTAAACAAATGGAACATGTGTTCAATAGATAGTACAAAATTGATAAGAAATATAGAGTAAAAAGAAACTGAAACGAAGTACCAACATGGCCAGCTTCTTTAGGAAGTGTTAACCATATTGGCATAAAGTATGACTTGCTTTGTACCAATATGGTTGGTTGGTTCAGCATTGATTCTAGACTTAAGCCATTCATTTAATGAAGCCAATACAACACTAATAATTACACACACACATATATATATATATATATATACACACACATATATATATGTATATATATGTAATCTTTTTATAATTTATTGGTATTTTGACTGTGGGAAAGTCAATACCTTTATGATCTTTTCTAATTTTTGTATTTTATTAGAATTTTTTATTAACAATACATTTATAAATGGAAATGAGACATTATATACAAACTATTTCTGCAATACGAATATAAATATATATATTTATAAAAATTTTGTATACAATAAATTCAAATACAATTTATATTTTGAGATAATTTTCAAAACAATTTTTATCAATGCATAATGCTACATCACATGTTTTGCATACTACTGATGATTTTTTTTGTATTCCTTGCTTATGACAAACAACACACCTTCTTAGTTTTTTACCAATTGACCAATGCATTTTTTCTTGGCAAATTCTTTTAGTAGAAATAGGGGACGATAGTAGTGCTGGTTTTCTGGAAGAGGTTGAATGATTTTCTAAGTCTATAAGAGAATAAATTAAATTCATCTGGAAAGATTTATGAGTAGTTTCTGCTCTGACTTTTTTACATATAATAAATACATTTAAAACGCTCAAATCTAATAAATAGAAAAATAATTTTTTTGTCCATTTTAATTTTCTCTGACCAAATGTGTAGGTATTGGCCATTCTATCACTTTTATCAATGTAACCCATATGTTCATTACAGTCAGAAACAATTTTGGGTTTTTCTTTTTCTTCATTCCTAATAAAACTTGGATTATGCATGTTGCTTAAAATGTTAATTTCGCGTTTGTCCTTCCAACAGATCGCTGTCATCTCACTGCAGAAACTGAGACAAACGTCACCTTGCTTTAGCTTTATTTTTTAAAGGTATTTGGGGAAATTTTTTCTATTGCTTCTTATTGTGCCACAGGAATTGATTTTCTTTTTTAGAAGATCACAAAAAAGTTCCAGTGAAGAAAAAAAATTACCCATATATAATTTATGGCCTTTATTCTTCATGGAATTCATTAATTTTGATACCATATTATGGGAAGCAGAAATTCCTGGATTCATTTTATTTTTGTCCTTACCTAGATAACTTCCATATCAAAAGTATAGCCATATTTGTTTGCTAATTTATAAAGCTTAATACCCCCCTGTTTTAATATATTGCTTGAATATCACTTTTCCTTTGAATTTTATAATGACTTAATCAACTGCAAGTTCTTCAGGCAAATGATAGTGCTCCTTAAAAGATTTATTTAAAAAATAAAAAATTGTTTGTAATTTCCACAATTTGCTGTAGTATTTTTCATCTAGTTTTGGTTTTTTCTTATTGTCTGTAAAATGTAAAAATCTCAATACATTAAAAAAATCTATTGCGAGACATAATTTTTCTAAAAACAGTAGTTTCAATCAATTCATCTGTCGACCAATAATCTTTGATGTTATCTTTATTTATATGGCCAATTAAAAGAATTTTTTTAATTCTGGTGCATCAATATCAGTCCACTTTGTCCCATGTTTTCTTTTACTACTTTCCGGATGTAACTAATATTTGGGAAGCATATCTATTTGTTAGATCTGCAATAAAGTTTAAAATTTCTTCTGAAAAAAAAATAAATGAAAAAGTTCATGCTCCTCAACTAAATCCTTTATTCGCTCAGAAATACTGTAATCCCTCGTAAATTTAAAAATGATAGGCTTATCATCTGCTTTAGCTTTACGCTAATCAAAATCAAATGATACAGAGGAATTTGCATCATTATTGACGTCAAAAAAACTAATATCCTTGCATTCAGTTTCATCACAGCAATCAGAATCACTGTCTGCAAAATTTTCTTCTTCTAATTCTTCCAATAAAATTTCTTCATCAGTCAATCCTTTACGATGTGAAACCATCAAAATATTTTTTCTAGCGACGAAAAAGTAACTTGATTGCAATGAAAAAATTTGCTAAAGTGAGGATGAAAATGCTTCCCTTTTAAAAAGAGGAGCCAATAAAATCGTTTTTCGCCAAAATTCTCCACTCAGACAAGTCCCCAATTTTAACGACTTTCACACACAAAACAGCAGCAATTAAATCTCACTCAACTGCCCGAAGAAACTTGAGTGGGAAAAAGTCAAGTACTTGAAAGGGTGAAAAAATCCATGATACAACTGTTGTACCACAGCCGTCTTCTGAGACACTCACTTTCTTGGTACAACAGTTGTACCGCCGAGACGAAAAGGTTAAAACTATATTTGAAAAAGTTAAACTAAAAATATATAAATTCAAAAAAATATATACACCATATTAGAAAATGAATAGCAGCGAAAAGAAAAATCAAGAGCATAAAAATACTATAATTGGAGAGAATTTAAATTAACTGATATATTTCTATACCACACTGAAGCTTCTCAATTCAAGAGGTTAATAAAGTTGTAAAAATATTATCCTTCCAAATATAAGAGTAATCCTTCCTTGTAACATTCCTCAACATTAATTTATTACACTCCAAAAGAGAGAAAAAGAGTAAAAAATATACACAACTGTTCCCCTCAGCATTGAATTCAAGGCTAATCACACTCTAAATCGCAGAAAGGAAAAGTGCCGTAGCAGCGCAATGTTCCAGATGATGGAACACCTAGATTTTTCAGATAATTCTGTGTATACTTTATGCGTAAAAAATTTTAAGTAATATGGAATCAATAGTTCAAGGTACAAGCAACAGAATAACATAGAAATTTTTTTCAAACAATTATTTTTGTATAAGAAAAAAAAAAAACTTGGAAATATTCCTTTCAAAATAAAGGGATTTAAATTATCTGCTATAATTGAAAATTATTGATCGTTTTATGTACTGCTACCATCTATTCTGAAAAAAGAGAGACTAAAGAGCATTTTATGCCCCATTTCATCTTTTTAACATATAATGCAACAATTTAAAGTTTGCTGTTCCATCACCAGGAACACTGAACCACAAAGGGTTAAATAAAAAATTAAAGATACCTGCAATATGATGTACAGCCATTCCACCACTTAATTTAAATAGTTTCATTTCTCTAGACATCTCAGGTTGTAAGTCATTCATTTGAGGTGGTGTAAGAATTGCAACATTCACACAATGATTGGCCAGGTGCCTTCCACAGTTCACCCCCTGACACCCTTGAAGATGAGGACCACACAATATAACAACTGTTGGTCTTTGATGAGTGTTTTGTGGAGTTAGCCTAGCAACAAAAATAACACTAAATTGAGTTTATATTATAAATATGTTTTTAATTATTAGACATTTGTACTTGACATTTAACACAACCATACAAATATACATGCAAATTGTTGAGAATGCTAAAGTGGATAACTTTAAAAAAATTCCTAAGTTTTTTAAAATAAATTTTTACTTATATTTTTAAGTTGTTAAAAATTGTATTCTTTTATATATCCTTCATTAATATTTGCAGTTAATATATATTTTTATTAATCAATTTATTACTCTAATGTCACTTTTAACATACAAGGGACATTTAATTTGGATCTATATCTTAAGTGGATTACAAATCAATAAAAATTAACCACTCCTAAAGAGAATTAAACATAAACTAATGTTTGAGTATTAAAATGTTAGACATTTCAACTAAAATTGTGATTAATTATCATTTCTCTTTATTTCAGCAACAGTAAAATTTAAAATTACAATTTACTTGGTTTTTTTTTTTTTTTTTTTTTAATTAAAGAAAACAGTTTGAAGTAAGTGAAAAAATGTACTTTTTATGGTATTGAAAGTACATTTAAGTGAAGATACATATTCGTTTTTTCATAGTAATAGTGAAGCATAAGCCTTATATTTTAATTGTTGATCAAAAATTATATTTGATAGATTGTCATAAATCCTTTTCTTTTCTTTAGTCATCCAACACTCTAAAAAATGGAGAAATATAAGTTACATTGATCCTGAAATTTTGTTCTATAGATTTTTTGTAACAAATTGTTCTTAAATACTGTATAATAAAATTGAGATATATTTTGCCAATAATATTGTTGCAAAGTCATTAATTGTATAAAGTAATATACCTTACAAAACATCTCCCATATTAAAGAGATGAAGGAATTTATCCTAATCTAAAATTTCATTATATATTCATAATATGGAGAAATATAAGTTTATAAGCACATATCATTGTTTTAATTTACAATTAAGATTTGTGATATTTTCATGACAAAGTTAAGGTAAATTTAAAACAGTAAATTTAAAGTGGAGAAAGATAAAGTAGAAAAATATAAAGCTGGTTGCTCAGGGAAAAAGATAGAAAAATAATAATACAACAAAAGTAGCACTTAAACAGAGGAAAATTAAAGATTCTGAAAACTTACAAGTCACAAAATTGAGAAAAGAAACTATTTCCAGCTAAAACATAGTTTAAATACTCCCAAATACATTATTTCCATATAAAAATAAGTTTGAAAGCAAGATACATAATACAAGATATAAAAGAACTTGATTCTTTGCTTAAATGTTAAAATTTTTTTCACTGTAGAAGATCTCTTACCAACTTTAAATATGCAAACTGTCTTTGAAAATGTTAATACTATATTATTAACATTTTCAAGTCCAGGTGGGATTCGAATATGAATTGCTGAACCAAAGGACAGAGCGCAAACCATTTTTTTACAAGTTCTGCTCGAATATCACTGAATAGAATGGATGACTGAAAATATGGCAAAATAATTACATGAAATCTGCAGCAATTAGTCAAATTAGGAAACCTATTATCTTTTTATTTCAATGATGCAAAATGGCTTATTAGAAGTACACAGCTAATAGAAATATTAAAGATGTCGCATATAACAATTAAAATTTTTTTCTTTCTAGAATAAGTGTTCACAAAGATTGAATTAAGTCCCAAAAATTTAATGGATGGCTATTTGAATGCATATCAATTTTTACATCATTAATGTAGATAACTTCATATTTGATTATGAAATTAGGAAACTTTGAATAATTCATCTATTTTCATTATGTTACATTTAATTTTGCTGTCATTTACAACACCAAACAAAAACCGTTTTTAAAAGGGAATTTCATTTATATTTAAAAGATTCACAAATGCCATACAAAGAAGAAAACATACCGATGGCATCCTCCAACTAATTGCAAAACCATTTCAGTGGCTGCCCGACCTATCAATTCGAGACGAATCTGAGCCCCCAAACCTAGTTCTTCTGCTCTCATGAAAAGGAGATTCTTAAATTCCATAGTAACACTTGGCACAACCAAACCAGAATCTAAGGGAAAAAATAACTGTGTGTTATCAGTAAACCACACACTTCAAATACATATATATATTCAATAAAGGTCAAGTAAATTAATTTTTAAACTAATAAAAAATTAAAACATTTAGAAAAATATTAAAACTGAAAATGAATATTGATGCATAAAATCTTGAAGCATACAGAAGTGCAAAAATAAATGTGCATTTCATTATTTTTGTGTATCAGAATTACTAAAAATATCACATTTAAGGTTCTTAAAAAATGGGTAATTAATGACAAAATGGGGAAGAATTTGGCATCAATGTTTTCCTTAATTACAAAGAAGTCATCCACTCATACATGCATGTATCCAAAATTAATTTAAAAGCAGATAAATTACAAGAAAACTCCAATACCTCTTAGACTAATAAAAATAAGAAGTACTTGGAAAACTATCCCAAAACAAAAATACACACAACATATGAATTGTGAACGGAGTTCTGTTTAAATTCCTACTTTCTACCTAACAAATAACATACACAAGCAATATTAAATTCAATTTAAATATAATAGTACAAATCATTTAGAGCATATTTAAAAATGCTATGTATGTAAGTATCAAATATGTTTTATTATACATAAAGTATCTGCATTAAAAATGATTCATTCACACTGCCCCATCTTTTTCCTGTTCCATATTTCTCCTTCTAGCAAGGGAAGAAGTTAACAGAAAGTGAGTATTTTAACTGTTCATCTTGAAAGAGTTAAATATGAAACTCTAATATCAATAGATAATTTTACTATGTAATTTCACCCAAAAATATTCTCATTTTATTTATAGCAGTTTTTTTTTTTTTTATATATGAAAGTTTGATTTACAATTTTGTTCAGTTTTAAATTTGAAAGTGAATAAGTTGATCATAGTATGAAATTTTATTTTTACAAAATTCTTTTAACTGTTTGACTAAACATAATCAAGGAATTGAAAAAATTAAAACGTGTATAATTAAACGTGTGTAATTATTTGTGTTTGTATTAAAAAAATTAAATTTAATGATTTAAAACTTTAATAATTTAATTTTAATTAAATTATTAAAGTTTTAAATCATTTTTAGTAATGTTGATACTTTAAGGATAAGCATAGAAAAACACAGTATATGTTCCAGCTCAAAGGCATTTTAATTTTTTTTTTTATAAATATTTATAGGAAGAATAATACAAACACAAATATGAGAACAAAAATTTAGTAAGCATTTTTAAGGTATTTAAAGTTTTTCAATAACTGAATACAGCAACACTTAATTTTTTTTTATTAATTAATACTTTAGGCAGTCTATTTTCATTAATTTTTAGGGTTTATTAATCGAAAATTCATAGTAACTAATAAATTTCTATTGAGGTCAAATTATATAAAATATTTCATTAATAAATCTCTGAAAATAACCCTTTTTGTTCTAAAGATATGGTTTTAATCTCTAAAATCACACCTTTTCCTTTAAAAATGCATAGATTTCAAAGGAGGATGGGAGAATTTAACTTCTTTAAATATATTAATTGAATTACTCAAGTTCAAAAAGAAACACATTCCTATAGCAAATTATTTTATCAATTCTTTTTACATCACTTTTATAATAAAAATTTCTTATTAGAATGGAATTGATATCTTCTGATAAATAAAAAATTCACTTATAAGTATTCTTTATAAATAAATACAATTTGACTGCTATAAAATTGTACATTTTTAAAGTTTTAATGTATTTTTTACTTTAAAAATTATATATGCACTTATTTGATTTATTAGTAAGGTTATATATTCTTTTGAGTAGTGAAACTTGAGTTTAATGCCTGTTGCAGCCAAAAATGGGAGATTGTCTTAATGTCATTTTTACTTCCAGCATGTATTTCAGGAAAAGGTGCTTGGAATAATTTTTTTGCGATTTCTTTCTTGTGACACAGGAATATGCCCTACTACCCATAAAAAGACTTCTTAGTAGGCAGTAAATGGTAAATATCCAATTGCTTCAAAAAAGCCTTTGATTATTAGACACACTTATAATTTGTGAAATTAAAATAGACTTCTGTTAATGTTACTAAAAAATAAGTTTTATTTTGATACCACAAGAATATTTGCAATAAAATATTAAAAATTAATGACAAATTTTGACTTTATTCTAAAAATATTGCAGAGTGAAAATAAATTATATATTATAATCATTTACTCAATTTGGATGTATTTATTTGTATTCATGAACAGCTTCACTTCTTATCACTTTTTGTACATAAAGGCTAGTTGAAGCAAGATGTATTATAATGTGAATTCTAAACTACTAAAAGCAACCACCATCCTAAAAGCATAAATAGGATTCACAACTTATTGAATTCAAGACTTGAGGGGCTAATAATTTGGTTTATAGCTGAGCTTGAAAGATCTAGGTAATATTTGTTATATCTCATTAACCCAATTATACCGGAGGTTGAAAGTTGTGAATTTTTGCATGAAATTTGTATATGTAAGATAAAAAAATTATATTAGGATGATTATGACTCAATTGCTATTCCAAAAATGGAATAGTATTCATAAATGGGTTATGAATTGACAAAATACACTGCTGGACAATTGCTAAGGATGGATAACACTATCATCCATAGCAACAACGAAATGAAAGGAAGCAAAATGTAGAAAATTAGAATAAGTGCGGGTTAAGAAGAAGTATGCGTATGCAAATTTTTTTTCTACGTCTGTTCATCACGTGATAGTGTTCACAAGAGCTTTAAAGGTTTTGATCTGTGTTGACAGTTGTTGTTTCAAGTCAAAGTTTAACAAGAAAGATTTAATAGAAGAACTTGAAATTTTTGGCATGTTTTCCCGTCATCACTTAAATGATTTTATGTGTGGCCAAATTATTGGAAAGATCGAAAAAGGGCGAAAAATAACAGATGTTGCAAGGGAGTTTGACACAGCTCACAGCATTGTTTCATGGCTGTGGAAGTTATTTAAAATAACTGGAATGTGTAGTAGGAGAACAAAGAAGGTCATGTAAGAAGTACAACTCCTGCAGAAACAGATATATCATTCTATCAGCAAAAGGATCAGGTGCACCACAGTTCCGCAGGTGGGAAATCAGTTTCTTACTGCCTCAGGAAAGCAGATATAACAAAAAACTGTTGCCAGATGTTAGAGGGAAGGAGGACTATACGCCCGCAGACCTGGTGTGTATGTCCCATTGACCAGACAGCAATATACTGCCCATTTGTAATGGTGTTGTCAGCATCGCAATTGGACTCAACAGGACTGGCCACGTGTACTATTCTAAGAATAGAGTAGGTTTGGTTTATCACCAGATTGTAGACGCCAACTGATCTGGCACGAGAGTGGCATTGCTTGTCGCCCAGAAAATATCCAGGAAAGGCATCGATATCCGACATGCAGTGTCATGGTGTGGGCAGCATCATGATCAATGGATGCACGCCTCAACATGAGGTTGCGAATGGAACTATGATGGGCCAACAATACATTAAGGAAGTTCTACTTCCTCATGTTCATCTCTTCCATGGTGCTGTTGGTGATAAATTTGTTTTTATTGTAGACAACACAACATGTCATCGAACCCTCACTGTTCAGGATTGTCTAGACAGCAAGGGTATTCAATGCCTCATATGGCCATCATGTTCTCCAGATCTAAACCACATTCAAAATATGTGGGATGCTTTGAGGAGGCAAGATGCTGGTCGAAACTATCTTCTGACAAACAAGAATACTCTCATCTGTACACTTACAGAGGAATGGAATAAATTGCCTCAACAGCTGCTGGATAATGATGCGTAAAGTATGATATGACGTGTGGAATGATGCATCACACTCCACGGTGGACATATCCCTTGATACCTTTCTTCAAGGTGCCTGCTGACTTTTAGATGCATTGTTCCATTTTTCTGTATGCAGAATCAAATGAACATTTTTTTCTTTCAAATGTTTCACAGCTTTTGTACTTTCCAGAACAATAGATATTCTTTATTCAAATGTCTGAACATTTGGGTAACTAATATTTCATCCTACTAGGCCTCGTGTCATGCTACATAGCAATTTGTGATCCGTCCTTAGCAATTGTCCATCAGTGCACATAAATTTGTTTAATAGCAGAAAGGAGAATTTTGTTTTAAAAATCAAGCTAAATAAATATTTCATATTTGACTTATCAACTGAAAATTCCAAAATGTTTTCTTTCTAATCCTATTCATTACAATACACAATGCATGAACTGAATCATAATAGTATGTAACAATTACTACATAAAAATGACACTCAGTAAACAACTTACAACAATATTGTCATTTAGTTAACATAATGGAACACGAAGAAAAATTTGAGATTTAAAAGAAAAAAAAAAGCAAATAAAACATTAAAATCTTTAGTAGCAACATTTAAGTCCATTTTGCAATAATATAAACTCATTAAACAAAATGTAAAATTAAGATTTTATATAAATATTATATATATATATATATATATATATATATATATATATATATATATATATAGGAAATTTTAAAATGATACTGGAATAAACTTTATTACCTGTGACATATTCTTTAACACAATCACATGGAACAGAAATTTGTTTTAAGATTGGTACATCGTTATTTAATATGTTTTCATCATGCCTGTACTTTGTTTGGCCTTTCTTGTTACAATCCACTAGCTTGACATGATCTGATTTGGTGAGGGCATTTATTTCTTCAAATACAGCCTTTTTATCAAAAAGAGCCAGATTCTTCTCAAAGTCAAAGTCAGTATCAAAGGTTTCACTGTCAATAGATGCACTAAAACAAGCTTCATCTCGTTCCTTCTGCCATTTCTTTGCTTCAACTTTCTTGAAGCTCTTTTTCTTAGTCTCACCTGAAGCAAAAAATATAATATACATGAAAGATATTTTTAGAAAATTCATTATTTATTTCTGGTTTTAAACCTAAATAAAAAAACAAAATCATTAAATTTAATTTCAGGATCCCCTTATACTGAAATGATATCTAATACTTATCTAAACCCTTAATACTTATCTAAATAACAAAAGAAATTTTCTGATCACTTAAAAAAACATTTACACCATTCTGTTTGAGGAATTTACTGCTTTAATAACATTCATCACTTCTAAAACCATTCAGTTTTCGCTTTTTATTTTTTTATTTTTAGAAATTACAAAACGTAATAATTAGGACAATTAATAGAAATGCAACTTAAAATAAATAGCAAATATACAATCAGATGATTAGTAAGAATAATCAGAAAGGCAAGCTACAAATATCATTAATATTAAACATTAAAAATCGAGAAAACAGAAATTATAATTTTATGCTGATTCACATTTAACTATAACATTTTATTCAAGTGCATAAATCTGTAAATAATTCACATTACTTCAATGATATATTCCTGCAGTTACGAAGGTTGCTATTTATATTTCTGGCCTAATAATAAAAAAACAAATATGTAGGATCGAAATTGGTTTTATTGTTTTTCAAAATATTCTCCATGATGATCAATACACTTCTGCATGCGTTTGAACCAATTTTCAAAGCACTTTTTCCAGTCCGATTGAGGTAACTCCAAAACATGCGTTTCGAATGCATCAACCGCTTCTTCGGGGGTCGAAAATCGTTGTCCACGTAATTTATTTTTGATGTGTGGGAATAAGAAGAAGTCATTGGGTGCCAAATCAGGACTGTACGGCGGATGACCCATCAGTTCGATCTTTCGCTCCGTCAGAAATGCCTTTGTTTGAGTCGATGTGTGAGAGCTCGCATTGTCATGATGAAGAATGATTCGCCTGTTCTTCTGCTTTTTTCGAATTTCTCCGATGACTTCTGGCAAACAAATGGTCGTGTACCATTCAGAATTGACCGTCCTGCGTTGCTCTAACGCCACTGTTGCCACATGACCGTTAATGCCGAAGAAACAGGCAATCATTTGTTTCGATGTGCTTCTTCCTCGAACAACTTTTGTTGGTTTTGCCTCGTCTTGGAAGACCCATACAGTTGATTGCTGTTTTGTTTCCGGCTCATATGCATAGATCCATGATTCGTCACCTGTGTAGATGTTATACACAGCCTTTGATGTACCTTGAATGTATTTTTCCAACATTTCCTTGCACCAATCGACACGAGCCTTTTTTTGAGCGTTTGTCAGATTATGCGGGATCCAACGCGAAAAAAATTTTTTTACGCTCAAATGTTCATGCAATATTTTATTGATGCTAGTCATACTAATGTCTAAAGACGCCTCTATCTCACGGTATGTCACATGACGATCTTGCTTTATCAGTTCACGCACAGCATTGATCTTTTCTGGCACAACAACGGATTTTGGACGACCTGCACGGGATTCGTTCTGGATCGAACATCGACCACGATTGAATTCGTTATACCAATTTTTTACAGTGCTGTAGGATGGGGCTATATCGCTGTATAAAGAATTAAGTTCATCGAAGCACTCGTCTTGACAATCCACGTCGAAAGTTATGAAAAATAATGGCACGAAAATGTTCACGATTCAATTCCATTTTTTGACAGAGAAGAACTTTTCAATTTACTGTCAACAACACAAATAAAGCTATAATGGTAAATCATCTGCTGAATTTATGTTTAAAAATATCAAACTTTCGATTAAAATCGTCTTCGGTCGCCTAGCAACACTTACTGTTGCCAAGGCCAGAAATATAAATAGCAACCCTCGTATTTCAAGATTTAAAATTATTTTTCCCCCTTATTATAATTTATTTCATCTTGTAATTATTTTTCTATGTTCAGACTGGTTTTATCTAAAACTTTAATATTCTGAGAATATTTGAGAATTTCTAACATATTTTGTGTTTTGTAGATCTTCTGTATAAATTTAAAATATGTTTGCATTATAGTTTCCTACAAAATAAAGACTTTTATGAATAAACAATCTAGCAATTTTGTTTACAGAGATAAATAACACTGAATATATTCAAGTTGGCCAATGATTAATTCATTGTTGTAAAACAGGAAACATGCCTTCACAAAATGCTAAATTTTATAGATTACAAAAAAAAAAAAAAAAGAAAGAAAGAAAGAAAGAAAGAAAGAAGAGAAAAGAAAAGAAAAAAATTAACGAGATAAATTTATATTTTTTTCAGAATTCTACAAGTGTTCCCCTATAACTGCATGAATATTAGTGTTCATAAAATTTTTAACCTATCCTTACAATGCAAGATTTTGAGTCAATTTTTAATGTTATATGTCCTTAGTAAAATGATAATGAAGCACTGAATGGCTTTCTATTATTTGAAATATCTTCCAAGCATTTTCATATAATATTTTTTAATTAATATTCCATTCTAAATTCCCATGTTTAAATTTTAGATGTGATCACTTCATTATGTTTCAGTAGTATTAAATTCAATTTAATAATTTACTAGTTTTTGCTTTACATTCATAGCCTTTTCTATTGAATTATAATTTCATTAATATTCACATTTGGATATTTTTTATACACCTATTAAGATCAATACTGATAAACACAAACACATTAAGATTTAGCATTAAAGACATTAAATAAGGAATAAACTTTAATTTAATTGAAAAAATAATCATTCATTAGAAAAAATCTTTTGATTGATTTAAAAAGAAAATATGAAACATCGAATGTCTATTTTTGTACTTATTATTATCAATTATAGTATATAGAAAAAAGACAAAAAAATGGCAATATTTTATTAAACAGATAACTTTCATTAAACTGTAAAACTTAATATATATTTTAAATTTATAGATTCATGTTGGAAAAGTTGATTTTGCAAAGATATTCCCAGCACTAAGCAAATTGTTTCTTTTACAACGCTCATCAATGTAAAAAAAAATATTTTTTTTGAAAGCCAAAGTTTTTCAAGTTGGGGTAAAGTTCTTCAAAAAAGCAACTTGAAAGTCTAATCCAGCTTCAGTTCTTCCTTGGTAAAAAATAAATCTGATAGTGAATCACAATTTTAACTGATGTTCTTCTCAACTGAAATTGTAAGGGGCTGATTTAAAACTGAAAAATCTTGTCTTCAATTTTTTTAATGGTTGGCTGGGTTTATGGAGCAAAGTCCAGTAAAAGACATTTTTTTAAAACTTGCTAAATGAATCTCTCAGTAATTCTGCAATTATTTAAATATATTTTGTTAGGTAAATTTGAAACTTCATCAAAATCCTTAATTTCTTCAAAATGCTCTATACAACTTGGGAAAAAAAAGAAAAATCATTTGAAAAAAATAAAAGATTTTTTATGAATACTTGAAAGCTTAATTTCATTTTTAAACTCACTTATGTGTTTAAACAAGTTAAAAATATTCAGCTGTTTTCTCATAGTTTTAAATTAAATTTGTTAATGTAAGATAACAGGTCTGTTAAAAATGCAAGGTTTGATAAACTGATTTTTCAAATTTTTTCATTGAATTGTTTAGCAATTTCATTTGCAGTTCTTAATAAGCACTTCATAACTAAAATGTTTCTTCAGTTTGATGATTTCCAATAGTATTTCATAAGTAGTAATAATTTAAAAAAGACACTAATTATCAGTGTTACACTACTGAAACATTTTCTCGTGTAATGTAGTTCCACATTATATTCTTTAGAAACCAACAGTACTTGGATAAAATGAATTGAAGGTTATAACTGTTCATGATTAAATGATTTCATTCTTAATGGTCATTGTGAACTTAATGTTTGTTAATATTATTTTCTATACAGATATATTTCACTTAATGCTTTAGAAGTGGTGTATCTAGCCTATTAGAATAATTATTAACCAACACAGTCAGTTCATTTGATACATGTGCTTATTAAGAACTGTATCAATTATTTATATATCTTAATTTCTTATATATCTGAGCATAGATTCTCAAATATTCAAGAATAAATGAACAAGATCGTTCTAATTTCCAGTTTACTGTGAATAGATGGAAATCCAATTTGACCAAAGAATCTCTAATTTCACCATGGCTTTCTATCTATTGTCAATGACATCATGCACCTTCAATTTATTATTATTAATGTAAAAATCATGTGTATTTTGTATTTGAAAGAAATTTATACATTTATAGGCATTTTCCACAAGACTCAAAAACCACATGTCACTTGCTGAGCTCATGTTGGCCAGCTTTGATCTAAGCAATAAATAATTAAGTTTGTTTAATATGTAACAATACTAAACATTAGTTCTCATTTCATTTACACATACATTATCTACAGAATCAGATATAATTCATATAAAAAATTCTTTTTACAATTAAAAATGTTAATTACATTTTTTGATGGTGAGAGATAAAAAATGAAATTTAATCCAATGAGGCATCTTCATGACTGCATTTACACTAATGTAAACAGTATACATTTCTATGTTTTTCAACACAATAGCAAAACAAATATTTCAACAACTGTTTCAAAAATAGGGGGGGGGGAATCAGATATTTCTGTTGAAGGTGAAGGTATTTTTGTTTTGCAAAAAGTATTTTGATGTGTAAAAATAATATCTGAAATACAGATTAGAGAAAATGTGGATGATTATTTTCCGGATAAAAAAATTTTCTCACACATCTTTCTGATTTATAAACTTATTTGTCACTCTACAAGGAAATATGCATATAACTTAAAATTAATGTTAATTCAAGTGGATTAAATTATATTAATAATTAAGTATTTAATATATCTTTATTTAGCAATTTCTACAAGAAATGTTAATCTAAAAGTTTTATGCAAATTTCTGAGCATCAGAGTATAAATAAATTGAATAATTATAGTCAAATATTTATGTGTAGTTTTAATATTAAAATACTAATACACCAAACATCTTGAACAGAAATATATCTAAAAAATTATGTTTTAAAAATTTTTTAAATCTTCATTATCACACACCCTTGTTTAGTCTTTATGAATTTTTAGAGTAATAATTATCAAAAAAATTCTTGTATATCATGAGGATTATTAAACTAGTGATAAAAAAAAAATAGAAAAGGTAGGAATAGAAAATAATTTTAATATTAAATTATTTAATTATTTTTATGTATGTGACATTAAAACTTATTTTCTATTCCAAAATATTATAAACATAAATCTTAAACATATCATTGTAGATGAGTAGCATTTAAAATTGACATAAAATATTAATAAACATACTTTTATTTTTCTGACTATCTGTAGGACCAGGTGAGTTTGATGCATGTCCATTCTTGGTTGGGGTAGCAAATGCAGATTTTTCTACTTCCTCTACATATCTTTTTTTGTTTACAGTTGATTCAATGAGATGCAAATTTTTAATATCAAGTGTACTGAAACAAAATAAATGTATGAAATTTAATTCTAACAAAAGAGTGTGTTAGAATTAAATTTAATATTT
This sequence comes from Latrodectus elegans, assembly GCA_030067965.1. Lineage (NCBI taxonomy): Eukaryota > Metazoa > Arthropoda > Arachnida > Araneae > Theridiidae > Latrodectus > Latrodectus elegans. The sequence goes on from CM057815.1 coordinate 78,831,449, forward strand.
TAAATAGAATTATATAGAATTAATTTCAAAATTTTGTTCTCCAAAACAAAATTTTGAAATTAATAGACATATTTGTTAAAAAATATCATTTAACTTTTTTTAATTTCTAGTATAAATAATTAATACAAGAGTGTTTTTGTCTAATGAATCAATCTGTGGCATTTTTGACTCCCAATAATCAATTTTAAACATCTTCAACATTCACAAATATATTTTAAATTTTTATTTGACAGCTTTGAAGGAAAAAAAAAGAAAAAGAAAAGAATGGATTAAATGATAAACAAAGCTTCAAATATTTTACAGAGAACAGGTAATAAACTAGTTTACAACTTTTGCAATATTTCGTTTTTTAAAAAGAAAGTTATCAACCACTAGTAGTATGAAAATATTTCAAGGCAACAGTTGCTAAATATTAGTAGAAAACATAATATCAGTAATATAAGAACACAACAAAATATTACAATACAAACTTTGGCTTTTGGTATTTCAAAAGATTGCTGCAGGGAAAATTTCACTCTTATCGTTACTTTATTGAACAATTTATATAGATTGTACAAAAGTTGTCAGGGTTAACAATATTTTTGAATTTATCATCAACAAGCACACATACTTATCTAATGCATTATACAAGATCTAAATACAATATAAACATATAAAAAATACAAATGTGTTGGGTCATTTTTTTTTTCTATTTAGAAAATTTTCCTTTTATTAATGGATTGATTCGATATAATTTGTTTATTAATGTTACTGTGAGGATGCACAATGAGCTGATACTAACAGCTTGGAGACATCTCGTAAAAAACTTAAGTTATATAAGCATGAAAAAATAAAATATAATAACAAAAATTTGATTTTACAATGACATTAAAATAAAATAACGTCTTTAAAGTAACATTAGCTCCTAAAGTTCATTCACATGAACTTTTAGCAAAATTTTTGACACAATCCTAACCTTTCAAATATCAGAAGAAATATTGGCCAATTTTTAATTTAATGACATACATTAACCATAAATAAACTATCCTAATTTGCAATAAATATCATAGAAGTTAGCATTGATAATAATTGTAATTGTGTCAGCCCAGAATTGGGTTTTACCAGCTAAGTAGAAGCAGGCAGGTGAGCTTTTGTAATTTATAAACAAAGACCAAGTAAGACTCCCCAATACTAGACCTACTATTCCCAAAGATCTCATGTCACTTGGAAGGCATTGCAACTATCACTAATTCAACAAGCCCCAGTTGACTTTATTAAGCATTATATATCTCTTTGGTTAAGTTGAGATTTATACTCACTATCTTCCAATAATCAGAATTATATTCTAAACAACCAGACCACTGATGCTTCTTATTGGTAAAAGCACAAAACTTTACACAAGAGACTTAAAAAATGTACAAAGATATTTTGATTTGTTTAATTGTGTTTATAATACTTTGTTTAACAATTTTTATTTGAACAAAGACCATTAGATATAAGTTGATACAGACCATTAGATACAGTGGCCAACCAAATCCATTTGAATTGCTTATTTACAATTTAAATGGATTTGGTTAGCCACTGGATAGTCATTTTTTGTGCATAAATTCCTATAGAACCAGAGTATACAGTTTAAAATAGATTGCAAACTATTATAAACATATGTGCTCAAGGTAAAAATCAAATTAATTACTTGCTGAATCATTGGTTAGCAACTAATTATTCAAATGCCAAATCAACTTCAAGCATAAGGAAAAAATTAATTATAGCTGATGAATATTTAGTAGGAGTTATTTTAAAACATATATTGGATGATTAAAAAAAAGTTTGTTTTAAAGAAAAGAAATAAATAAAAAAAACTAAATAAAAGATAAATAAAAAAAGAGAGAGAATCAGGTTAATGCAATCATTTTTTTAATATTTACTTACACAATAAAAAGATATTAAAAATATAAATATTTCAAAAAACTCAAAATGTAAAACAAGATATAATACTTATTTTTATGCATACTACAATAAAAGCTAATGACAGCTTTTTTAGTTGTATTAATTAACATTTTATTTGTAATAAAATATATTTAAGCAATACTTTATATACATAAGCAAATATGAATTAAAGAAATAAAACACCATTAAAAGAAATTTTATTATGTATTATCAACAAAACTGAAATATTATTTAATCATTACAAAATAATACTAACTGATAAACAAATAAGAATTAGTGTTTTTATTTTAGAAAATACATTAATTGACAAAAGTCACTCACAAAATGTTTATGGCATCAAATGAGAGCATAAACTTAAGCACTTCATATGTGGAAAATACTGGAAGAAATACCTTAATGTTACCTCGGGAACTTGACATTTTACAGAATTTCTACTGACATTAATTAATGATATAGTCTGATTGATTCCATCCACATTTGAGATTTCACCATTAAAAACACCAAGCACATCACCACAGTCTACAGAAACTATACTACCTGTCCACATTGCAGACATATCTTAAAAAAAATGTAAAGAAAACATTAATATAAAAATTAAACGAGTTCACACATAAGATTAAAATAGATATAAAATTACACCATTTCCAAATACATTTATGAAGCCTTCTTTCAAAGATTCAAAAGTAAAGAAGGAAAAAAAACTTTGATTTATGTAATAAATAAAAAACATAATAAATTTAATGCAAAGAAACATAAATGAAAAAATATAATGAATCAATGAAAACAAATTAAACAGTTGCATTTAAATATTAAAACTGAAAATAAAGGAAAAAATATTTAAAATTGTTTAGAAAATATGCAAGAGGCATGGTAAAGAGATTTCCATAGATTTGATTATATTCTTTCATGAAATTTTATATTGATCAATTATTAAACTAATTTTAAGATTAAATATATTTTCTTAATAAAAATTAAAAAAAAGTTGGCAATGAAATTTATCAAATGTATAGTGTTCAGCCTATTTATAAAATAAATAACTGGCTAATCAACTTCTTTAAATTCTTAATATAATTTGTAATAGTTGGAAATACTAAGAACTACCACAAAAAATATAATTTTAGAAAAATTGTAGTCTTCATTAAAATTTGATGTGTAAATGCTTTTATTTAAAAACTTACGAAAGCAACATTTTATTAAATTTAAAGAATGACATTTTAATATTTAATTCATAGTTTTGTTACAATTATTGAAAAATAGTCATTCCACACACAAATGATCATTTCATTAATAATTTATTTAAATAATAATATAAATTAATAAAGGAAATTCATTATGTAACTATATAAAAAAAAAGATTTAAAAATGTCTTCACAGAAATTATTAGTGATATTTTTTCTTAAAGTTAATAACTATTAATATATACTTAGAGAAATAGTTTTATTTAAAGTGACAATTTTTAAGACATAATTAAGTAAATTAACATAGGAAAAAGCTCAGAAATTTTCAGTTTTAAATGGTAATATTTAATTATTTTTATTTTTGATTTCATATCAAATGTAAAATCTAAAAATTGAAATACTAATTAAAATATAAATAAAACTTAGTATTTTAAACATTTCTTGGAATTTATATTGAAAATATTGGAATATATAGAAAAATTGGGTTTGTTGCAGAATATATCACCACTTGAATTTTGCAAAACGTTTTTTTTTTCCAATGCAGCTGGCGAAAATGAACACAGTTCCATCGCCAGATGTGGATACAGAGAGAACAAAGAATGCAAAGTTCAGGGTGCAAGTCTGAAGAGCAGCTCTCTTACCTCCCAACAACGAGAGGTGAGAGAAACATTTGACGCTGAAATTTAATTTCTGGTAACCCTGGTATTTTCCGCACTTTAACTATCGTAGTTTAAGGTTATCACTTTGTTACTCCGATTTTGGTGTCTGTCTTGTCACCGAAAAATCAAGAGGTACCTGTAAGTAAACTTTTACTAAAATCGTTTACAATTTTTTAAAAATTTAAATAAATAGTAAAAATTATTTTATAAATATTTGATATTAAACTCGTTGGTACATTTGACAATTGGATTGTGTCATGCACTTGCTTTATCTAAGTAATGATGGCAAGCACATTTGGTCATTCAGACAAGAACAAAAATTAATGATGTACATTCTTGTTCATACAACAGTGGTTTATAAATTGTGAGAAGACTTTTTCCAGCTCCTTAGAGAAACTTAATTGATATGTTTTCCGTAATGAGAAAAATAATATACTTTACTAAAGTGATAATGAAGGTTTTAAAGTAAAAAGATAGCAGATAAATAAATGCTAAAAAATATTTCATTATTGACTTGTGAACAAACTTACTTTCAGATTTAAAGTTTTGTTTTCTATTTATATTAATGATTTTGTACCAGATGTCAGAATTTCTTCAAATTAATCTATACCTAAAATTTTAAATATAAAATTTATTAGTAAACTGAAATGTAACTATTTATGATAACAAATAACATTTTACAACAAATTGGTGAAAAAATATAAACTATTCTCATAAATTAAAAAAAAAGGTCTAGTAATCCAATTTTTTCAATGCAATATTTTATCTGAATTGTGTAAGAATCAAATATAAAATGACAATAACTAAGATTTTGAGAATATTTTCTAGAAAATAGTTTTCAATAAATTTCAAACTGATTTGCTATTTGCTTTAATTTAAAAAAAAAAAGAAAAAGAAAAGAAAAAGCTATAAAGCTTAATATTTTTTAATATATTACATATAATAATTAATTCTTTTATCAATTAACTATATATAAGTCTGCTCTTTTAAAATTAAAAACTTTTTTTGACAAATGATATATTTAATAGGATGTAAAAATACACAGCATTTCATTAAAATACATCAAATTAAAAAATACATCTGAAATTTTAATTTAAAAAATATGCCTCTTAATAAAAAATTAAAGATTTTTAAAAATTGGGAAACTATATTTTCTTCCTAATTTTAGCGGGACTTATTTTCAAGGTTTACGAAAATAGTTAATCATTGTTAAATGAATAAATTGTTATTCTTATTAAGAATATAATATAGAAATTTTTAATTTCATGAACTTTTCAGCAAAATTATGGGTACTTTTAAAGTTACCTCTAATAAGTTTAAATTTTTAGTTCAAGTTTTCTACCATTTAAATAATTAAATCATGCAGAATTTACTAAGAATCCAATTTAGATGAAATAAGAGAAATATTAATACATTTTTAAAAAATTTTTTCATACACAAAATATTTTAAATTGATTATTTTTGAAATAGAAGTCTTGTGGCTTAGTGCCTGTTTTTTGCTTCCAATTCATAAGTCCCATGTTTGATAATTGGGCTCAGCAAGGTAAACTGAGCCTTTCATCCCTTCAATGGGTTGATGATAAACTAAGTACCAAGCATGCTTGCAAACTAAACACTGGGGGTTTTGGGTTTGTCTGACCACCTAATCAAAACATATATTTGCACCCCATGGTCTCACAGTCAGGAAAACAGAGATGAGCATTGTAGGCATCTGGGTACTCATTGGGTTGTCATTCCACCAAGTTTTATTTTTATTTTTTAAATATCTTTAAACTTTTTAATTTATATATTTTTAATGTGAACTATTATTTTATCAGAAAATATTTTAGTGTAAATAGACATTTTCTGCTAAAATAATTGTCCTTTCATTCTAACATCTCAATAATAAAACATTTTATATTTATGCAAATGTTTGTAACTTCAATATTGACTTTTAAAAAATAAAAGAAAAACAGATATTAAAAGGATTATGATATTACAAAAAAAATTTTTTTTCCTGGGGTCTGACAAATCATGCACATACAAAAAACAAAGTGACAATGGTCATAAAGAAAATGAAGTACTCATTCAAAAAAAAGTGGAAGAGACAAAATGAAAGCTTTCTTAAAAATGCAGGGCTAAGAAAAAACAAGTAATTAAAGTATTTTCTGAGCAATTAATTTTTTAAGGAATTTACTTTGAAAGCTATAAGCTTTATTGTAAGACAGTTTCAGACAGAAACAGGAATTTTTTTTAGCAGCAATGGAAAACTTTAAAGTGAAATCCATTAGTTCAAATTTGTATTTTATGTGTAACATTGCTAATGAGTTTTTCAAATAATCTTTTAAGTGCCTTTAATAGTAAAAAATTTCATTAGAAATCATAAAATTAGTTTCTTACATATATATGTATATATAAGAAACTAATTTTATAATTACTTATATATGTTTCCTTACATATATATGTTTCTTACATAACATATGCATTATGAATGTATTAAATTAGTTTCTTATATTATGTATTAAATATATAAATATAAGAAACTAATTTAATACATATGAAAACATATGTATTAAATTAGTGTCTTATATTTATATATGTAAAAAAAATTTCTGGCAAAAATGAATTGAAAAGTTTATAGGAATTTTCAAACTCATGATATTGAAAAAAAAAATAAGGTTATTTTAAAGAAAGTTTGCAATGGGCTAAAATAATAAAATCCTTGCAGCCAAAATGCTTAAGATTGGCTAAATAAAGATTTGAATTATGAAAGCACTAAGTTACTTATATAAATGGACTTTTTTAATAAACGAAGAATGCATATTAAGGAGAGGATTTTTCAATAAATGAAAGTCGAAATTAAAACCTGTTAAGCATATTTATATATCAAGAATTGATTTAAGTGATAACAAACAGATTGATGTCCAGTTAAGTCAGAAATTAAATCTCATATCCCCTTTCACAGGTAAGAGCTAAAAATATTGTATCAACACAGCAGATGAAATCAATTCGATAAATTTCCTCTATTACAATGAAAAAAATTTAAAAAAATTGGCTCAATTTTTTGAACAATAATTTTTGCTTTCATTTATGTATTTCATCACTCATTCTGAAAAGGGATCCTTCATTGTGCAACAGCAAGCAAAGTCAAATTATACAGTTAAAAATGTTTTTTAAATATACTAGAGTTAATGGCACAAATAATAGGTAATTTTGTTTTCCTTAATACAATAGATAATCCTTCTTATAATTGACAATAAAATTATTGGTCAACAAACTTTACAATTCAAAATAATTTAATACGTACCTTACTATCTGTATTACGTCAACAATATAAGTTCAGCGAAATTAGTTTTTTTAAATGTCAATAAATATTATTTTATGAGTACTTCAAATGCGTTTATTACTACTATGATAATGCAATAAATACTAAAACTACATAATACTCTAAAACATATTCACGTCACTCGTCGCGAACCTTCTTGACATGTAAACAAAAAGAGAACAAATTAATAAAAATATAAACAACCAATAAGAAAACCATATTGTTATTCGCGATGTGATTGGTGAGTACAGAGGAAGTAAAATCAAACCATGTAAATGAAATCTGGAAAGGAAATTGTGTTACAAAGCTAGAAGATTTTTATTTATTTTATTTTTTAAATATATTTTGTATACAAATTTGATTTTTTTATTAATTTAACCTTATTTCAAATTATTATAATAAGGGGTGTTCCTTTAAACCATGAAGAGTGTGTACGAGGAGTGGTTCTAATAACAAAAGTCATATGCATTGGTGAAGTCGCTAGCAGCCGAGACCACGCCTACTCTATCTTCCAAAAGTAGCTATTTCCTTGCATCACATATCAACAAGGTTTATTTTCATTAAAATTGCACACATCGAAATAAATGTGATTTAAATTACTTACTATTTCTAAAAAGCTATTTATATTGATAGTTAAGTACTTGTTTCGTATTTTTATTAAATATTAGAATTGTGTATTTCAATAAAGAACTTTTAGGTGGATTATTCACCTTATTGACTTTGAGATAAGCACTTGAATATTATGAACTATATTAAATGCTATCATATTATTAGAATATAAAAATGTCAATTTTCCTTTTTTTATTGATATTTAGATGTAAAGTTTACTATCCATGTTATTCCTTATGATTTTATCCATGCATGTAATGTTGTGTTATTCGGTCATAGCTTTTGTATGCGCATTGCATCATACCAATACATGGTAAAAATATTTTTCCTTTGGTATATATATATATATATATATATATATATATATATATATATATATATATATATATATATATATATATATATATATATATATATATATATATATATATATATATATATATATATATATAAATATATAAATATATATATATAAAGTAAACTGTAAGAAACCTAGAAACTAAATAAAATATTTACGTTTACCTAAAACTGAATTTCAATTAATTTTGATTTAATTTAGGAAAAGTTATATGAGATGAAAATATCTTTTCAAGAACTATGATATTTTAATTTTGTTTATGTTAAACTTGGTGCTTTTGTTTTATTCTTTTACAGACAAGTTTTCTGATGAAATACAAAATTCCTCTTATTTTGATGATTATTCAGTCATCATTCCTTAAAATAATTTCTGAATTTTGAAATTTAATTTACTATGTTTTCTTTCAAATATTTTTTAATTTCTGGACGTATAGAAAGACAACAATCAGAAATTTTTTTTTCTTACAAATATTAGAAAATGTTATATCTATCAAATTAAGGTTTTAAGACATTTGTTTAAAGTTTAGATTTTACTGACTTATTTGGTGTTTTAATTTTCTTTTCAGTATGCACACACATGAAAGCATATGTAAAGTTGAAGAGCATGGTAATGTTTAATATTACACACAAAGTGAAGAAATAGAAATCAAGCAAACTTTTAGAATGAGAAATATGTAAAAATTTTCTACCACAATACAGTTATTTGTCAATAATAGAATTAATATAATTACACAGGTACATTTTTTTATATTATTGTAGATTGGTATAGTTGCTGTATTGGGCAATAAACCTGTTATTAATTCCGTTTGAATAAAAAAGTGGTCTATATACGGAAAAAATTATCAAAAACTAGCAAATCAAACATCAGTAATGTTGTCTTAATTAATTACCTTCATTAAACTAAGTAACCATTATGTTGCTTTAAACTATCATGTATTCGAGGCTGCTCATAGGCATATAAAATTGAACAATACGATGCATTTGAAACAGGATTCGATACATTTAAAGTTTTAAAGATTAATGAAACTGCCTAGGAAATCTTACTCCTGGAATTTTATTTGAAGTTCTACCTGTACATCCATGAGCACAACAAGCAGCCATAATTATTTAAAATTAGGAAATTCAAAATAACAACAAATTCAACAAGATAATTGGTAGTAAATGATAGGTTTTAGTGTAATGTTTTGGAAGAAAAGGAGGAGTAACACATTGCTTAAGTGCTGACCAATACAGGGGCTCAACTTATGTTCCTTTCTCCATGTACTGTAACTTTAAATATTCTATTTTTTATTCAACATCTCAACTCGAGCTAAAGTGATGTTTATTTATTTTTTGTAGTTAATGTTTCAGCAGTTGGTAAGTGAATTTGATGTCAAAATTCAAGAATAAAATGCAGTTATAAGTTTTAGAAAATGTTTGTTAAATTATCTGAAGTTTTTAATGCATTCACAGAATTTACATAAAAATACACTACCACCTAGAATAAAATTGGGAATTTTATTCAGGGTAGTTGTGAACTTTTTTACTGATATACAACTTTATAAAATTGATTTTTTCTTATAACTGAACATATGAATACTGAATAGTTACTAATTTAATAATATTCTTTTCTTACATATTTTCATTAATAATAAAGCAATTTTTAACTAAGATTAAAATAAATTTTAATTAATTTTAAATTTTATGGATTCCTTTTATTAGAAATTTTTTTCCAATATTGAATCATGCCAAAAAAATTTGGAACGAATACCAAGGCTGCTGAAGCACGTGGAAGGCGAGAAGCTGTAAAAATTGCAGAGCGAGAAAAGAAAGAACGAGAACAAGAAGATGAATTGTGGAAAGATGATGACAAGCATATTGCTAGAAAACAGCAAAGAAAAGTATAGTTTTCTAAATTTTTAAACTGCTTTAGATTATAAAAATTTAGGTCTTGTTTTTTAATTAATCATAATTATTTTTATTGAATGGTACATGAATTGAAAAGTTTCATAATAATTTTTTGATGTCATTCATAGATCATCTAATTATTTTATCATAATAAAATATTGCACATCAATTCAAATGTTACAAGATGTGAATTAAGCATTATATTTTTACTTAAAAATTTGCATTTATTGCTTTTAAATTGAAGTGTTTTAAGACTTATTATCATTCTTGATATTTTCTGTAAAGTATTCCATTGATAATTATTATTTACCATTTTAGTTATCATCATGATGTTAATGGGTACTGTAATGTGTTTAGTCTTTCAGTTGAGTTTGACATGATGGATAATTATTTTCCATTGTTATAAATAAGAAGTTCTTTCATAAACTGGGAACCCAGTCCCATTTAAAGTACTGATTTTTCATATTATACCATCCATTCCATTGTAACTTTTACAAAAATAAGATATTTCGTACAAAAATGAAGTTTTTAAATGATGCTTTTGATTAAAATAATCATTTATTAAGTTTCCATATGTTTTGCTGAATTTTTTTCTTATAAAAACTGATTATGAAGGTTTTTATATTAGTTATGGGTGTAGCTTATATCAATATAAATCAACTACATAAAACTTAATGATCACTTCAAATGGTTACGTGACATTAAAATTCGAAAAATTTTATAGACCTATGCTGGACTAGATGTGTTGAAAGACTGGATTGTTTGATGCAGCGTAGCATTTAAAAAATCCAGCTCATGTGCAGCAGATTGTTGTTTATTGGCAAGCAAAACTAATATTCAAATGATTTCGAAATGAAATTCAAATAATATGGCTCACAATTTAAAACTTTTTAAAGGAATAAAATTTTATTTTAGAGGGAAAAATTACTTTGAATTTTTTATATTTGTTTTGAAATTTGTGAAGAAATGCATGGAGGATTAATCAAGTTTTAGCCCTCATGGATTTCTAAAGAATTGGATGATATTCCAATAAGAAAATGATGCTCTTCTATGTAAAATGTGTGCTCAGCAAACTATATTTCGTGGAGTTTTCAGTATTTCAAATCGTAAATTTGCCCACTTAAAAACCCATAATAATTGGAAAAAGCATAAATAAAATTTTACTTCTATATTGTGTAATGAATCTGTTTTTGATTCTATCAATGAACTTAAGCAAAACAGATCTAATTTGATTCCTTTGGAGTTTAGTCACAAAAGCACTTCGCAAAAAGCAATTTTTCTTTTTAATCATGCAATGATTCAGTTGATATTTTAAAGGCTATGTTTGAAGACTGTAAAATTGTTACAAACATGTAATTAAATGAAAATATTTTTATATGATCACTTATTGTCTTTATCCCTACTTTGAAAATGATGAAAAAAACTGTGACAATTTCTCTTGATGAAATTATTAATATGCAAAAGAAGAAATAGTTATATATATATACTAGATATTGGTCAGAAGAAAAAATAAAATTTTATCATATAATTTAAACAATGATTTTTCGGGAAGTGCATCTGCTGATACTATTGTGAAGAAAAATCAGTTTTAAATGAATATGAAATTTATTTTAGTAGATTGTTAATTTTATTGTCAGGTGGTTTAAATGTTAACAAAAGTATTATTAAAACAATCAATGTTCTTGTTGAAATAGAAACTGGTCATAAGATGTTTTCAGAAATAATTGAAAGATTTAGTTTTAAATATAGAGGAGCTATCTTTGAATTTATTTACTTTTTAAAAGACAGTTCAATATATCAAGGAGATTTTAAAAATATACATACTTTATTGATATTTTAGGACTGATGAAACATGTTATCAGTAGATGAACAAACATAGTATTATTGCTAAAAGAATTGCAAACAGTCTCATATAATAACAGCCTTATATAATTTAAGAGAATGCTTTTTAAATTTTTTACTCAAACTACAAAATTTCACCAAATTTATTGATTTCACAAAAATTTTTTTTAAATATATTGATTGTTATAAAAAAATTTGTTAGTGTTCTGAAAATAAAATTACTTTTTGCTATTATTTTCATTTCTGTTATTAATATATTCTAGAGATATTTGATTCTGTTTCCAAATGAGTCTTCGATTATTCATAGACTATTCATAGGGATCAGTGAATGTCCTCAAACAGTTATGTCCACATTTGCAAAAGATAGTCCCATTCTAAATAAAGAGGATGGGAGCTTAAGATTCTAGGTATGTGTGTGTGTTAAATTTAAAATATCTTCAGATTTAAAAATTGATGTATCAATCATATAATTAGGTATGAGTTTGGGTAATTTTGGGAAATAAGTTTGATAAGAATGAAAAAAGTTGTTTCTTTCAAATGTAAAAATGACACTAATTCCTAATGTAATCACTTGAGAGAAAATTTTCTGTACTATAACTGTAAATTGAAAAATTTTCAAATTCAACAAAGATGACCAGCTGATTTGATGGACACATGCAATGATAATGAACTACATTCTTATTACATACATTTGCCAGAATTTATACTTCCCAGACAATATAACTGATTTAATTTGAATTGAAAGGAAGGCCTATTAATAATAAAAAATGATTGAAGAGTTCTGGAATATAAATTATGACTGCTATTTTTTGGCAATCATTTCATTCAAACTAATGTTCTTTGTTTTTAATATATGGGACAGATTTAGTGTAGTGAAATTTCTTTCTTTGTTTTTGAAAGGTTCTATTAAATGCAAAAGGACGTATTTAGAGGGAGAGATAGCTTTTCAGGATGTTGCTCATCCTTACTCAAATATGGAAAACCACTGAGTACATATTTACTATCAACATCAGCGGAAAGCCAGAACTTGATAGCAAATTTATCTGACTTACTTGTTATATATTCCATAAAATGACATCTTGCTGTAGACAGAAACAGTTTGTTATCAATAGTTATATATTTTCCTGGTTTATAGTAAGTTATCAAATTATCAATAAATTTCTTTCTAACTTCAGAAATGAAACAGAATTTATTTGTTTGAAGGTGTTCAAATCATATGATTTTTTGTTGAATCGCAGAAATTTCATAAGTTCCCTAAATCTAAATCTCACCATAGTATCACAGAAGAAAAGGTCGATCCTAAACATCTAATCAGACTATCAAACTCTAGATGATTATTTGCACCACATATATTTCGATCATACAAAGTTGATATAAAAGCATGTAGTTTGTCTAAAATTGTTAATCATTCATTTTTTCCCAGTTGCTGGTGAGCTTCTTTTTCTGTACAATTTTTGATATAACACATATTCTCTTCTATAAGTATCTTCTATGAGCTAATTTCATTGCCATTTTCAATATTTCATTTTTCATAATTGATTGGGTGACTCTCTTTTATTTGAAAACATTTTTCTTCCATGCATACAATTTCAAGAGGTGATGCTTTGCCAATAATTTCCATTGTTTGTAACAAAGTTCCAGAATTAATATCATTTGGATTTGAGTCTGAAAATTTTTGTTCGCTTATTTACACATTGTTTCTTCTTTACAGAAGGGGTTTTTCTGTTAGTACATGGTACAGGGAAGTTATAATCAGTATCTTCATCTAACTAAGTATTTTCTTCATCTGGAGACATACATTCATCATCATTGAAAACAATTTATTCATCATTTTTTTCTGATTCATTTCCCAATAATTGTCACATTTATTCAAGAGTCTCAATAACTTTTAATTTATACATATTTCTTCTAACAATTTTCACGTAAGATCAATTTCAACTCCGCGTGTAAACAAGGTAGTAAAAATCAAATAGACTGGTACATTTAAACCAACTCCAAGGCAATTCAAATAACCTGTTGTTGGGTCATCTAGAACTAGATATTTGCTCATTAGATTTCGCTATGGTAGTAGTGCACCACATTCCAATCAATAGGCTACAACAAAAAGCATCAGGGAGAAAACATTCCTTGAATATGTTAACCTGAGACTTTTTTCCCCATATGGAAGGATAATGGGAGGGAGTCTGCAACACTGGCTACTACTATTACAACAAAATTCTTAGCTGCTTTTCTGTTATCATAATAATCTACTGACCTTGAACTATCATTCTGCTTACATCTGGAAAATGGAAGGAGGACTTAAAAAGCTTTTCCCACTGCAAGAAACAGGCAATTAATTGGAAATTCAATATTCGTGATAATAATGGGGTCAAAAGGACCCCATTCTGCGGCTTTAGGTATAAGTATTAAAAAAAAAAAAAAATGATAAGTATTTAACGTTCACAGACTTTCACAGATTATTATTGTACGTATTTTCACAGATTATTATTGTTATAAAAAAAAAAAAATTTCCAATTTGATTTTTAACTTTTTGAGAAAATCGAAAACAAAAGTACTTTTAGGTCAAAATGACACCATTTGGGATTCTACTGTTAATATCAGTAGGAACCTTATCTTTAACTAAACTAAAATAATAAACTAAAAATATTTCATAAAAATAGAGATAGCTTCATGAAGAAAAGGATTAAATTTAATAATTCTTAATTTATATAATTTCATTTACCTATTTGCATAACTCTTTTCAATATTTTCATTAATTTTTTCAAGTTAAATGTAAGTATTTTCTCTAAACATGTGTAAATTGTTAAATTTAACTTTTTATTTCAAGTTGTGATAAAAATTTTCTGAATCCAAATGATTTGTTTTGATAAAATATTTAAGTATCACTATCTATAAGAATATGTGTGGAAAGTATAATCAGATAAACAGTAAAATAACTTAAAAAATGGCACTTATTCCTGTATGGGAAATAGACAGAATCACTTTTAATTTTTTGCTGAAATGAAACATGGCTCATCTCTTAAAAATATGTTAATCCTATGTTCTGCTAGGATGTACTTAACAACCAGGAATAGAATAATATTGATTTTTATAATATTTTGTTTTTAATCAACTGAGAATATTGGTCAACACATTAAATAATGAGATACTTTTACTTAGTAAAATTACATTTCAACTTTAAAAATATTAAATGTTTTTTATTGTTATATCAATATGATTATGTAATCTATGTTCATTTTTTTCAAAGGAAGAAAAAGAAAAGAAAAAGCTTGAAACACAACAAAAAAAACTTGCTAGTAAAATAGCATATGAAGAAGAAATGAATTCAATAAAATCTGCCAAACCGGCTGCACCTGCAAAAGTGACAAGAGCTGAAATAGCAAGTCATTTAGAGAAGTCTACTGCTTGTAATTATATTTTTGAAATTCTTACTTTAAGGCAGGATTTAAATGTATGCAGTTATAAATGCTTTATTGTGGGGGATCAAATTCAATCAATATTTATTTGTAATATGAGGAAGTAATGTTTCAAATTCGAAATTATGAAGGAAACTACTTGAAGCCTATCATCTTAAGTAATAAATTTCTACCTTTCACTTGTAATAAAAGGATTTTTTATAAAACACATGTTAAGTAATATTAGGATTATATTATGTTATGATTTGTGTAATTATGCATTAAAAATGTTATCAAAATATAATCTTTAGTCTGTAAGTTTTTAGATTAAATTAGAGTATATTCATTTTATTTCAAAATCTCAAACAATAACGATTTTTGATGAATTTAAATGTGTTAAAAAGGTCATTTAGGTGGAAAAGATAATTATTGCACTGAAATTCATTTCTAGTCAATAAAAAGAATATAAAAATAAAATTAAGGAAAAGGGGAACATTATTCATCTAAAAAAATATGGAGCATAAAAACTCTGATCAGAAGTAATTTTTGTATATGATCCATCAATCTTTTGATACACACATGCACATTATGACATTCCAATAATATAAATTTATGATAATCTTTTCCATGAGGAATACTGTTGAAGATGTATCTTTAAGATTTGACTAATATTCTTAACATGTCTTTCATAATGTGCTAGATATCAAACATTGTCCATTGTAAGTTTCTGGGCTTCTACACTTTGGTATAATTTAATTATTAAAATGTAACAAAAGACATTTCTTATAAGATTTCTACACTTATACTTCAATGTATGCTGGAACTTCACCAAGAACAATCTTAATTTTCTGGTTAGTTGGGTGAGATGCTCTAATTCATTTGACAGCATCAAGTGAATTAAACATATGCTCAGATGATTGCTTTTCTGTTTTCTAAAGCCCTGGTTCTGTTAAACTCTAGTCCTTTTTAGGCAGAATATGCATAATTACTCACTCAGCTGCATTTAACATTTAATAACTTGTAATGTCAATGAAACCTGAAGAATTGTTATTAATTAAAACTTGCTTGGGAGAGTTAAATGAACTACATTTACTGTCAATTTTATCATTGATATTTTAGTATGTGACCTTCATAAAGTAAGAAATTTTTTTTTAGCTTATTTGATATTCAGGTTGAAAGCTGAAAGTTCAGTGGTCTGATCTTTGTTGGTTATTCAGTAATTTGATGCTGTGATTTTTACGTAGCTATGGATAAATGGAATACCCTGTAAACCACAAATCTATCAATTAGCCCTCTATGTTTTTTTTTTTTTTTTTTTAAAAAAAAGGTGGAGGGAACAAACAAAAGCAAGTAGCAGTTTTTTCCAGCTTTTACTATATCAATTTAATATTTATCTAAAGCTAATGTGTACGATGCAAATATTACCTAAATATAACCTTACCAAACATGTAAGATCTTAATATAATTATATTTATATTGTTGAAGGAATTAATACCACTCTTTGAACAATGTAATTTTTAAATTTATGTCAATATGGGGTTGCATAGTGAAATTTAGATAAGAATGTGAAAATATTATCTTTATGAGTTTAGAACATACTTGCAATATGTATTTGCAGGGACAATATCTACATGTATAATAAAATTAAACTAAACTCAGGGGCATGAAAGCCCTCATGGGGCCAAGGTCTACAGTGCCCATATCTGTTTTCTTGATTGACAGCTGTGGGGTATGAACCATATGTTCCAGTCTGATTATAAGCCTAACATGAAATATCCAGTATTTAATTCCAAGCAAGCTTGGTAATAAATTTTATTGACCAGCTGAAGGCATGAAAGAGGCTGAGTTGACCTTGCCCAACCTGATAATTGAATTTTGGACCTGTGCCTTGGAAGCGATAAGTGCTGCCACTACACCACCAGGTTTTATATTCAATAATACATGAATCATTATAAAAATGACTTAACAGCATCAAACTTACCATTCAGTAACATTTTTAAGCATTCATTTGAAATATGCATTTTACCTCTAATACTTGAATCTGCTGATTAATGATAAAATTGAAGGTGCTTAAGAGAAATCAAAATAATAACGTGAACTTGTTATAAATTGAATTGAATACAATTGTATTTGTTTTTAAATATAATGTTCAATCCACCTAAAATGCTTTAGACATCAAGTTGCCAAAGATATATAATAAAGGCCAATAATTATATAGAAATTAAAGTTGTAGTCTTAAACTATTCTGGGGACACATTTGCATAAATTACATTAAAATGGATTTATTAATAAAATATTTAAATTGAAAATAAATTGCTAAAATTTGCCAAACAATTTTTTTTTAACTAAGAAACTGCCATTTTTAAATGTAAGCTTAATCTTTCGAATAAAAATATATAATAAAATTAAAAAGTCCAACAAAAGGAGTGCAAAATAAATATAAGAATATTGTTTTTAATAATGTTATTTATATTTATTAAAATGATATCATTATATTTAAAATGAAATCTGTAGTTGGAAGTTACATAAATTTAAATTTTACCTACTAAAAAGACTGACAGTTTTATGATAAATATAATTAACTGCAATTTAATAGTTTTAACATTACTTATATATATATATATATATAAATTAAAGCTATGGCTTATAGATAATTTTTTATGTATTGATGCTATTAGATTAAATGTACAATGTTAATTTTAATTAAGGCTAAAAGAAATCTTGAATTATGCTTGTCTTGTGAAAAAGTGTAGGTATTGAATACAAGTAAATTAATGCAAATAATATTTGCCCAATTCTGTCATGAATTAATGTGTCTATTTAGTCAATTTTATCTTATCAGCAATTATAAAATCACTAGCCAATGATTAAATTTATAATATCTAATAAATTTACTAATATGATTCATATTGTAATAGTTTTTTTAATTAAAATATAATATGTGTTTATGAAATCAAAACTGTTATTAGCATTTAAAATAGATTAAAAAAGTTTGACTATAAGAAAAAAGCAATGAGGGTAAGGCTTTTTTATTGTAAATATTTTAAGCTTTTATATTCTTAAGTATCCCATATCCATATTTTTTCAGCATAAAATAACAAAAAATATTCTTGATTACTTTAATTCTTTATTTTAATTATGCACCCTAATGTTTAAATATAAAGTTTTTGTAAATAATTTTCTCTTAATTTTTTTCTCTGTACTTAGATACAGTATTTTTATATGCTTTTTAAAATTTCATGGTCTTTATTTTATTTCACGATTGCACATATGTATTTAATCTTATTCATTTGAAATTTTAGCTCTTAAACCTCAAAAAGAATTACTGCATGATGAAAAACCTTTAGAAGAAAATGTAAATAGACTTCAAGTGGAAGGTGATGTTGCCCGTAGTGTAGATGATGCAATTGCAATTTTAAGGTATATTTACTGATTCAAATTTACCGTTTGTAATTTTCTTCCATTATGAATTTGTTAAGATTCATATTTAGAATTAAAAATATTTATATCTGATCAAAAAAATTTATATAATATATTTCTTGATTTTTTTTTTTCTGTTTTATAAAATAGTGCTTTTATTGAAGCAATACTAATTTGTCCCAAGTATTAAATAGTATTTTAAATTTTGTTTTAGTAATTATTGGTTCAGATTTTTATTTCAATCAGTTGTAATTTTAATCGCTAATCTGTTATTTATAATGTTTTTATACATTTTTGTACAAGTAGTATTTATTTGTCCCAAGTATTAAAGAATATTTAAAATTTTGTTTTAGTAATTATTGGCTCAGATTTTTATTTCAATCAGTTGTAATTTTAATCCCTTGCATCTTATTGTTATTTATAATGTTTTTATATATTCTTAATTTTAAGCTGTATAATTAATGTTATTTGTATCTGATTAAGAATAATTTCTAGTTTAAAAGAGGAAATATTATAAATTTACAATCATATGAAACACATTTATTTTTTGTGGGAAAGTTTTTAAGTCTTGCTTTTAAATTTTTGTTTGAACTGATGTAATGTTTCATCTAGTAAAATGTTCCAGCTGATTTTTTGTAAGGAATATCATTGCTTTTCATTTTGTGTAAAATTAAAACAATTGATTTAATTCCAAATTGTTTTCATTTTAATTACATGAAATGCTTCTATTAACCCCTTAACCGGCTATACGAGTTAACTCAGGTCAACATCTTTCTGCGTTAATCAGCTATCTCAAGCCCTTTAGAAGAGGCAAATAGCTTCACTGCAAGGCTTCCAATTCAACCACCACATTTAACAAATTGGTGTGAAATCGAAACTTGGGAATACTGGTTGTTAGTTCACGGTTCATTTAAATAATGTAAGCATTTATTTGAAAATGGTTTGAAACCTCCTTCAAGGGAAAGTACAATCATCTGTTGTTTTTTGCACAGCATTTTTCTATTTTTATTCACATTTGGTTTTGATATTTGATAAAATAATATTTTAAATTATTTCTTTATATGTATATATATATATATATATATATATATATATATATATAATATTTCTGGCATAAAACATTAACCAAAGCAAAGTTATTAACACATATTTTGCATATAAATTGCTGAATTCTATTTCTTAATATTAAAGAACTAAAACAGATTTAAGTTCAAACATGCAGCTGATTTGAAAATTTGGTGTACAGTAAAACAATATTATGTTCACACTTTTTGAGTATCATTCAATTAATAATTTCATTTTGATAATTTTCCACGAAAAATAATTATGTGGTTGAATAATAAAACTTATTTTAATCATTGTTAAAATTCAATGCTTTTATCAATTTTTGTATTGAAAACTAAAATCTACTTTTCCTTTAATTTACCAAATAAATAAAATGTTTTGGATTTCAAATAGTTATACTAGTTAGTTAATAAGTTGGTGAGTTTATTAAAATGTTAGTTAATTTGAACCATTGCAATCATTTTTTATAATCAACAAAATAATATTATGAAATAATTTCTAAAATTATAAAAGCAGCTGAATAAAAAAATCTGGTTTTTAATTTTGCATCAACACATATAAGTAGAAAAAATTATATTAAAGTGTGCCTTCATTCAGGTCTTCAGAATTAAAAAAATAATAATTTAATTAACTAGCAATAAGTATTAAGGAAATAAGATGTAGAATACGATAAAAATTTTTGTTCAGAATACATAATCTATAGATATTTTTATAATAAATGTTTTAAATAGAAAGATTTCCATTACTAATTGCACATAAATTTTCATTAAGATGGAGAATATATGTATTTTTTTACTACATATATTAAGTGTTGTTCCAGTTGTTTTGAATAAATATTGAAATGGATAAATTTCCTGTGTGAAAATGTTTTTTTTTAAAAAATAAGAAAAATAAAAAATTATGAAAATCTTAACACACTATATTATATTCTAATAATTAAAATCTTAAATGAAAAACATAAAAGTGGGCATATAAAAAAATATTTTAAAGTTTTTGGGTATGTATTCTTTATTTAATGAAATCTATATGTTTCGCAATACAAATAATTAGGAAAGCTAATATAATATTTATATAATCAAATATTTTAATAGTATTGACTAAAGTTGTAGATATTTCTAAAATTTTTAATTCTTAAACTTTACGTCAGAGTTATTATTTTAAAATTTTATTTAAATAATTTTCATATTTAATTATATTAATGTCAGATTATTGAAAATCAAATCATTGTAAATCATCAGATCATTTATTTTAAAAATCATCAAAAATATATAGCATTGTGTTTTTTTTATTACATATGTTTCATAAAAGTATAACCATAAACTGAAATCAATGTTGGAATATTAAAGGAGATATTTGACTAAATTCATGAGTAAATAGTGAATTTGATGCACATGCTGTTAAATTAAAATTACTAACAAGTCCAGTATCAAAAGATAGCAAAATGATGATCATTCTTACTGATTTTACAGAGTTAACAAAAGGATTGATTTAGATTACAAATTAGTGACTAATACATGTTGTACATCAGTAAAAGTTTCCTGGGAAAATTTTGAATCTTAAATTGATGATGTATATTACAATAATATAATGGATATGATTCCATTCGAAAAATGCTTGGCAATGAAATATTTTAAAAATTTTCAACCCATAAAAAAGTGATTTTCAATAAATCTCATTTATGCACAAATATTCGAAAGTATATTTGCCGCATTGTCATTTTTGTTTGCATATGTATAAATGTTCATACATTTATATCTATTATCATAAATTTAAGTTCTGCTTGCTAGTCTCAAATGAAAAAATATTGCCAGTTTTTGATAATCATATGTGATTCGTACTACGAAGAGGTATTATATCTGTAATTGAAATGTATAACATTTGTGTTTCTTATTTTTGATTTTATTTACAGTAAAAAATTTAAAATATTTGAAAGTAAAACAAAATATTTTAATGAGAAAAATAAATTATTATTCAATTCAAAAGCTGAAAGTTAATTTTATAAATGATTACTCTAGTACCATAGCTTAAATTTTTTTATTAAAATTAAGAATTTTATGAAATTAATTAAAATTTGAGACATTACAAGGATTAATTATTCTACTAATAAAATATATTATCTAATATTAATTGCCCTAATGTAAGAAAATGCAAAAAAATTGCTATATAGATTCATTGCAAAATTGAGAATGAATAAAATATTGTAACTTTGGATCTATTTAAAATGCTAAAACAGTCTCAGTCAATTAATAATTTATCATACCTTTATATTTTTAAGGAAAAATTAGTGAAAATATTTGGTTTTAAAAATAGCTATTTCAAATTTTATGCATCTCTTATTTCATTTTAAATTTGTCACAATGTCACATGTTTCCAGTATATCAGATTCACAATTAAGATATAAATAAAAAAAAGTGAAAAGGTATATTAGAAAAAGTTTACAACAAGTAGAAAAAGTATAATATAGCAGCATATATAATTCAAAGAAATTTTATTATTGTATTCAAATTGAGAATACAATAAAATATGACCTTCAATAATAATTGTTAATATTTTTTTTATATTTAAGCTTCTGATAAAATTATTTAAAATTATATTAAATTTTTAGGGAAATATTGAAATAAGTATTTGAAAAATAATTTCAAATTGTGCATGGTAAAATTTTGCAACACATATTAAAAAAATTTGAGTGGAAAGAACATTCTGTAATTTAATTAAAATTGAAATTGAACAGCTGTAATTCAATTATTGAGATGACATAACTCTCAGGTGGTAAGGGAAAATACGGTTACACATCTTATTAGGAATTAGTCTTTGGTATTCTTGACAAGTGCTTAGAAATGAACTGGCTTTGCAGGGAAAGCACAAACTGTTGCACAAGCACATTTTAAACAAGATTCTTCACTAAATCTCAGATGGTTAAGGGGTTAATTAATCAGTAAATTTAATAAAGATATAACTAAAAACTTGTTAGATATAAATAAAAAGTTTGAAATGATTTTATGTAGAAAAATTCTTATCAAATTATCATTCATAGAAAATTTTATCATTTTTCAAATATTTTTATACATTTGCATTTTTATTTCTTCCTTTCATTTTATTAAATACGTTCTTTCATTACTTTTATAATAAGGAATCATAAAAGTAGTAATAAACTGCTTTTTTAGTTATATAATTGTATAGAAGTGATATTTCTTTCACTTTTATCAACAGATATAATGTAAATGTGAGGAAACGCAAATATAGTTTTTTTTAAATATTATTTTAGTGGTGTGTGTTTGCATTTTATATAAAATAATATAAGGTAAAATGTTTTGCAATGTAACATAATTTCCTTTGTTGCAGTATATCTGGTGAAAAAGTTGATCTTCATCCTGAGAAAAGAATGAAAGCTGCATACCAGGCATTTGAAGAGAAGTATCTTCCTCAACTAAAAGCAGAAAACCCGAATTTGAGGTTGTCACAATTGAAGCAAATGTTGAAAAAAGACTGGATGAAATCTCCCGAAAACCCCTTGAATCAGCGATGAGTTATTGTAGATCACTTTATAACTGTTCCTAATTCTCAAATACTATCCAGATATAAACTTTGCGATGCAATTTTAAAAATGACTTCTGGCAGTCACCTAATGTTCACTGTAAATAAATTTGTGGAAGAGTATTGATCATGTGATATTTATCGTGTGTGTTGTTTGATGAAATAAATTATTTCAGCATTTTTTTAATTTTTCTTAATTTTATAAGTATTTGTTTGATTCATGTTGCAAAAATTTTTATTAAAATATTTGTATGTCTTGCATTGAAAAAGTGACTATTGTTTCAACTCCAGATTTTATTTTTTTAAATTAACAATTAAAAAATTATTTCAGTTAATTTGTTTAATATTTTGTTTTACATTTTTAAAATTGGCAATTCAGACATTAAAAATTATGTTGCTTAATTTGTTTGAATAATTTACTGTTAATTTTTTAAAAAATAGATAATTTTTAATTAATGAAAGGATTATTTAAATTTCAAATCGCTCTGATATTCACTTAAATTGCATCTGTGCATTTGTCTTAATTTTGTAAGAGAGCTAAGGAAAAACAAAATTTCCTGGATTGCCTGTGTAATTTAGATTTAGGTCTATTTACTTTGTCGTAAATGAGTAAAATACTAAGTCTCTTTCTTGCAAAAAGTTTTTTAAATGCATTATTATATATTGTTAAATATAGATGTGCATTATTAAACTAACAACAAAATATTTTGATAAAACTTATCAAAATTGTAATTTATGGTGGAAAAAAATGACTGGATAAGTTTAACAATTGGATAAGTTTGTTCAATTAAGCATTACACAAATTAAATTTATATAGGTTTATTAATGTCTGTAGGAAGACTGATGAAGTAAAATAAATTTTCTCTGATTTTGTTTATTTGTCTTAATATAACTGCATACTTTATGTAGATTTCACGTTTAAATCAAATGTTTCAGTTGTCAGAATGTAATTTCTGATGATTTGAAATCAAAAGTTTATATAAAATTGTTCATTTGTGATGTAACTTTGTAATTTATTAATAATTGTGAAGAGTATTAAATTGTGTATTATGTTTTCAAGAAACTGCTAATTATTTCCATTTAAATTTTGCCAATATATTATTTGCCTTCAATATTTTTCTAAAATTGTATGCTTATATATATTTAAGCTTTATTCAAACATCTAATCCTACTCCCATCAGTACTAATAAAACTCCCATCAGTGATTAGTTATTTGTATTTAGATTTTAAAGTAAATTGCAAATTTATGCAGCAAATGCTGACACAATTCTTTGGCTCATCAACTGAAAAGTGTTTGCTAAAAGTAATAATTATGTTTTTTTAATAAGAAATATATTAGTTTTAAAACAATGACATCATTGAAAGTTTTTAACAACTATTTTATCTAACTATTATCTTATTATCTAACATTACCTATAACATTTAAGTAATGGGAAATGTAGAAGCATGTATTTCACATATTCAGTGACCTTCATTATAATATTAACCATGTAAAGATTATAAGGATGGATAAAGATATTATTCCATTTTTTTAAAAATATTAATCAGACAAGGGAATAAATGTTTACTTATTAAT
Organism: Latrodectus elegans; assembly: GCA_030067965.1. Classification (NCBI taxonomy): domain Eukaryota; kingdom Metazoa; phylum Arthropoda; class Arachnida; order Araneae; family Theridiidae; genus Latrodectus; species Latrodectus elegans. The sequence goes on from CM057815.1 coordinate 78,856,201, forward strand.
GTCAATAAAATCAATATCAACAGTTGAAAAATGTTGATTCTAAAAAAAAATGTTAAACAATAAAAACAGCTTGACAGAAAAATACAAAATTATTTTGCTGATTATAAAATTTTAAAGAATTAGACTGCCAAGGGCACACCAACACTGAAAAGTACACATTATTTAAATTTGTTTAACATGTAATAAAATTGTGTATATAAAATTGTTAAAAGAATAGGCACATGTTTTAAACGATGAATTTTAATGCAAGAAGGCTACTTGTATAGAAGCAGTCATATCAAAATAAAAATTATTTTAGAGGAGGGGGGAAAATCACTATTAAACGCAATTTAGGCTATACAATTTAAAGCTATGGCTTATTTATTCTATAATGGTAACTGGGTTATATCAGAAATAATTTCCATTGTGAGTTAAATGAAATGATGCGTATGCTGTTAACTCTCTGTGTTAATCTGTGCAGTGTGTAGAATTGCAGAGTAAAATATAATCTGCTTTACATTGTTTCCTTATATACACGATTTGAGTTTTTTGCTTCATATTCTAAGAACTTATAAAAGTTTAATATTTAAAGATTTGCTGAGAGATTAAAAATATATGCAATTGATATCTACTCATTTCATTGGCATCAAAATTTTATGATATAATTCACATTTCTCACCATACAGATAGCTAGTCACGTATAAAAAATAAATAAATAAATAAAACTTTTGAATAAATTTTTAACTTGGGATTCTTGCTTCATATTCTTCTGGTGTTTACCAGAGCAAAATAATTAAAAATGATTGTATAAATGGTATAAAGATCTAAAAGAATTATTGTAAAGCAGCTCTGTAAAATTTTCAAATTTGGAAACATAGTAGTTTTAAAAGTTCGTACAATGGGAATTTTAAACTGACTGAAAATAGTGATAACTCCTGGAAATTTTTAATTTCTTTAAACATAGTCTTTTTAGAAGATTGTGTAAATTTTTTTACTTTGTTTGCCATTTTCAAGTGAATTGGATTTAAAAAATAACATAATATTAATTTGTCTTTTCTTTGTGTACTAAATATAAATTAAATCTAATGTAACTTGGAATAAAAGATGTTTAGTTACTAATTAATATGCTTTAGCCTCATATTACTAATATTTTTTTTTGCTCGATATTAAGATTTTATGACTGTGTATTATTTAAATCAAAAGTTTTATGACTCAGAAAAATTGTATAAATTAACAGTATTATCATATTAATCTAAAAATATGAGAGTCTATATATCTATTAATCTAAAAATATGTCCTCTTTTAGTGTGATAATAATAATAATAGGTAAAAAAAAAATAAAAGTGATAAAATTGATTGATTCAGGTTAATAAAATTGATAAAAAAATTATTTAAAGTAAATATATCATTTTAAAAGTGCAGAAATGGCCATGACGGTTTGAAATAAATCTATCCTCATCCATGCTATTTCTATCTCTATTCTCTTGAAAATAATACAAAATAAATTTTTTTAATTGAAATTGAATTTTATTTTTCATACAAGGGTCACTCTGAAATTTTTGAGATACAACTAGGTTTTTAAAGTTATACTTACAAAATTAAGGTGTGTTCAAAGTAGTCTCCAGCATCAATGCACTTTTGTAGACGAGTTTTCCGCAGATTAAATGCCTCAAGCCATTCATTTCTTCGAATAGATGAAAAAATGTATTTATAGCCACATCAATCTCTTCTTCTGAATGAAAACAACGTCTACCTAAGTTCTTTTTTAGATTAAAGAATAACCAAAAGTTGCAGACAGCTAGATCAGGTGAATACGGCGGATGTTCCATCACTTTAATTTATTTTTGTTTTAGAAATTCAACTGTTAATCCGGCTGTATCTGAAGATGCATTGTCAATGTGATGCATTAGTCCCCTAACAATTAGTTCTTGTAGAATTTCTGGAGGACATTTGATGGTATACTAGTTTGCTGTTATTATCTTTTGTCCTTCCAACTTGATGGCTTTGACCCATCCCGTACTTCTGAAGAAAACGGCATACATCACTTTTTTTCAATGCGCGTTGTTTTTTCACCATTGTCGGCGTGAGATCATCTTCAAAGAACCATACTTTGCTTTCTTGACGTGTTGGAACGTCAAAAAACGGTATGTACGTTTCATCACCTGTTTCAATTTTAGAAATGATGCGGTGGCCACCATCATTTAGCAATTTAAGAGTTTCTTTACTGATTCTGACACGCTCCTCTTTTTGGTTCTCAGTTAGATTATGGGGAAACGAACGGCAAACTACTTTTTTCATATGTAATTCTTCATGAAGTGAATTTTGTCAAAAGTTTTGTGTATGGCTGAGGATCCAATGTTAAGTTTCTTCTGTATCATTTGATAGGTACAGCGATTATCATCCATTAATATTTTTCGTATGGCAGACACATTATACGGGATTACTGCCGACGACGTCCATCCTGTGTGTTATTCATCCTGAAGAAAATGGCGACCTCTTCTAAATTCTCTAAACCATCTGAATACAGTAGCACGAGCTGGAGATTCATCACCAAATGCTAATTGCAACCGTTGAACGCATTCTTCTTGATTTAATCCTGCTTTAAAATCGTAGAAAATCATATCGCGAAAATGTTCTCGCGTCAACTCCATTTTCTCTTCTGTTTAAAATTTATTCTACGCTAAACAAGTTGAAGTAAGTAAGTAAAAAATCTTCTGTGTTAAAATATTTTGTATTTTAAAATTAAACCTTTATTTTTATTTTGTAAATTCTCGTCTTTGCATATCTCAAAAATTTCAGAGTAAACCTCGTATTTAATCTTTATTGAATGAATTAAAATTGATGTATGATTATAATTTTGGAGTTTCATTCAAAAACAAAATTTGTGTGATAACAGAAAATCCAAAGTGAAAATGTTACAATTATCTGTAATCTTAATTAGAATATTATAATGAATAGAATGGTTATAAAATAATAAAAGCAGTATGGATTTCTCAAAAAATAATAAAATTCCTATTTTTTTATAAATTTTAATTTCAGAAAAGAATATTTAAACTCAATAAAGAAAATATTTTGTTAATGAAAAAGTTCTTTTTTCTGTAGTTGTTTAATTGGTGACAATAACCACATCTTGGGTTATAAGAATAATATTTTTAGCCTTCATAAATATCTGAATATTTTATGAATTTTTTTAATGATACGGAGAAGGCAGACTACTTTTTTAAAACAAATACAGAAAATATTTTTATTATGTTTACTGTCTTTTATTTCTATCTCTAGATGTTATTTTTATGAATTTGAAATTATTTTTGAAAATTTAATTATAATGTATTTATTTGATATGTGTTAATTTATTGGTTGAAAGGAAATACTTTCATTTAAATTAGTTAAGCTTTTTTTTATCATATAGCCTATATTTATTCATAAAACTATAGTAGAATTATAAACAGTAAAAGATTTTTTGGATTGAAATGTTTCATGCATTGATATGAGATCTAAAAATGTAAATTCTTAAAAAATTTAAATGTTTGTAGTTATGAAAAAAGATGAAATTATAAGTCTTTTGGAGATTAATTGTAAAGAAATCAATAAAATGTGTCCATTCCAGTATTGTATAGCATGAAATATTTCATGTTAAGGTTCTTGAATTGTAAAATGATGAAATTTTGTTGTTATTGCTAAATGCATTTGTTCAAGGTTCTATCCTTGGGTTGGATAAGGTCAACTGAGCCTTCACTCTCTTCAGTGGGTCGATAAACTGAGTATCAAGCATGCTTGGAAACTAAACACTAGGGGTTTTCCGTTAGGCTGACCACCTAATCGCGACATATGCTTCATATCCCAGGGTTTCTTGATTAGGAAAACAGAGATGGTACTCTAGGCCTTGGCCCTTGTGCCACAGAGTTTATTTTAATATAAGAATGAATTTTAGTATGATTTATTTCATTAATTAAAAATTTGCGCTCATAGAATAATTTCTATACTTTAAAAATTGTATTAAGCTTTTTGATCTTATTAATATGGAACAGATTTTTTTCATTTAATTCACACTATTATTCTTTGTGTAGTTAATTTACTATCTGTGTTCTTATGTAAACATTTCTAAATAATAAAAAATATAATATATATAAAATTTTAAATATATATATATATTTAAAATTTTAGTTAATTTTGTAGTTTAAATAAACAAACACTTAATTTCAGTAATATTGTAATTAGTATAGATGGTACTTAATTTTGCTACCTAAATTATGTTAAAATAAATAAAAACTGAAAAATAGTTTATATTGTGCACAAAGTATGGGCTGTTATTTGAAAATATAATTGGAAAACATTATATTGTACATAATTATAGATGTATTTGGCTAAAAATAATTGGTAGAGTATTATTTATTATAAATGAGTGACCTGAAAAATTTTGAAATTTATTTTTTGAGAATTTGCACAGGCAGTTTTATAATTATTTCACTGAAGTAAGGAAACATGTGTGTGCCAACTTCAATGAAGCAAATATATAAGGCTCCTGAATATTTACCATTTTCTCATGCATGAACTATCTGCCACTTTCAATTTTTATAAAAGACCTAAAATTACGAAGCCATTATTGAAGTTCTGCAATCTTATAAATATTTTTATTAATGTAAGTGAAACAATCCTCATGTATCAAAAAATTCAGTCAGACAAATTAATATATTTAGTAAATATTTAACAATATAATTGGAGAAAGGAAAAAATAACTTGCAAAATATTGGAAGAGTTAGGAAAATAAATCAATTAGTAAAAATATTACTTAGTGGCAGACTTGCCAGAAGCTGAAATTTTCAAGTGGGACACCAAAATGTTCCATATAGTGTCAAGGATATTTAAAGGTCATCCTTGGCTAATTTTTTCGGTATTTATGAATAGAGGGTTGCTGATTTAAAATCTTTTATTCATATACAGACTACAATTATGATGCCAAGTATCAACCTTCAACTTAAAGTGACCAAATAACCTGAGCTATCTTGCTTGGCTAGAAATAATCAGCTCTCAGGTAAGTCTCATATTGTTTCCGTTCTTCTATCAGTTTAGTTTTGGCTTTTTGAAAATGCTAGAACACAGAAATCTGACAAAGTAATTATCCTATATAATCCTTCACAGTTAATAACTTTTTAAGGGATCTATAAAATAAAACTTAATTTTTACCTGGACACTTGACAAGCATACTTAATCATAATGAAAGTGAAATAGTTGGTTTGACTAGTTGGATAAAAATTTCTGAAGAAAGTCTTTGCAAGTTACAGATAATATAAATATTTGGAGCAATCTATTTTATATTTACTTCTCAGATAAAAGAAAAAAACCATTACATAATATAGATAAAAAAATTTTAATTGAATAATTACGATATTTGTGAAAACAAAATTTGATGAAATTAATTGTTTTTATTCATTTTAGAAATTTATTTTCTTAAAAATGAAGTGCACGATTAATCATGTATGAGGTCTAAATTTCCTTAGAATTTCATGCATGTTGTTCACTAGTATTATCATATATTACAATACATTAAATTAATCCTTTTAATAAAATAAAAAAATTCTTATATATAAAAATTCAATTATATATTTTTTAAAAAAAATCATTTATTCTATTAATTTTGTAGAATTTCATTCTTTCCAAAAAAGATTAAAAATTTAAGTACAATCACACAAGACTATTTATGTAAAAAAGAAACATTTATTTATAAAAATTCATTATATTTAAAACACAGTTTTATAACAAATAGGAATGTATATGATAAAAGAAGTTTTCAACAATTAATCAGATTGACAATACTTTTCCATCAATTTTCAATAAAATTTGAAATATTAAATCATAACATGAGTTAGGAAACAGAGTTGTATACAACATACAATTGCAAAATACTGATAATTTGATCAAAAGCAAGTTAGTAGACATAATGAAGAAATAATATGGATATAATGTATATAATACACAAATCTTCAAAGAAGAGAAGTTTTCAGAAAACTTATTTACATAGTTGCAATTAAACAAATATTTAAACTTGGCACTAATTTTTATACTTTAAAATTTAGACAAGCTCTGATTTCAATTTTTAAAATTATGTTTACTAACTTCTTCCTATGGCAAATGTAATACTGTACAAATATTTACACAAAAACATTAAATATATATAATTATCACATAAAAACCCAATTCCCTCTTATGAGTTTGTTATTAAAATATTTAATCATTACTTCTTCCTTCATCCAAACAGCAATATCTATCAGCAATAGATAAAAAATTAGCATGCAATATAATGCACAACTGAATTTCTTGTGCGTTTCTCAACTTCAGGCATATAAATTTCTAACATTTTAAAATTTGTTTGATTAGAAAATTCATTTCTTCACATTTGCATACTTAATATGATAAATATTTAAAACAAATGAAATTGAATTACATATTTTTTTATAAATATTTATGATAACCAAGGAACTCATTAAACAAGATCAGACAGAAATTAAATATTTATAAATAATGGCACCCAATTTAAGTCAAACAATGTAAATATCTTATAATTATTTAAAAAAAAAAAAAAAAAAACATTAAGCTAACTAATTTTCAATCCAATGATTCTTGATACTTTTTAATCAATGCATTTTGTAATTGTTCATAGTAAATAATGTCAATAGAAGTAACTATACATAAAATGTATCTTATTGTAAAAACAGGAAGGTGTTAACATTGTAACTACGATACATTTAAAAAGTATTAAATGTAACACAAAACACACAATAGTGATAACTTCTATAGATAATATTAATAGCCATCATAACAAAACAGCAATAATAAATAAATGCTAATACATTTAAATCCTGTTAATCTTTTAACTGGAACAGCTATATTTTTAATTTCATTCATTTTAAAAGAATAACCTGTGAATTTTTCGTCATCTTTTTCAAAGCTTTGTCTATATGTTTATATATCCTTACTATTTTTAGTGATTTGATGTTAAAAACATTAGCATCAAAATATCAAAGACCATCCCAATCAAATAAATTAGCAACATTCTATTTCATTACAATAACAAATCAACAAGATTTCATAAGTTAACAAAATGTATATATGATCAGCTTTGAGAAACAGGAATGGATTTTAATTAACAAATAAACTTTCAGTATCAAAATATTTAGAAAATGGAAGTATATTTTAACAAAGCCAAAACAAGGCACTTGAAGTTTATAAGCAAGTATAGAATCATCTTTGTTAGTTCGAACCAAATGGATTCACAATTCTATCACAAGTCTATTCACAGTAGACATTTTGCAACATGTGACCAGCAATTCCAGGATTGTAATGTTTTAATCCGAAATAATCCTTTATATATCTGCTCCACCACTAGAGTACCAGCATCATGGCACCAGAGACAGCTTTGTTATCACAAATAATACAACTGAGTTTAGGAATCTTAGTTTCATATTTCTAGCTTCGCAAGGCTTCTTGATATGACTGGAGAGCTCTATTTGCTACTTGTACAAATTCTTTAACATCCACAATAGTGTCAGCTCCATTACGGAATATGTCTTCAGGAATCTGACGGTCTAATTCTGGATAGTTATTGTGCCATTCTAAATAGGGACCTCTACTTTTCAGCAAAGTTGCAAACTCATCAACATTTAATTGAGCCTGAAATGGAAATAGTTCAATAAGTTTCACTATCAAAAATGTAGGTTGATAACAAAGTACATTACAATAAAATTCTTGAAATATATAATTAAAAATGTTATTCAGAGTATAAAAAAATATGGAATTTAGTATTCATTCAAAGAATGTGCCAAATAATTAAAATGTATAAATCAATTATAAGGTGAAAGATAATTTACACAATATCATTTTAAAATTCAGACCAATTTAAAAAAAAATACAAAATAAACTTGTATAATGGCAGATAAAATAATATTTACCTTATAAGGCACTAACTGCACTGCTACACTGGTTTTGGGTAAATAAAGAGCATTCACTAATCCAGCTCCATTCATACCAATCAGCACATTATACTGTTGCACTTTTTCAATCTAAAAATAAGTTTATTTTGAGTTAATAATTTTAAGTGTCAACAGAAAAATATGAACTGTTAAATTATATTTAGATTTCCAGATAGAATTTGATTTAAATTTGTAAAATAGAAACAAAATAATATAAAAAGAAACTAAATACTATAATTTAGTAAATATAAATTTTTTCAAGAACATATTGAAACTACAAATTCTAGAGAAATTTTATACTGAAATAAAGAATGAAAGAATTTACCTGTTCCTTAACAGATAAGAAGGAGAAATCAACTATTTCTATTCTTGCAACTGATGACATACTTTTCACTAATTCTGCTTCATTCAGTATTTTCCTGCGACCCTCTCTAAAAAAATATACATTTAAAATTACATATAAAATTTAATAAATATTAAACATTTTAAAAAGCATATATTATTTGTAGTACCCAACTGAATATAATACTATGTTTAATAAATTAAATCACTAAAAGCATTAGAAATTATTCCAGACTTGAAAATCATTTTTTAGTAATTAGAAGCATACAATATATTACAAATTAAAAAAGTAAGTATGAAATCATTGCACTTAAAGCAAAGTTGAAGTCAATAAAAAAGAATTTTTCTTATTTTCTTAGAAGATGGTTTAACATTAGGTAACAATTATTGCAATAAGCATATAGATTTGCAAATTATTTTTTTAAATAATTATAAAAAAACTAATTATAACCTAAGCTCTAAAATAATTTGAAGTAAACTAATAAACAGTATATGAGCAAATAAATTTTAATTAAAAATTGCTTTAAAAAATAATTATTACTAGGATTAAAATAACTTATTTTTACTTATTGAATAGATTACGTTTTATGAATGTAAGAAATACATACCTGTGAATAAGTCCAATTTTAGGTTTTTTGGACTCTGGATTATATGTAGGAGGTTTGATTCCATAAGCTTTCTTAACAAAATCAGCATAGGAATGCAGAAGTTCTGGATTTGAAAAATTAATCTTTGGAGTCTGAAAGAAAAATAGGATTTTTAATTACACTCACATTAAAATATTAAGTGTTATCACAATATTCAAATTTGGTGATATCAAAGAACTTTTACAGAAAATTTTAAAGTTTCAACAGATGAATTGGAATATAAGATAAAGTAAGTTCATTTAACAATTAAGATAAATTTATGAATAGCTGCCATTTAATATCTACGGTAGAAATCTTCTTATATAAAGATAAAAAATATTTACCCCAAAATAAGCTTCTTGAAAACAGACTGTTTTATTGATGCCAGCAAGTCTGCGATCCAAAGGAAGTAAACGATGAGGTTTAGACAAAGTCTGTAAACAAATATAACTGTTAGAAACTTTATGAAAATTGCAAATACAATAGGGCATAGCATAATTGTTTAGAATATTAACCCAAATAAAGATATTAGAAATACTTACAGAAAGCAGTTGCATCCAGTAGGAACTCATGTCATTAAATGCATCAGTATTCCAATCAATCCCCTAGAAATGAAGAGGTACATTAATCAATTGAACTAATTTTCAATTAATTTTTATACTATAAAACAATTTTTATAATAAAATATTAAAAAATTATAAATCCTGGGAATAAAGTGATCATTTTTAAATATTTAATTTAAAAAGTAATTAAAATGACATAATTTAATTTGCTACTCAGTAGCCACTATTTTTGTTTACAAGGACTAACAGCATTAGATAAGCTTCATGTAGATTTTGAATGACCACAAATGCTCAAACTTTGGAATTAACACCATTAATTGTTGAATATGACATTATAGATTGGATAAATTAATGCATGCAGATTCATAAGATAAAATAAATCCTTACCTCTCCCCTAGATTTTTCAACTCCAGGAAGCAATGCAATGTCTTTCACACCCCCAGAAGGAGATTTGACAGATTCATGGTGAAGAGCAACATATAAAGGCAGAAGAGTGTCATAGTGGAGATGGAAGTAGTTGCTACCATGGTAATAGTATGGTGTGAAAAAATGTCCTTGACTGAAAACTTGATCACACACAATATTGTTCAGAGATTGGTGATGCACAGATTTCACAGATTCAAATTTCCAGATGTCTCGCAACTGATGGCAGGCATCTAGATCTGACAAGTCTCCATCAATCCTCAAGACTTGATCACCTGTGCTGAAGATGATATTTTTAACTTTGCAATAACTGGATGGCCACTGTCCGGGGTAGCTTGTCACAGAGGACTGTCCATTGCAGTTGCCAGTGCAGATGGGAGCAGAAGACACAGTGATAATAAAGAAAGTGAAGATCATGAAGAAGCTGAATATGTCAATTGTGGAAGACATGGTGTCAAGAATCAAATATAAGTTCTACAGTTGGAATTTTATCAAATGCCTCCCAGACTGCAATAATCTGAAAAACCAACAAACAATATGAGAATAAAATTTCATTAAAATTAAAAATAATAAAGGAAAATTTAATTTTTTTAATATTCATATACCATATTTAATAAATGTTTACTATTTCTTTTAAAAAATGATTTGATCATTTAATAATTTACAATAAATTATTCAATATCCAAAAAATATTCTTACCTTTGAAGATATTTTAAATGTAAATAAAGGTGAAAGTATTCCAAAACATTTAAATATGTGATAATACAAGAATAGTGAAAGTTAATGTTAACGCATCAATATCCAATACAGGAATGGTAAAGTTCAAAGGAAACTTCCCAGAAATACATAAAGGAAAGGTTGCAAGCAAGGAATTAGAATTACCGCCAAATAGTGCCATGCATATTAGCGCCAACAAATGGAAATCTTCGCCAATGAAACGGAATCGCTTGTTCGTTTGACGGGTTTTCGAAATGCAAATAATCGCCAAAACGGAACCACGACGCGTGTAGCGATCATCGCAGATGGAGGCCTGCGATGGGAAAATATCGCAAAGGGGAGGAGGGGGAAGGCAAAGACTTGTTGTACCACGGCACCCGGTGGTTGCGGACTGTGGGAAAGAGGAGGAGATTGGAAGATTTTTCCCACGTTCTCTTCAACTTCCCAGCGTTGATTTTTTTTTATTCCTTCTTTACGCCAACTGCAGTTCAAGCTTTCACCGTATGTTGGGGTTCAATTACATGCCTCTTCTCTCCCCCCTGCCCTATAGGCCCCGGTAATTCCGAAACTATCATGTCGTGTAAGGCAAAGCTCTTGTCTTCGGAACAAACACAAATTACAGAAGAATAAAAATTGATGAGCCTAGTGTCATTGATTTATTTATTTTAATTTCTCTTATTCATAACTAATAATCATGATTTTTTAACGAGCACTTTTTTTTTTTTGAAAGCAAAAAGTTGTGGGACTTCCAAGGTTCACGAAATGAGAAATTCTCAAATAGTTTATAACAGTTAAATTACATTAAAAACAATAAAAATTATCGATTGATGGATTGATTGTGTGAAATAAATGGCACAGGGTTCCGTCTTGGACAAGATGCGAGATACACGCCTTAAATAAAAATTTAGAATATTGTTATATAATGTAAGATTAGAGAACTTGAAATAATTTAGTATATAAAAGTAAATGTGTCCATGTTCTTCACTGAATATAGCATATGTAAATTTAATTTAATCATAAACATAAATCAACATAATGCAATGCAGCTCAAGTACATTGACGTTCTATTCTTAATTTTTACATACAGAAAAAAAACATCAATCCTAATTTATAATAAAAATAATCTTTTTTTAGCTGCTAACCTATCTCTGAGATATGGTTCCTCAAGTTTTTTTTTCCTCCTCGCCATGTTTGATAAATTTAGTTCATTAATATGCAGGACCCAACTTTGACTAATTGGGACCTGGAGCAAAAAATTCCTTAGCTCCTTCCATCAGCAAACTTTCTATTTGATTTGGCAAATGATTCTATTCAACTGACAACTTAAAATAAACTTTTGATATAATTTAGGGCTACCTACGATGTGGAGGCCCTATTCAACTCTCTCTCTGACTCAGGTTTTGCTAACACGCTCGGATAATTAAAGCATATACCACACAAGTTTTCTTAAAGTAAGAGAAATGAGAGTAGCCTAGAGAAATGTCAAAAACTAATCTTTTAAAACATTTGGGAACAGAAAAAAAAAATTCAAACAAGATGTGTTTTAAAAGAAAATTTTTTGAATGATTTTTGCAACATATTACTCAAGTATTTTCTTTAAATAGCACGTTGCATAAAGTTATTCTAACGGTGAAAATAAAACGAAAAACATTAAAATGATATCAAAAAATGTATACAAATGTGACAATTTAGGAACATTTCACAAAATAAAAAAAAGCTTTCAAATTAACAAATTGTTATACGCCTTGATTTTTTGATGAAACACATTTAAAACACAATTAAAAAATACAAAAATTTTATGATCTCGTTGCAGTTAACTAAAAGGTAGCATAGAAGCTCGTCAGAATTTATTAATTAGTAATGATGATTACCTTAAAAATCACACATTATCTGTTATAATTTGTTTATTAACACTTTCCTTTGAAAAGAACATTGGAATGCTCCCAAGTTTTGAACTTCCAAAAAGATATATAAGTAAAAAATAAATTGACCACTTTATAGTGTATTAAAAATGGTGGCGAAAATACAGTATATAGAAAAAAAACCCACGGTAGAAATAAAAATAGTTATATATATATATATATATATATATGTGTGTGTGTGTGTGTAAGATAGTTTTTATTAAAAAAATTAAATAAAAATATCCTAACATAAACAAAACAAAAGTAGTGAACTACATGAAAATCCCGAAAAAACTATTAAAGGAAAAATTATACATCTAAAGTTTATAATTTGCTTTATACGTATAAACTGAAAGCGAAAAGATGAAAAATAGCTGTACTGATTTCCTTGCGTTATTGGTCAAATTTTGCATACTTAAGAAAGTGCGAGTAGAATGAGGGAGATAAATCAATAATAATTACCATCAAAATTGTAATTGTTGCACACATTTGATTCATAATGACTATTAAGAATTACTATTTAAGAAAATCGCAACTTTCACTCTTAACAAAAATGTGGTTAAGTTAGTGGAAAACATGGTAACACATTACGTATTTAGTACGGATTTTAACCACTTGCTGCAGCAATTGTGAGAAAACAAACAGGAAATCACCTAAAAAAATCATTTCCGTTTATTTGGTGAAGTGATTAGCGCATCCTCTAGTGATACTAGGGGGTCTAGGTTTGAACCTTAAACATACCCGTAAGTCAGGATGAGAACTATCACGAGAACATGATGGTAATCCCTGCACACAAATGAGTAATAAAAGTTTTACACAACACACATATCAACTGAGTACGAATGCTTCCAATCACAATCCGTTGAGTTTTTAAGTAAAAAAGGCATTAAATTTTTTTGTGAGCCACGAAACTTTTGAGACGATTGTTTTTTAAACATTAAAATAATTACATGTATTACTATTACTGTCAAAAAAACTTGGATGCATTCGAGAGTTAAGTTTGCGAACTAAACTAAAATGACTGTATCAGCATCAATAATAGCGAACAAAATAGCTAATTTCTTTTTCAGAAAGGTCAACAGGTTCTTTTTAAGCATATAATCTCACTCTGTCTTTCCTTCTTACGTTTTTTTCAGAATATATTTTGGAATTTTAATTTTTTTTCTTACTTATCTTTTATAGAGAAATTTCTTACAAATTTTTATTTATTTCATTAAAAATTTCAAAATAATTTACATACTACATTATTTAATCATTACTCAATCTTTACTCTTTACAAAAAAAAATCAACATATATATATATATTATATATAAAATGTAGTATATATATATATATATATTAACATATATTTATGAGTTGCTCAGAAGGGTAAACAACAAAAATTAGGATAATCAATGTTTCTTAATAAACTGGATTTTAGAATCTTTAAGCCATCAACTTCATCAGGGAATTACATGGAATTGTTTCTGTAAGGATAAATTCTGCCATATAAAACAGTTCTTTTCAGAATTAAATAATATATCTTATCCTTAATTAAGAGTCCTTATTTCATTAAAATTAATCAATATATATGCGTATTTTTCCAATGTCTGACTGCAGTTTTATTTTTCGGGCATTACAGAATCGTTGTCGTTGAGAGAATCCTCTTAATTTAGAAGCAACAGTCCAAAAGAATCCGAATCGACTAGCCAAATGCACAAGTATTATTTCGCTTAGAACACATTACAATAACGGTCTATCTAATTCGAACCAACAAGTCCCGACGTGGACACTATGCTGCCGGGGCTATATACATAGATTTGTGTGTAGAACTAAACATGGTTTAAGAAATGGAACAAAATGATATCCAAGATCAAGCCAGGTTCTAATTCGAAAGTACAGGTGATAAAGTCATAAAAAAAAGGGGGACGCAGGTTACGCAGGGTGGGAGAGAAATAGCAAACAATATAATGGGAGAATTTCGGTGGGGAAGAGGCATGTGCTACACTTTGATGGGAAAGTTCTCACAAACTGGAGTCCCACGCACGCGCTGCATCTGTCACAGAAGCGAGCAGGGCACGTGTTCTAAAGAGTGTTCTCACGCTTGCTCACACTCCAAGGAAAGCCAGTAGGGTGTCAGATTGGCACTGAAATCGCTCAATTTTTTTTCACCAAAAACATCCAACGCGGGTACTTTTCTACCAAGAATAATAATAAAAAAAAAGTAATAATAAAGTCCACCTGCACCATAGTAGGGTCTAGCCAAGATGAGAAGGAATAGAAAATAAAAAATGTCGCCAGGTTCTATGACCTTTTATAGAGAATGTTAATACATATAGAGTCTCAGGATAGAAATGGTAATCTGAGTAGATGGTGAATCTTATGTTGCCATCTGATGAATGCAAAAAATCAAATAATCTTTTAAATTTAAACGAGGACGTAAAAGTTTAAAAAAAATCTGGGCAGAGCAATTTGTATTAAAAATTGTTTATTTTTATTGACATTATGCGGTCACGAAATCCGATTCCTTTATTGGATATTTATAAACAAAAATCACTTTTTTTTTCTTCTTTTTTTTTTTTTTTGTTAAAATGTTCTTTTAAAGATTATAGCTCTAGGCAGAGTATACACACTTTATTATATATTTTTTTATAGTTAACTAATTCCGAACACAAATAATTTCTAAACAAAAAATTCAGATTACAAATATTTCTTAAACTTATTTGAAATTTTTAGGGGTTTCCCTATTTAAATCTTCAAACTGTAAGAAATTGGGTTTTTCATAAACGTTGAAATATGACCAGAAAAAGGATTGAAGTTAAATTTAAATAGTAAGACATATTTGGTTTTATCACTCAAAGATAACTTTTTGCACATAACAGCTTATTCGATTGGAGTTCATAGTTGAATGAGCATTCTGTGAACCACAATACTTACACAGAGGCCAACTTAATCTAATTGGGACAAAGAGTAAAAATTTCTTTTGCCCCCACCCTCTGCAATGCAACAAACTTCCTATTTAATTTGGCGAATGATTTTTTTCGATTGACAATTAAACTAAACTTTCTATTCCATTTGGACACCTCGTACGACCTAAACAAAGTGAGGCTCAACACTCACGTGCATCGTGGCCTAGTGGTAAAACAGCGCTCTTCAGAGCATAAAGTCCGGTGTTCTATTCCCGCCACAGTAGAACAACGAGTGACGGATGTAGTACTTTTTACTTTTGCATACATGTCTATCGGAGTAGGTGCGTGGAAGTTTGCGAATATGGTACACTATCCATGAAAAGACCAGTCAGAAGGCAATTTACGAGAGTGGTTCCGAACCACAGTTCAAATATCTAAGCCCAAATAGGGTTGGTTTAGTTTGGTTTGTTTGTCACTCAACGGTCAATTTTTTGCACACGAGGGCTAATTAGACCGGGACCTACGGTTTAAAGTGGATTCCGAACCACTACAAACATCCATGCCTAAGGTAGAATTCGAACCCACGAACTTTTGAACCGAAGGCAAGAGCGCTAACATTCGGCTGTCAGCTCGGCACCCAAAGTGGGATTGGAACCTAAAAACTGCGGAACTGAAGGCAAAAGTGCTAATCATTAGGCTTCAAGTTTGATCTGAAGAACAGAGATTACTAATCAGCTGCCCAGATAATATACGCACTCACGAGTGAAATATTATAGAACATCGACTACATGGAGTAATGCAAGAATAAAATGCTAATATTTAAATTTTGAGATTTCAGCTGCAAAATGGGTTGATCAAAAAGAAGAAGAAAAAAAATTTATATGATCAATACATTAAGAAAAATTTTTGCAAATATTTATAACAGTTAAAAAAAATTTAGAGTTGAGAAGGCCAATGAACTTTAAATTTCTATGAACTCAAATGTGTCTTTTTGCTGGTCATGATGGCACAAAGACCCCGAAATCTCAGGTACCATCGACCTCGACATTTGAACGATGATTCAAAATAGCGAGGTTTCAATTGGAAGTAATAAACAACCGGAAACGCATTTTGGCGCTTAAATTAGAGATGCAAAACCATTGTCCAGGCCAATTGTTTAACATACTTAGGTGTCAAGTGTCCATTTAGAATTAAACAAAAACTTAAAGTATTTGCGCTTTTAAAATGGTTATTACGAATACATTAAAAATTGCTGTCAAGTTAAATATACAATGAGCAATACAGACCAATTAGTCGAAATAATGCTTGCACATTTAAATGTTTTTAAACAGTACCATTAAAAAAAATAACCACATAAAAAGTTAAAGTATTAATCTCTGCATATTACTAAAAGATTTTTTAGCTATAGACAAAATATCTAAAAATTCAGAATTATCCAGAATTCTAATATTCAAAATCAAGACGACCGTTCCAACAGTAAACAAACTTGGCGACTAAAACTAAAATTGGTTGCCACCTGATCAGAAACTATGGCGTGAGAACTACCAAAAATGGGGGAAAGAGCATGAAAAGATTTAGAAAAAAAAAGGGGAAAGAAAGCTCATTTTCAACAATGGGACAAATAATGCAACAATAAAAGGGTGCAGAGGATAGAACCACGGTTCCCATACTCTCGTCCTCAACTGCTAGAACGCCAGGGGCACGTGCAGGGCATCAGACGTGGCACGAGTGGTACATAGACCTCGCACGTGCAGTGCCCGCCGGCCAGAGCAGACAATGGTAAGTCAATCCTATGTTTTATCACGTGTACCATGCGCTGATAATGATTTAATTATAAGAGGGGTCTCTTTAATTTTTAATTTCACGAATTCTCGATCAAACCACCTCGCAAAAAAATTTGCAAAATTCGGCAAGTTCGGAAATTTGTTTTAAATTTTGTGACTTGAACAAGATAGTTATTTCACAGTTTCAGTGACCGATAAGACTAGAAAATATTTTTACAAGCAAGTGTAATTGAATTAAAAAAACAATTGAGTGTGTGATTTACAGAAATTCATTATTAGTTAATAATTACTATTTAATAAGTTAAAATATAATGCAACTACATTTTATAATTTAACAGTAAATAAATAAAACTGTTGTGA
This sequence comes from Latrodectus elegans, assembly GCA_030067965.1. Classification (NCBI taxonomy): domain Eukaryota; kingdom Metazoa; phylum Arthropoda; class Arachnida; order Araneae; family Theridiidae; genus Latrodectus; species Latrodectus elegans. Next base: position 78,873,752 of record CM057815.1, read on the forward strand.
ACTACAGTGTCATCTTTAAAAGCAAAAATTGGTAAATAGTTTAAGGAATCATTTTAAAAATGGTGTTATTCAAAAGAGCCGTAGTGTTATTTTATAATTAAATAACTTTTAATTACATATGATGAAAATCAAAAGATAAAAATAAGTTAAAATTCTATTTTCACTTCGAGAAGAAGACAACTGAGATGGAAAACGTGACCGTTTAAATGTTCTTTATACGCTCCAGCGGACCTTTTGAGACCCATGAAAATTGAATGCATAAATAAAAATGTTTTTTTTCCCCCATAAGTCTATTCATGTGTAATTCTATATTTTTTCTCTTCATTTCAGTAAGCAAATGATTAATAATAATTATTCAAGGATTACTGTGTTTATTTCGCAAGATGAATAGTAACACATGTTTATTTTCAATTTCCCTACAAATAGTAAGTCGACAATTCGTCCGCAAGAATCCGATGACGTCATATGCAAATTATCTACTCTAACTGCATGGCTAAAAATAAAATATTTTAATTTATCATGACGATTCTGTCTATTTTAATAAGCAGAAGAAAAACATATCTAAATGGTTCGATTATCCTCCAATACTTTTTTGCTATCTTCATATTTATATATTAAATACAATATAAGTCAATAAAACATTTTAAATGTTAACTCATAAACTGTTACTGAAAGTTTTGAAGTATATAGTAGCTCCATATGTGAAATGTCTCTCAATTCATTGAAGCAATCTTGTATAATACAAGAACACTTTAATTCAATTAATTTATTTTTCAAGATTTAAAATATTAAATTAAATATTCATCTGAATAAAAATTCAAGATTTTATTTCAAATTTGACTACAGAAATCACGTTAGGAAACAAAGTGTTTCGGTAAAAAAGATGTTTTGCTTTGATTCTAAATTTATTTAAAATAGAGGTGTAAGTAAACAGACAGATCCACATAGTACTTTTAAGGCTAAGGACTTAAAATTTAGAGTTGTTAAGATCATTCCCAATATGTATTTTTCTACAATTTCAATGGAAATATTTCCAAAATTGTAAGATTTTTGAAATTATGTTTAAGAGAATAGAGACAGCTTTAAAATAATAAAAATTTTTAAGTCAATTGCTTTAATTTTTAAAAAGTGTGTTAATGAATTTTGAAAATATGTATACTAAATAATCCGATTGCACATTATAAAAATGATTGAAAGGGAAAAAAAGTAAATAAAAAGATGAAAAGATTGATTCCGGTAAAAGAGTGAATATTGAATTACTTTGCTCATTATTGATTTAGCAAAGGTTTCAAAAATCATATTTGGTGAAAGCATATTTAATCCAGTTATATCACTCACATACGATAAAATATGATAATCAATCATTTGACCGTGATTTGTTATTTAATCATAAAATTAACCACATCGCTATTTGGGAAGATAAAATAAACAGCTCTATAGAATTCTCAAATGACCTTATAAGTATGATACTTTATTTCATTGTCTTAGCTACAATGCTTTTCAATTCAATTTTAATAAAATTAATTTTTTATAATTATTTTAATTTATCACTGGATATTTGATAAGCAAGAATTCATCATTTTACTACACAAAGCGGGAATAGAAAATACAAGAATTATTTCGTATTTTAAAGTTATATGAAAAAAGGGTATATCAAGCCCGGATTTTAAAACTGCTAAGTGTTAGGATTTGGCAAAAAACTAGTACCTCAAAAACAATCTTCGAAATATTTAATTTAATATTCATCATGATGTGAAATTAAATTTTTAGATAATTTAATTTATAAGAAAAATAAGGACTTCATATGAACTTATTGACGAATTTTAGAAGACATTTGGCGATTTGTCTAACACCAATAGAAAAGAAAATGGATGCAAAAATCGTATCGCCATTGAGTAATAAAAAATAATCGCAGTAAAATTGCTAAAAACGAAATAAATCACAACATGTTGTTCAATTGAATACAAAGCGTTTAATGAATCTTAGATGTTATTTCCAAAATGCATAAAATGTAAAAAAGCGATAATTCTATTTCTGAAAAACAGCAGCATCTGAAACGGTCGTAATAAACAGAATGTGAGTTTTATAGTGTTTGTCAACAAAGAATAAAATTGCAAGCTCATAAAATGATGTCCTTATAAAGCAATCTATTGATCTCACTAAAATGGTTTTCCTATTATTGGTGTGAATAACAGATGTTTAAAGTAGGTATATTTGAAACCACATTTCTACTCTCTAAAACACTAAAAATAATACAGTAAACGATCGACTTTTCGAATTCTTACAGACCAATAAAATAGTTGCTAAAATCGAAAGTTCGTAAAATGAAAAAGTGTCAAGTAAATTAAATTTGTTTTACACGAAACCGCTCTCTTTATAAATAAAATATTAAAAAATAGTATATATCGAGTATCAGAAATGGAAAATAAAATTCTTAATTGAAAACCATTCTGATTTTTCATTTTATTCATGAAAAATCAAGCAAAGTATTCACTTTATTTTTTTTTTCAAAACTATTTTTTTCGATAGAAGAAAGCTTTTAACTGTTATTTATTTTAAAAAAGTACCCCGGCCTTGTTAATCATTCATCTTTCTTTGTCGAAGTTCACGGAGGAGTAAGTAATTCATCAATATTCAAATTGTCAGGTAAATAAATGTTCTTCGCTTTCTTTAACTATGGTGATACTAAAAGCTGTGAGTCAAAACGACGTAGATATCGTTTTCCCTACAACATCATTCCAAAAATTCATTGACAAGTTCTTTACACCTAGAATGTCTATTTCATAAGGTGATATTATGTCATGATCATTTCTTGAAAAAGCACACAAAACGATATTTGAATTCGAAATTATTGATGGCGCATGCGCTAAAATGGGGAAATTCCAGACAAAAAAATTCCGAGATTTCAACAGAAGCAATGTAATTATTTTCACAGAGAGCAACGTAAAATAATAAACATAAAACCATGCTCAGCAAAGCATATAATAAATAACTCGAATCTTTCCTTTTTAACAATTTCTTGTTTACATTTAATACTTGTCATACATTTATTTATACTTTTTTAAGTATTACAAATATATTATGCATATATATATATATATTATATATATATATATATATATATATATATATATATATATATATATATATATATATATATATATATATATATACAAACCTAAAATGGAATCAAATTATTAAGCTTAACTCATCAACACAGTTCCCTTATCCATAAGTATTGTTTAGTCAAATATGTTTTTGAATATATTAAAACTCCGACTTAAACCATTTTTTAGGAACTAAATGAAAAAAAGATGTAATTTAAGGATAAATGCACAATGATCCAATATGAAGAGGAGAAAAAGTTTTTATAGGTAAATAACTCAGATTAATTTTCAATATTTATATATAAGAATTTTATATTGAGCATATTTTAACCAGTAAGCGAGTTTTTTAATTTCGTTTATATATCAACATTTTCAAAAGTGACAGGTTTTATTATTTTAGGAATTAAAACAAATTCAGCTATTACTTATTTAAATAAATTAGAATTAATTAAAAATAACAAAATAAAAGTTAAAATAATTTTTTTTAAACTTTATAAAGATTATATTAGAGAATAAGATGAATAATTCAAAATATTTTCCACAATTAGTTATAAAATGTTATATATGATATTTACTCACTTATATATGTATGTTTGGTTAAAATAAAATTTAAATAATAACTAAATAAAATAGACATTTTTAGCACAGTAAGTGAAAAAACGAAGTAAATTAAAATACTCAAATCAAAAGATTTTTAAAATATTAGAAACGTTTTTAATAAAAACAAGATGAATAATTTTTGGAAAAAAAAAAGTATTAATGAAAATTAAAAATAGGATAATTGCAAAGAAAGGAAACAAATATTAAGAAAAATGATAAAAATAAAACTAGTCTCTTCTTATCAGGAGCACGGGTAATGTTCTTCGAATTTAAATATATGTGCGTTAAATTAGGCTTCAGATATTTTATTAACACTATAATCAAGCCTACATATAAAAAAAAGCCTTACATATAACAATTGCATATATATGATACACGATCTTTATTCACTTTATTTAGGAAAATTATCACACGCGAAGAGATTGATCTACACATTAATTACATTCCAAAATTTTTATACTTTAAATTTTCTTTTATGCTAAGTTAGCATACAGTAGAATTCCAACTGTTCGAATCAATTGGGACTGAATCCCATTCGCGCGCCAATTATTGGATTTCAGTGTAATAAGAAAATGTCCACTTTCATTAATTATTGTTTGTTGAAAATGGTAGAAAAAAACTATTACTAAAGAAAAAGAATTTAATGAAAAGGGAACACTTATACATGTTAAGGTACTCATAAGTCTAGTACATTAATGTAGTAGTATGCATGTACAGTGCTGTGCATGAAAGTCATTCCTTGTGTTAACATCTTGGTCAGAGCTTTGCTGTGTGTTTCATTGCTTTCATCCGTTTTATGGGAGCCAAGTCACGCATACTTTTGACAGGTGAAGTTGGATGTGGTTGCACTCCAGTTAACGCTCCATTCACTTTGAAATAAATTTCAAAGCGGCATTGCTTCACTGGCTGATGGTCTCGTGTCTGCTTCAACTTGGACATCAACCTATATTGGCCCAGTTTGCCCTATTCTGAACCTTGCGCCACAAAACCTAACCAATCATCTACCAAGACACTGTTTTGATGAATTATTGTAATCTGAAAATGGGAAGTAAACTTTATATTTTTAAAGAAAGAGAACTTTTACTCAATTAAATGGCAATGTAACACTTTTTTATGTTAAGGTACTTACAAGTGCTGTACATTAATATGGAATATATGTATGTTGTTGTTGCTGCTAATCCCAAATGGTCCAATTCCCATACAAGACCATAAACAGCCAGGAAATCCTAAAACATAAGGGTCTTGTCTATAGAAAAGCCTCTTCCAAGTCAAAATTCAAGCAGCTCAAGATATGCTCAGGCACGATGCCTGTTCAGCTTTACATTTTGTGCACAGACTAAAAGTCTTTTGACCCTTCACATATTTGAGGCCCTTTAGGTGACCAATGGCGAAGCGTGAAATAGAATGCGTGTATAGTGCTGTAAATGAAAGTCATAGTTTGCTGAACATTTTGGTCAGAGAAAACTGTTTTATTCACTTCATCCGTCTTTGGGCAGCCAAGTTACGCAACCACTTGACAGTGACAATTTGCATGTTGTCACAGTCGGACTAACGCTTTATCCACTTCCAAACTGGCAAATTCTTAATTAGCAGACGGTCTAGCATCTGTTTTAACGTGGACAATAAGATCATCAGCTTAATCAACACTTCAAATAAACTGAGCATCATTTGAAATTTAGGATTTGATTAATAATCCATTCTCTTCAGCACTGACTTCTGAATATTCAAAAGAATATTTCTTAACTCAGAAGTGGTACGCCTCTCTCGTTCATCCCCTTTCTCTCACCTACCCTTTTCTTCAGTCAAATTCATTTTTCTGAAAGTGATTCACCTATAATAAGCGATTCGGATAAACGGAATTTGGATGATTGGAATTCTATTGTAGTATCACAACTTGTATCAGAAAATTAAAAAAAAATATTTAAAAAATAAATAAATAAAATAAAAAATCAACACTTCAAAATACTATTTTACAATATTATTTCAGTTCTGAATAATTATAAGTATATAATGTTATTTTAGTATTCAATAAAATATTTAAATTTATTATAAACAGATATTGCCGTTGTTTATGTGCTTCAGCACGATTTTTTACTCTACTTAAATCATTTTAACCCATGTGATCACAGGTTTAAGAGAGTTTCATGCATTATAGTAATAAAAATAATTCCAAAAATTCTTATTCTGTTTGTTTAACGAATTTTTGTTTGAAGTTGCATATAGAACGGTTGCAATGAATAGAATGGAGATATGAATGTTGGTTTCTAGGTAACTATAAAATACGCTAATTTCAACTCAGAGTAAAGTTACTAATTTCGCGATGCAATGTATTTAAATGATGTAAACTGCTCTTCAAGAATTAAATCTTTCGATTTTCATCTATACGTAACAGTTACAGAAAAAAAAATGGCAACGAATCATTTTTTTTCCTTATTCCTATAAAATTTTTAAAAAATATATTTATTATTTTAATTTTCGAAAATTATTTTCTCCACCGTACTGAAGGCGTTTTCGAGTTCCTCGATACACCACCACCTATCTTAAATGCACTCTAAAGGGAAAAAAAGAAAATATTATAAGCTTATAATATAATTAAATATATTCTTTCACATCATTAATCTCATGAAAACAAAGTGAATTTTAATTCTGCAGAATTAACTTTTTATTACTGCATCGTTACTATTGATTTAAATTATATCTAAGCGATTTATAATAATAATAATATAAATTAATGACGCAAAATCCAAAAAGAACAAACCGAGCCAAATTAGAATAATGAAAATTAATCAGGTAACATTAATTAAAAATGTTAAAATGATATAATTGCAGATAAAACTGCAGAGATGTTAAAGTAATTTAAAAAAAATTATACTTATGTATAAAAAAAAATTATACCTATGTATATAAAAAAAAAACTCAAAATAATTTTTTTTAATAAAAAAATCATAACTAAAAATTTATTTAAATATAAATCTATAAAATAACACGAACGAAATTATCATGGGCTGGTACTGCCAATAAATCTGGTAAATTTTGCAGATTTATTTTTTTTAAAAAAGTAAAACAATTGATAATTAGAAATTATATTTAAATATAGGAAACAGTATAGTATACAGTTCACACACATATCAGATTAAATAGTTATTTTCAGGGTGGTTGAGTTTTATGGCGCAAGTTCACGAATCCAAACTGCGCCAAAACTCGGACAGATTTAATACTTACCTTAGATCACATAACATCAGTATTAAGTAGGTAGTTTTATTAACATGTAACTTTCTAATGTATGTAATTTTTTGGCAAAAATGTAGCGACATGAATTTATAAAATATACATTAAATTGATTGAAAAAAAATGTTTAAATAGGCGTATGTTTAATAATGCACTAGATTAAAACTAAATAAAAATTAACCAGAGTTAAATTTATTATAGTTAATTTTTCTCTCCAAGAGGAAATAAATTATTTTCAGAATAATTATTTTTATTTTTGGCATTCTCAATTAGCATTGATACCAAGGGAAAGAAATCCATATTCTTCAAATAAGTTTAAAAAAAAATTAACCATACACATTTCACACACAAAAAAAGTGTAGAAGTCTTTGTTTGGACTAAATATGTCTTAATACGCCTTACACATCGAAACTTAACACTATCGTTGTATTATAGTAAACCATTAGAGAGTGAAGTTCTCGACCGAACTTAAATTTATAGTTTTTGAGAAATGTATCAAACCGCTAGTTTATTTCGTAATAACTTATAATATACTTTATATTTATTTCATTTGTTATGATTAATGAAATTTTAAAATTAATGAACCTCCTTTTTCCTATACTTTCATGAATTCCATTGCATTTTTTACAACGGATATTTAGCAAGCATAAATTAAAAAATCTCATTTTTGTTAAAGAAAAAATAAGTACAGTAAAATCGAGCTACAGATGAAGAAATTTATAATATCTCTAAAAATTGCTATTCTATATGCAACATTAGTGTCTCTTTGACTAGGAAATCATATGTTAATAACAAGCCTTTAAGAAAAAAGCAAAAGACAAAAACAATGGCATCCATATATATTTGATGTCATATTATTTATGTACTTTTATCATAACATTTACAAACGATTTTTCTTTAGAAAAAAGATGTCGATGAGCACATCAAAAATATTTTTGAATTGGAAATATGTTGCGTTGAAAGAAATAAAAATACATAAATATCTAGTGTATTAAGGAATTAACATAAAAAAAAAAAAACGAAACATTGAGTTCTTATCGAATAAAATTAGTCATTTATAGAGCAGTCACAAAATTCTTTTAAGAGATAGTTAACAATTTAGTCCTAAAACGCCATCTAGTTCTACAAATAAAAATTAATCATGTGAAAAAAATTTTTTTTCCGGAAATATAAAAATTGCACCATTTTTTTTAATCACGCATCGGTATAGAGATTATGAAATTATTTGATTTAACAAAAAAGTAACAAAACGGAATATTTTTACAGAATTTTTTAAACATACTTAATACGTTAAAAAAAAAAAAAAAAAAAAAAAAAAAAAAGAGAATTTTATTGCTATGAAGATTATCATACCACTAAACAAATTCTCAAGTCACATCTTGCTCATCAAAAATTTACTATGTGGCTACATTGTAAAACAGTTTCACATTAAAGTTTCACAATATATTGATAATTATTTAAAATCAAAGATCCACACGGCAATATCCATAAAATGTATTTTTTTTTTATGTAAAGGTTACATTTTGATACATTTAACTGTTTTCTTGCAAATTCTTAATTTAAATGATTTCCTTTTTAAGTTATCTTCTTTTCTCAACTTGCTTGCTATATGAATTCTGCATCTTTTTGAACGAACAATTATTGATAGCAATTTCACATTCAATTTATTATTCTACTTACATAAAAAAAATTAATTTTGATTGCTTTTAAAATTTCAGATAATGAATGAAAAAAATTAAGTTTTGAGCTTCATGAGGATTCTACTGTTTGCTATGGCCTTTTTTTGCATAAAAATGCTAATTGGAACAAGACTCTCCAAGTGTATTCAGAACTACCAAAATCAATATTTAGGATGGTAATTGAACTCAGAACTGTTAAACTGAAAGCCAAAGCACTTGTCATTCAGCCACCACTTTAGCATGATTTGGAGATATTTTTTTCATAAATAATATATTTATAACTCTGTTACAAGAATACACTTATTTTTTATGAAAAAGATGATTATAATTTAATAAACAAGTTTAAATAAATTTGTTACAAAGATGCTTGTTAATAAATAAGTTAAAAATAGCCAATATAGGTAAAAAAATTTTAAACAGACAGAACTTTATAAAATTAAAGGAAAAACTTATTCTTAAAGTTTCAATTTAATTTTAAATATTAAGTTATTTATAAATATGAGAGCACACAATTATAATAAATAGAGAATTTATTTTACAATACCAGTAAAATCATATTCACTAGGGTAAGATTCTTATTTTCTATAATAAATGATTAAATAAAAAATTTAATGTTTTTATAACCAGTCTTAATTGGGTTCATCGAGAACTAGAAGTAACACTAAATTCTTCAAAGTGCAAATTTTCATGTTTGATTCCAGGTATTGGTGAACAATTAGAGATGGGTGTCCTACATGAGTGCTTTAGATTTTAGCAATTTTTTTTTCTGCTGTCAACAAGTGAATAAGGCTCATTGTCTACAAAAATTCTTCCCAGGATGCACAATGTTAATCAAGTGTAACATTGTCCTACATCTTTTAGCTATTATGAAATATGCCTTGATATTAGGTTTACTTGCACCGAGAAAACTTAAAAATATGCATTGAAAGCAAGAACAGATATTTCATAATTAATCTAGATGATGCAGAATTTTTTAAATATATTATGAAGGTATATAAATTAAGTTATTCTCCGTTATTATACTACAAGAACTATGTAGTTGAGGCTATGCTGCATATTGTTAAGAAATCCAAGCAAAACAAGGAAATTAAATTTCATTCACATGGTAAACATTGGAAAAGTTAATTTATGTTATTCGAAATGCATTAAATTCTATATAATTCTAAATTCTATATAATTATGTTTATCAATAATTGTAGAATACTCTTCAAAAACAGGTATGAACAGAATTTTTTATTCACATGTATATATTTACATATGTACTGAAATCTATTTTATTATATCTCTATTTTGCCAAGCACTTTTTTTCACCTGTTACCTCCAAATTAAGTATTTGGAATGAAATTTAATGTAACACAGAGCAGTGATGTTAGATTTCAATAAAAAATGTTTTTCATAATCAATTATATTGCACAATGAAAAAAAAACAATATAGACAATTTGACTATTTTATTATATTTTAAAAGGTTCTTTAGACTTACATTTCGTAAGAAATCAAATGTTTTCTTAAAATTTTAAAATTAAACATACATTGCAAAATCATTGGAAATAATACTAGTTACTAATAAATTTATCAATTTGAATAAAAGTTTTTAATTTAGATTTGGTGATGAAAGATCCAAAAGAAGATAGACTGCGTAGTATAATTTCTTCAACTAAATCCTTAAAATGACAATGAAATCTTAAAAATATATAGAAAAACTAATATACAAAATTTTTTATTAAAATTTATATAAATAAGAGTAAGTTTTAAAAAGTTAAGATTTAAAACTAAATATGATATAAAAATCTACACAGAGGAGGAAAAATATTATTACGGACATCAAAATTGTAGAAGAAACTTATAGCACTTAACAGATATAATTAGTTGTTTACAAAAATAAATGATATAAAAAGCAGCCAACTTAAAAAAAAAAAAAAATTATTATTAATAAAATGTTTCATTTAAAAACATTGAATATATTATCATCATCCAGTAACTAATTAAGAAATACTTAAATTTAAATTAATATTTAAAGGAATCAAATTTGTTTAAATAAATGTCACCAAAATTTTATTTCCATAGAAACATATGTGGATAAAATATTTATTATCCAAAAAATATTTTGCTTTTGGGAATAAATAAAAATATGTTATTTCAAATTACAATTAAAAAATTTTATACTTTCTTATATATTTATATATAATTTTTATATTTTTTCTTTTTTACAACAATTTTCGAAAACTACATTTTTAGACAACTTACTATTTCAGAAGCATGTTCATTTTTATTGTTTTCAAAAGACATAAATTTTAAATAAATTATAATTATTATAACAGTTGTAATTCTATAAATGCTTTTTAATTAAATGTAATTTATTAGATATATAAATAATAGTTTAAATATAATTAAAAACAAGTTTTTTCCAGATAAAATTTTACTTTTAGAAATATTTTAATCAGGCTTTCACCCAAAATTAAAATATAAAATATATTTCCAAATTTCTTCAAAATAAAATTAATTTTGTAATAAACACATTTAAAATATATCTTTAATCTTAATTGAATCAAAATAAAGAATAAAATGTTACTAAATAAATTTTATTGACATAATATTTTACTAGATATAAAACATGAATTAAAAATTATCATGTCAGTTATATATTTAAAATTTCTATTTACACTAAGTGGGTTTCATTAATAAAAGCATGATGCTGAAATATGAATGTAAATGACGATTAATCTTACATATATGTATGCTGTTTAAATTGGTCTTGGGGTATAATAGCTTAGACCTTTGCCTTTTGCAATTGCAGGCAGGCTTTGTATGTTCGTGGTGGTCACTCCTGTTGCAGCTGGCAGTGTAGGCACTATGTTCCACTATGTTTTTCTTTTTGTTCTGTTTATTAAAAAGTTTTCAATTCAGTCTTTTTCTTAAAATATAAATCAGATTAAATTAATATTTAGAAAAAAATGCTTTTCCCTAATAATCAATCTAAAAATATGTAATATTTTAAAAGCAATTTGGCATTTCAATTAAATTTGGAGATCAATATTCCTTTTCAGATTAAAAATCATTGTTTTCATTCTGAGCAAATTTGGTGATTTAGTTATTATCTTTTTTATTTGTTTAGATGATGTCAACAAATGTTCTTGAATATTATATCAGCTGTTTTTTGTTAGCTGAATGTTTATCTTGTTTGGGCCCATGCATGCTTTCTTCTTGGATATTGTTGTCCTAAATACTTCAGCTGTTAAATATTTAGGACAAAAATTACAGATAGAAGAAAATGCTTTGGGATGAAATTCCTAATTTTGTAGACTGATAGCTATATTTTTCCACTCATCCTGAAAACATCACTGCACAAAGTAAAATGTATCTTGAAACCTAGGGATAAAAATTAAACATGAGAAAACTATATACATACAGCACTACAGCTATTAATTAACAGAGCTAACATTAAGAAACTATTATCTTTTACAAATTAATTTTAATTATTTCATATGATAATTTTCCATCTCATTAAATAATTCTGAGTTTGTCTATAAAGCTAAATAAAATTAATAATCACATGGATAAAATTATAGTAATTTTCTTTTTCATGAAATTAAGGAATTGAGTAATAATTATAATTTCATACAAAGCAATTTTTCATTCATTACTGAAATAAAAATGAACATTTTCTACTATTTCAAGGTTAATTTCTTTTATGTTATAACTATATTTCAGTATTAACATGTCATTTGCCCATACAAAATATAAGTTATTATTCAATGAATTTCTAATTAATGAAACTTATTGCATCAATTATTCACTATCCTAATAAAATATAGCAAATATAAAAATAATAAAGAAATTGAAATGAAAAGTCATTTAATAACATAAAAAATAAAATTATATAATTTAATTAATTCAAATTAATACTGCAATAGCACATTAAATATATGATATATTTTAAAGAAACTATTTAAATATTTTTCATTAAATGACATTCAAAATATTTTAAAATAGAACAAAAATCAATTAAAGCAATAAATAAAACGTACTTACTCAGGTTCTCATATATTTTCATGTTTTGTCTTTGATGGAACAGATCTACAGGAACTTTATATTATCATCACATGGAGAAGAGTTGATATGTCTAATCCATATCAATTTCTTTGCATGATGGTATGTTATTTTAAGAGCATATTTTTGCTTTTCCGCCAAAATGCATACAATGACTTTGTATACAGGCTACAGAGATATATCGACAGATTACCGCAAAAATCACAACTAATAAATGTAGCTAATAACTGTTACGATAGATGAATCAACCTATAATGATGAGTATCAATTTCATTTGGTTATGTGGTGATAGATTTTCTATAACTAGAAAGTATTGAATGTGTTAATGTAATACTTTTTCAAATGCATACCCCTAGATGATATATATTTTTTCACTACAAAAATGTTTACAATAAGATGCAATATACCATTTAAATTGTTAAAACCAATAAATGCATTTTAATATAAATAATAAAATATAATTTTATATATAGTAAGGGTGACGTGATCAGATTGAGAAGTATCATGCTCAGAACAAGAATGTAGCACATTTTGTAGACACACAACAAGAAGTCAGCAGTGTTCAATGATGGCACTTAGCCACAATATTTACTAAAAACAAATGATTGAAATTTCTATGTAAGATTAAAGTTGGCCAAATAAGAATCACTGAATCTTTTTTTAACCAAAACATTACACTGAAAATACACTATTAAAAGAGCATTGAAGGGTTATCATAAAAAAGTAAGGAACAAAAATTAATTTTAATATTTAATATATAACGCTCTTGCTGAACATAGTTAATAAACTTGTCGAGTTGCATTCAGTTGTTTTGGGTACAATTCTTTGTTTTAGAGAAGAGATTTCACTACCAAATAGGAATAAGCTGGAAAAGAAATTTTTTTGGTTATATGTATAAGCAGCGCTTGACAAAAACAGGAGCATATGTGGTAGTTTTTCTGAGTCCATATACCATAAGGGCTCAAAAATCAAATGAAAATTTTATTTTACGTTGTCAATCGATTAGAATCGTTAGCCATTTCGGCTAGAAAATTTGTTATTATGACACAAAGAGGGTCATCAAGGAAGTTTGTCCCAAGTCTCAATCAGGCCCTGCATATTAGATTTTCATAAAAGACATCTTAGAATAGAAGACTATATATAAAGTTTATATAATTTTCATAAGAATGACTCTAGTGATTTTTCTTATACTATTTTAATCATTTTGAACATTTTTACAAATTTAGTTCAGACTAAGATAATTAAGAGATTAACAGTTAACAAAACTGCCATTAGCTTTAACACAGTTAATAAAACAGCCATAATGCTAGTGTGACACCTCATGTATATAATATAAGTAGAAATATAGGTTAAATACTAAATTTTATTCTGGAGATAATTAAACTACTCAGAGAATTGCATCATTTCACTTAAATTGTATTTATTAATTTGGGAAATTCAGCAAATAATATCTCTTCTAAATGCTTCATATAAAGATTGAAAAAGGTAATGAGAAATTACTTTGATATCTTGAAGCAATGCATATCAATAAAATCTATTGTGAGAATCAAATCAAGATTTTATTAAATGTTGACAATTATATTATATTTGCTACACATATCATAAATTTAGAAAACAGTTATAAGAATATCATTCAAAATTGAAATAATAGTAATATGAAAGAAACTGCCGAGAGACAGAAAATCTAAATACAAACTAAGATTGTGTCAAAAATAGGTTTTCTTAAAACTTAATATTAGTCAAAATTTTATATAAACGCTCATATAAATGTGATAGTGATTTTGTGTAGTTTCATTAGTAATTATTTTCAGTTTCAAGAGAACTCAGACTTTAAATTCCAAAAGAATGATAAAAATACGAAAATTTTTAATAAATTATATTTTAGGAGCCATTGTAATTTTAAATACAAAGGAATTTTTAGTGACCACATATATGAATAATTCATTGTGCACTGTCTTTCTCATTGCTCTTTTTATCATTCTTTTCATAGTTCACCTTGAATTCTTTATACTTTAATATATTTTTTAAAACAATCGACGATTTTATTAAGTCTAGTATTTATATTTGCTTTTTCACTTGGTGTCTTGAATGTATTTTTCAAATTATTTTTATTTATTCATAGAATTGCATCGTTTTATTCACATTGATCTAATTAATATAAGAAATTCATCAAAAACAAGGAATATCTGTTCCTAAATGCTTCGTTATGTAAAGACCGAAAAAGGTAATGGGACATTACTTTGATATCTTGAAGCAATACATATCAATCATGAGAATTAAAAAAAAGATTTTATTCAATCTTTATGACAAAAATTAAAATAATTGCAATTTAATGATAATAACATTGTTTAAATCAAGTAAAAAATTCTAATAAAATGAAATTATTGAAGACTTTATGGTTTAACTAAAAATAACTTACCATTCGAAGGCGAATGACAATACAAAGAGTGAGCAAAAACATCATTGGATGGTTAGCGATACAATAAAATAATAGATTCATATTCTTACATTCATTTCATAAAAATGAAATCGATACTCATTTACTTCACTGTCTTAAAATGACTATATATCTTTTCTAAATTTCAAGACATTTACAGATTTGTTAACTAATTGAGATGAAAAAAAATCAAAAGCATCGGTGTGAAACGGCATTCCCCTAAAGGCTCAATGGTAAAATTTCAATAAAAATATAAACATTTGGATTGATTAATTGATACAATCAATCATGTGAAGAAAGTTGTGCCAAATATCTGCTGCCACGGACGTGGTAACCACTGAGGTTTATACAAACAGAAGTGCGCTCTCATTGAGCGGTTTCCGCGGAAATAGTCACCTCTTTATGGTAAAGTAGGCAAACTAGTATTGTTTGTAACACTAAACTAGACATCAAAGTAACACTAAACTAGATCATCTGGTCATCTAGTTTACACACTCGCTGTGATCAATGCAATGCAAATTTTACAAGAGAAGCTGATTTAAGGCGTCATTTTGAAGCTGTACACAATTTATCGAAAAGCGTATGTGCGCAATGTGATAAAACGTTTTCTCGCCACGATGCTTTGGTGAGACATATTAAAAATGGTTCGTGTCAGAAAATCAAATTTCCTGATGAAACAACACGTCACAAGACAAAAATTGACAATGTTGCAATACCTTCATCATCCCATCTAGATGTGTAACCGAGGCCCAAGAAGAGGAGATATGATATTATAGTTGAAAACACAGCCGGACCGTCATCGTCGTCTTCGAATCAGTGTGGTGGTGGTGGCATATCCCAGCGAGATCATATTTATGAAAAGGAAATTACAAAAAGTGCATTTAGAAGAAAATACAAAACATTCGTATTGGAAAAAAAAACGAGACTTCAAAGAAATCCGTGAATTTTTGACTGCCAACAAGAACGAAACTTTAGACATCGTTGAAAATGAATTAAATATTCAAAACGGACTGAAAATAAGTATCAGAGTAAGGTGCATTTACAAGAAAATGACTGATAATGGTGAGGAGGTATCAAAAAATGTAGAATTTAAAACTCCGAATAAAATTGTTTTATCAGCAACAAATATCTCAGATTTGTATGAAGAAATGAAGGATAAAATAATTGCTGAAAGTGAGGATTTTCAGGAAAAGGAGTCTGGGTGGGCATTAAGTGAAATTTTGGAGCAACAGTTGAGGACAAACCACTATTCGCCTTTGAGAGGTTCATCCCATATTGAGCTACCTTCAAGTATCAAAGCGAGGGGAGCAGTTATTAATGTAAAAAATGAAGATCGGCAATGTTTTAAATGGGCAATTTTGTCAGCTCTGTATCCTGTGGAACAAAATGCTGAAAGAGTTTCAAATTACGTCCCTTATGCAGAAACATTGAATTTTGATGGAATAACGAACCCACCTCATTTTTCGGACATAAAAAAATTCAGTAAGTTAAACAATATATCAATTAATGTATATTCTTATGATAAAAATTACAAAATCTACCCATTACTGGTTTGTGATCGTGAGGAAGATAAACATATTGATTTACTGTACATTCAGAAAGATGTTAATGGTCATTTTTGTTGGATTAAAAATCTATCCCGTCTCATATCAAAACAGTGTTCGAACAATGAGCATAAAATTTGCATATGCAGACGATGTTTGCAATTTTTTTCGAATAATGATAAATTAAATATTTATAAAGAATTATGTAATGAAAAAAGACCTGCGAGAGTGGAAATGCCTACGGAAGAAGGTAAGCACATTTTATTTAAAAATATACAACATTTAGTTAAAATCCCCTTTGTTATATATGCTCACTTTGAATGTTTAACCGTAAAAACCGATACTTGTCATCCAGATCCGAAATTCCCATTCACAAATGTGTACGAAGAACACGTTCCATTTAGTTTTTGCTATTTCATTTGCTATGAGAATGGGCATTATAAAGATCCTGTTGTTTACAGAGGCTTAGATGCCCCCAAAGTATTTATTAAAATGATTGAACAGGAGGCTTTAATAATCGAAAATATTTATAAAAATAATAAACCTTTAAGACCTCTCACAGTAGAACAAAAAATTAACTATGAAAATGCTACGTCTTGTTACATATGCTCACAACCTTTCACTGTAAACAATGTAAAAGTCCGAGATCATGATCATTTAAACCAAGCATTTCGAGGCGCGTGTTGTAATCATTGTAATTTATCACTAAGAGTTCCGAAATGTTTACCGATATTTTTCCACAATCTCTCCGGTTATGATGCACATATTTTCGTCAAAGAATTAGGCTATGATAAAAAGCCTCTATTTTTTAATTCCCAACACAGAAGAACGCTATATTTCGTTCAGTAAAAATATTTCTCCTAGGTTCCAGATACGTTTCTTGGACACATTTAAATTTATGGCATCAAGCCTCGATAATTTAATTTCTACCCTATCTCGAGATCAATTTAAGCATATGAATCAAAATTTCGAGCCTGGGAAAATTGATTTACTTTTGAGGAAAGGTGTTTTTCCTTATAATTATTTTGATGATATAAAAAAATGCGACGAACCCTCTTTGCCTCAAAGAAATGAATTCTATAATGAATTAAATGGTGAAGAAATTAGCGAAGAAGATTATAATCACGCAAAAAAGTTTTTAATGAGTTTAGACTCACTAATCTTGGTGAGTATTGCGATTTGTATGTTAAAACTGACGTACTTTTGTTGGCAGATTTGTTTGAAAACTTTCGGATTATTTGTATAAAAACGTATAGGTTGGATCCTTGTTGGTATTTTACGGCTCCTTCGTTATCACGGGATGCAATGTTATTGCACACAAACGTAAAAATTGAATTATTAACTGATTATGAAATGTTACTGTTTATTGAGAAGGGAGTCCGTGGAGGAGTTAGTCAATGCAGTAATAGATACTCTTTAGCTAATAATAGATATATGGAGAATTTTGACCCCAAACTGGATGAAAAATATTTGATCTATTTAGACATATATGGTTGGGCCATGAGCCAGTATTTGCCTATTGGGGATTTCGCTTGGTGCTCAACTGCAAATATTGATATAGAAAATATCCCCGATGATTCGGATATTGGGTATATATTCGAATTAGATATGTATTACGACATGTCTCTTCACAATACCCACTCAGATTTTCCTCTGGCTCCTATTAATATGGTTCCTCCAAATTGTAAGGAAACAAGGCTTATGACAACATTATTACCCAAGAACAAGTATGTAGTTCATTATAAAGTGTTAAAATTATATTTGAAACTCGGGCTTAAAATTACAAAAATACATCGAATATTAAAATTCAAACAATCACCATGGTTAAAAACTTACATTGATTTAAATACAAAATTAAGAACAGAAGCAGCAAACGATTTCCATAAAGATTTCTTTAAATTAATGAATAATAGCATTTTCGGAAAAACAATGGAAAATGTGAGAAAGCGATTAGACATAAGATTATGTTCTTCTGAAGAACAAGTTCGGAAATTAATAGCGAAACCTAACTTTGATTACAGGACTATTTTTAATGAAAATTGTATGGCCGTGCATCTAAAAAAAACTAAAATAAAATTTTCTAAGCCGATATATGTTGGGATGGCTATCCTCGACATCTCAAAATATTTGATGTATTCCTTTCATTACGAAGAGATGAAAAGGGATTATGGGGAAAATGTACGATTAATGTATACTGACACGGATTCTCTTTTTTATAAAGTTAAGACTAAGGATTTTTATGCCGACAAGAAATTAAAAATTAACTTATATGACACTTCCGGTTATGGCGTAAATAATAGATTTGATATGCCGTTGACAAATAAAAAAGTATTAGGCAAAATGAAAGACAAAAATAATGGTTGCATCATGACCGAATTTATTGGTTTAAAATCAAAAATGTATGCATATACCACAGAAAATAAATCAGAAAAGCGATTAAAAGGAATAAAAAAACAAGTTTTGAAAAGGCAAATTACTTTTAATGATTATAAAAACTGTTTATTTAATAACAATGAGTTATACGTCAACATGAATTTAATACGATCCAAAAATCATGATTTATTTTCTATAAAGCAAAATAAATTGGCACTATCTTTTAAAGACAGTAAAAGGTACGTAAATCCTGATGGTATTTCCACTCTTGCCATTGGTCACTATTCTTTGAACGAATGATATTATTTACATTATAAGAAAACTGTTATGATATCAGACTAAATTCATTGGAATTTCTTTGAAATAGTATTATTTGAGATTTTTACTTCTGTATCCATTTTTTCCTCTGAAAGATGATTTATTCATTTATTTTTTTTTTTTTTTGGTTTTTGTACTTTTAAATATTGTTATGTAATTCCTCGAATTTGATATTTTGAAATAATTATTTTCATTAAATTGTATGTAGATGTATATTAAGTACTGATTTTTTTGGGAAGTACAATCATTTTCTATAAAAAGGCATGTTGATGAAGTAAGATTAACATTTATAATGTTGCATGATTATCAAGTTTTGTAAAAATATTTTATTATGAAAATGTAATAAAGAGCTACTTTAAATATTGATATTATAATTGTTAATTTTTACACTAATTATATACTAACATTAAATAAAGCATATATATTTAACATCATTATTTAGTAAATAAAATATATGTATGTGTGATACTAATGAAAGAATAATTCTAAACTTTTAAATATCAAATGTTTATTACATTAAAGAACATATCCAAAAATGTATACAAATATGTTAGAAATATACACTCAAAAAGACTCTAAGCAACATATTTCTTTCCTTATGTCATTTATAATACATGAAATATTAATACTTTGTAAAAATGTTTTATGAATATAATCTGAAAGTTTTTTACCATCTGGCAACATTACCCCTATAATTTCATAGAAAAAGTCTTCAGAAATGATATCAATATCCAATTCCATTGCACTCTCATTAAACAGTGCAACTGTATTTTCGGTATCGCCATCCTTATACATCCCCAGCAGATTATGTTTATAGAGATTTTTTGTTATCACTGTCATCAAATGACTACATAGCAAATCTGTATAATCCTTCTCCATATCCAATTCGGAGAGGTCTGTTTGCTTTGTGTATGCATCATAAAAATCAGCATTCTTAAATTTAATATCTATTACACTGGATAAAATATCATCTTTAAAATTAAATACATTTTTCCACTGTTCTTGGGAAAGCACAATCGAGTAGTTATATTTTCGACCACTTTTACAAATAATTTCTCGAGATAAGCGCACAGGCATTCCCGAACCATTACACAAAACCTTCACTTTTAAGTCAGAATTAAAGGGTGACGTTAAATCCGTCGCCACATAATCCAGTTTCTGATTGAATCGATCATCATCATCTCGAGTCAACATGAAGAAACAGTAGGCTCCCATTGTCAAGCCATCTGATGAAGGATAATACATATCTCCAAACAACTTAAAGGTGCGTACGTGTACATAAATATTGTCTTTCCACATGGAAACATAGATAAAAATATCGTCACCGACAGGAAAAACGTTCTCTGGATGTAGGTCACGCTTAAATGCCATACGCGGCTTAAAGTTTTTCTCTCTGGATTCCTGTAGGGAAAAAAAACTTAATAAGTAAAAAGATTATAATAATAAGCTAATCTAAAAAATAAAATATATTTAATTAAAAAAAGAATACTCACTTTAAAATCATTCGTACGCTTCATACCATTCATGATGATATTTACAGATTTGACTCCCAATTAATTATCTAAAAGAAAAAATATATCTTTATATATATTGAGACATGAATGTTTTTGAAATAAATTCAACTGCCAGTTTAATACTATAATAAATGGTAGTTAAAATATTATTAAAAGTCTACTTACTTCAAATAAATCTTGAGAAGAAGAATCACGTACAGTTGGTTGGTTGCTTGGCTGGTTAGTTGGGTTTTATGGCGCAAGGTCCAAAATTGGACATGCTGCGCCGAAAATAACACTTTTGTAGTTTTATTTGTTTATTTTCTATTATTTGTTTTTCTTCCAAAACCAAGCAACACTAATTGTAAAAATTTAAAAAAACAAATTCTAGTGTATATATTATTTAAAATCTAATTATAAAACAAAGTAGAAATTGAAGTGTATATAATTTCAATAGTTTAAAATACAAATTAAATAAAATGTATAAAACCTATGACTCTCAAAAAATCGAATAGGTTTCTATGGAGTGGATCCCCCACTAAATCAATCATAGTTAAAATATCAGAATTAAAATAGTGTAAACGCTGTTGGTTAAAATCATGACATGAAATTAAAATATGATAAACAGTGAATGGTTCATCACACGCTTCACACCATAGATTTAAATCATTTAAAAACAAATGTCTGTGTGTGAAACGTGTGTGCCCGATACGAAGGCGAGTTAATCTAACATCAGCACTTCGTAAAGGTAAAACAGATAAAGAGGTGAGGGATGGGAAAATGGTATGGAGTTTGCTTCCGACCTGCATGTCCCATAATTCTTCCAAAAGCGAATGAACAAATCTTTTAATACCCTTTCTCACATCGGAGAGCGGAATTGATGGTAAAATTGGTTGAGTTGCAGTTTTTGCAGCTATGTCCACTCTCTCATTTCCATCAAGACCTACGTGACTTGGTATCCAACAAAATATTATTTTGTATCCCATGCCAGCAAGGGAGTCCAATGCTCTGAAAATTCTCGACACAACTGGATGACATGTAACACTATTGTTTCTCAAAGCTTCAATAATACTCATGCTGAAGCGCGTAGTAAATTCCTGTTGCTTCAGCAGTAAAGATGGAGCAGGATGGGTGTAGGCTGTAACTAAAAGCTGTATTGTTAATAAAAATTCCACAGCCCACATGTCCTGCTGTTTTAGAACAATCTGTGAATACAGGTTTATAGGATTTGTACTGACAGCGGTGAGAGATAAATAGCTGTTGAAAAACAATAGGTGTTGTGTCCGATTTTTTATATTGAGCAAAGGTATTAATAAATGTAATTGTTGGGTTATACCAAGGCGGATGAGCGAATTGGTCAACAGATTCAATCCGAATACCACATAGGTCTGTGAGCAAAAGTTGTGACTTTGCTCGCGTGAGAAATGGTGGGATGCTCATTGGACGAGCATCATATAGTCTCTTAAGAGAGGTGGTAAGAACCATGGAACGCAACGGATGATGAAGGGTTGATATTATCTTAGCATAATAACCGAGAGACTGCTGCATTCGTCTCAGGTCTAACGGTAGTTGATGACATATCACGTATAGACTCTGGACGGGTGATGTGCGGAAGGTCCCAGAACATATCCTCAAAGCAGAGTGATGAACTGTGTCCAGTCTTCGTAAAATAGAAGATCTAGCCGATCTATAAGCATCACATCCGTAGTAAATGCGGGATAGAATCAATGACTCATAAATTCGAAGAAGTGATGTGCGATCTGCACCCCAAGATGTATTTGACAACACCTTGAGGATATTAAGCGATCGTTCACACTTCTTCCGCAGATGCAGAACATGCGGAAGAAAGGTTAATTTTCGGTCAAAGATTATTCCCAGTAATTTTATTTCCCTGACTACTTGTATTGGAGTGTTGTTGATATTAATAACTGGATCATTGTGAAGGCTAGTCTTTCTACAGAAGTGGACACACTTACTCTTGCTTGATGATAAAGTATGGCCATTCTCGGCACACCATGCAGCAAGTTTATTAACTGCTGTTTGCAGTTGTCTCTCAATTATTCCTTTGTTATGTTATTAATATTATTTGATTATGTTATTAATATTAGATCCCTCGCATGATATTTGCAGATCATCAACAAACAAGTTACCATATACAGATGATGGAAGTTGATGAAGAATGTTACTAATGAAGAGAATAAAAAGTGTGACACTTAAAATAGAGCCCAGAGGAACACCCTCAGATTGTGTAAAAGTATTGGATGTAAAATTTCCAATACGCACTTTAAAACCACGGGAGCATAAAAAATTCTGCAGGAATATCGGAAGATTACCCCGAAAGCCAAAATCATATAATGTAAGAAGAATTCCATATCGCCATGTACGGTCATACGCCTTCTCTATGTCGAAGAAAATGGAAACCAAGTGATTTCTCCGCACAAAAGCGTTGCGGATTTCAGTTTTCATGTGTGTCATATTATCAAGAGTGGATCTTCCTTTACGGAAGCCACTCTGATTCTTATGAATACAATTATTGATTTCTAGGACATAGATGAGACGGGCATTGACCATATGTTCGAGAGTCTTACATAAGCAACTTGTCAGAGCAATTGGTCGATAATTTGAAGGATCTGAAGAATCCTTACCAGCCTTTAGGACCAGAATCACTATTGCTTCTTTCCATCGAGATGGAAATTCATTTTCAGTCCAGATCCTATTGAACAGGTAAAGTAAGTTCGACAGGGAATCTGGATTTAAATGTAAAAGCATGAGATAACTGATTCCATCAGGTCCTGGACTGGTATTACTGGCCTGTTGTAAAGCTGTCTTCAATTCAAACTTTCTAAATTCACAGTTGTACGGTAAGGCTTGTCGATGGTCGAAGCAAATTGGTAAACGCTCAGCTCGAGTCTTAGTCCTCAAAAACGAAGGACTATAAGAATTCGAGCTTGAGACGTTAGCAAATGCTTCACCAAGGACGTTTGCAATATCCGTAGGAGAAGAGTAAATAGCAGCTCCGGATTTTAAGATAGGAATAGAAAATTCTCTATAAATTCCATTGGCTGCCTTCACCCTTCTCCACATCTGCTTGCTGGAAGTTGAAGATGTTATAGAAGATAAATAGCGAGACCAGGATTCCTTTTGACTTCGACGACGAGCTCTGCGAGCTAGAGCTCTTGCTCTCTTAAAGGCTATAAGATTCTCCGTTGTGGGATACCTCCTAAATATTCCCCATAACTTCCTCTGTTTTTTATAAGTTTTTTGGCATTCTTTGTTCCACCAAGGTTTGCACCGCCTGTGTGGTGTAGAGGAACTCTTAGGTATTGAAATATCAGCTGCATTCTTAATTGTTTCAGTAATATATATAGTATTGTATGTATATTTTATAGTATTGTTTTCTTATAAGACAGTTGGCATGTTTCATTCCACCAAGGTTTCCTGTGTTTATTTGGAGTGTTGGAATTTTTAGGGATAGCAACATCCGCAGCTCGGATTATTGTGTCGGTGACATATTTAACGGCATCATCTATCATATCTGTCTTAACTCTTGTCTCACTGATCACAGCCAATTGCGTGAAAAGTGTCCAATCGGCTCGACTGTACACATAATTAGGTGGTTTGTGGTTGGTTGGTTGGTTGGTTGGTTTTTATGGCGCAAGGTCCAGGTAAGGACAAGCTGCGCCAAAACAAGATATTATACACAAGTTTTTTTCATTAATTAAAAGCATAAAATAGAAATATAGTTAAAATGTACATAAAAAGTATAAAATAGAAATATAGTTTAAATGTACATAAAAAGTATAAAATAGCAATATAGTTAAAATATATATTAAAATATGTAAACATACAATATACACATGTATAAGATTAAAAACTTGTATTTAAATAAAATATTTCTAAATTAGATAAAATTCATAAATCCTATGTCTTTTAAAAACGCAAATAAATTGCGATGGGGTGGTTCCCCAAGCAAATCTTCTAATGCTAAAATATTACTATTAAAATATCTAAAACGCTGATGGTTAAAATCTGGACACACAATTAAAATGTGATATACTGTAAATGGTTCATCACACTTTTCACACCACGGTAGAAGATCACTTAAGATCAAATGCTTGTGGGTGAAACGCGTGTGACCAATTCGAAGGCGAGTCAGTCTGACATCTGCGCTTCGTGGAGATAAAACAGATAATGGAATGATGTATGAAAATATGGAATGGAGTTTGTTGCTGACTTGCAAGTCCCAGGATTCCTGCCAAAGAGAATATATGAAATGTTTGAATCCTTTTCTCATGTCCATTGATGGTATTGAAGGCAAAATGGAAGTAGCTGCAGATTTAGCGGCAGCATCAGCTTTCTCATTGCCATCTATTCCTATGTGGCTTGGAATCCAACAAAACAGTATCTCAAATCCCTTGTTAGTAACTGAATCAATTAATTTGAATATTTTAGACACAACTGGATGGCAATTATTGTTGTTATTCCTCAAAGCTTCTAATACACTCATACTGTCAGTGTACACACAGAATTTACGTTCATTTTTAGTTTGTAGCAGCTGAAGTGCTCGGTATATAGCCGTAGCCTCAGCGGTGAAGATGGAGCAGGATTTGTGAAGGCTATAACTGTAGGAGGTATCATCAAGATAAACTCCACAGCCAACTGATCCTGGACATTTGGATCCATCCGTAAATACTGGAGTGTAAATAGTGTACTGACAGCGATGGAATGAATAAAGCTGTTGAAGAATAGCAGTACTTGTGTCTGATTTTTTATTCTTACCAAAGGGATTTAGCACAATAATGTGTGGATTATACCAAGGAGGATGTGCGAAAAGGTCGGTAGACTCGATTCGGACGTCACATAGGTCCGAAAGCAAAATATTAGATTTAATACGAGAGAGAAAAGGTTGAATGCTTGATGGTCTAGCATTATATAATCTCTTAAGAGCAGCACTTGGAATCGTGGAACGCAAGGGATGATGAGGTGAGGACATTATTTTTGAATAATAATTAAGAGACAGCTGTATCCGCCGCAGGTCTAATGGCAATTGGTGGCAAATTACATATAGACTCTGGACGGGTGATGTGCGAAAAGCTCCACAGCATATCCTTAAAGCAGTATGGTGAACAGTGTCCAATCTGCGTAAGATGGAGAGTCTAGCTGATCCATAAGCAACACAGCCGTAGTCAATTCGAGATAAAATTACAGACTGATAAATTCTTAGGAGTGATGTGCGATCTGCACCCCAAGATGTATTCGAAAGCACTTTGAGGATGTTAAGCAGTCGCTCACATTTCTTCCGCAGATGTAAAACATGCGGAAGGAAAGTTAACTTCTTGTCAAATATCACGCCAAGGAATTTTATCTCACTGACTACAGGAATGGGTCTATTATTTATGTGAATCACAGGATCATTATGGTAGCTAGTTTTCCTACAGAAATGGACACAGCAACTCTTACTAGGAGATATACTAAGACCATTTCGTTCACACCAAGTAGTTAGATTGTTTACAGCTGTTTGCAATTGTCTCTCAATTATATTCATGTTTGAACCCTGATATGAAATTTGTAAGTCATCAACATACAAAGTGCCATGAACAGAAGATGGTAATTGATGGAGTATGTCACTGATGAAAAGGTTAAAAAGGGTTACGCTTAAAATGCTACCTTGAGGGACACCCTCAGCTTGACTAAAGGTATTGGAAATTGTAGTTCCAACGCGCACTTTAAAAACGCGTGAGGCCAGAAAATTTTGGATAAATATTGGAAGATTACCCTTAAAGCCAAGATTATGCAGAGTACGGAGAATACCATAGCGCCATGTACGATCATATGCTTTCTCAACGTCGAAGAAAATTGCAACGAGATGGTTTCTCCTCACGAAAGCATTTCGAATTCGGGATTCTAGATCCACTATGTTATCTATAGTGGATCGTCCTCTTCGAAATCCGCTTTGATGAAGATGTATGCAATCATTCTTCTCTAAGATGTAAATGAGTCTAGCATTGACCATACGCTCAAATGTTTTGCATAAGCAACTCGTAAGAGCTATTGGACGATAACTCAGAGGGTCAGATGAATCTTTTCCAGGCTTCAATATTGGAATCACTATCGCTTCTCTCCATGAAGTAGGATAAGCATGCTCAGTCCAGATTCTATTAAACAATGAAAGTATGTTTAATAAAGAATCATGATTTAAATGACGGAGCATTTGATACGAGATTCCATCTGGTCCTGGGCTAGTGTCGTTTGCTTTAGATAAAGCAGACTTCAATTCTGACAGTTCAAAATCACAATTATAGGGTAGAATATGTCGATCATGAAAGCTTAGAGGTGTCCGCTCAGCGATTCTTTTAATCCTTAGAAAAGTAGGATTATATGAATCAGAGCTGGAAACACTAGCAAAGGTTTCACCGATGACATTAGCAATATCTACCGCTGAGGAGTGTATTGCAGCTCCGGTTTTTAATACAGGAATGGAATAATCCTGATAAACACCATTGGCTGCTTTAACTTTCCTCCATAATTGTTTACTTGTTGTCGATGAATTGATTGACGACACGTAGCGAATCCAAGATTCTCTTTGACTCTGACGTCTAACTTTTCGAGCTTCAGCTTTGGCTTTTTTAAATGCAACAAGATTCTCCGTGGTAGGGTATCTTCGGAATATATTCCATTGCTTCCTTTGTTTCTTATAGGAGAGTTGACACTTTTCATTCCACCAAGGTTTCCTGTGTTTATGTGGAATGACTGAATTTTTAGGGATAGTAACATCCGCAGCTCTGATTATTGTGTCGGTGACAAATTTAACGGCATCATCTATCACATCTGTCTTAACTCTTGTCTCACTGATCACAGCCAATTGCGTGAAAAGTGACCAATCGGCTCGACTGTACACATAATTAGGTGGTTTGTGACACACACTATTACTTCCAGCCTGAGACACGATTAGAGGGAAATGATCACTATTGTAGAGGTCATTTCCAACTTCAAAATTCAGCAATGGCAAGAGTGATGGAGAACATATAGCTAAGTCCAGAGAGTGAAATGTCCGTGTAGGTTCGTGAAAATAAGTTTTCTCGTTGGTATTTAGCAGACAGAGGCTATGGTCAGAAATGAACTGCTCTATCTGTCGACCACGAGAATTCGTATCATCACTACCCCACAGAAAATTATGACCGTTAAAATCACCGAGCAATAAAAATGGAGTTGGGAGTTGATCAACCAAGTCATTCAGTTCTTCTGCTTGGATGACATCATTCGGTGGTAAGTAAAGACTACATACTGTTATTAGACATGTGGTGTGGAATCTCACAGCCACGGCCTGGAGTGTAGTTCTTAACTGATGTGCTGTACTGGGGTAATTGTTTGATGTAATTATACACACTCCACCAGACACAGCAGCATCACCACCATTATCCTTTCTGAAGCACTGAAACCCACGCAGTTTGGTGACAACAGCGGGCTTCAGGAATGTCTCCTGGAGAGCCACACATGCGGGGTTAAAGCGAGAGATGATGGATTTGATGTCATCAAAGCGAGAACGAAAACCGCGACAATTCCAGGAAACAAAGGAAGTCACGAATGGAATATATTTTAACCTTTATCACTGTTGCTTATGGTCATTTCAGATGAGTCTTCAGAATTGAAATCATCATCTGATGGATGCAGCTTGACAGTGTCTGCATCCAAACACAGAAGAGCTTTTCTTGCTGTTAACGAAGGCTTCCGAACGCCTTCTTTAGCTATTTTTAATTTCCTAGCCTTCAAGGCTTTTGATTTTGCCAAAGCTGATTTTGCAATTACAGTTGTAGGTGCTTCTGTGTTTTTTTGCTTAGGGAGCAAACTAACTGTAGAAACAGAATTTGTTTCTGTTTGGGTGCTGGAGGATCGGGTCACTTTTTTTGTCATAGTTGCATAACTGACACCAGGAGTGGGAGTTCTGGAACTAACTGTGCGACGAGCTTCTGCATAGGAGACATTGTTTTTAATTTTGAAGGTGACAATTTCTTTTTCCAGTTGCCAAACGGGACAAGATCTAGAATAAGAGGTGTGGTCACCTTTACAGTTGACACACATTTCTTTGGCTTTGCAGGTAGTACTATCATGGTCGTCAACTTGAGAACAGTGAGCGCAAGTAGGTTTCCCTCTGCAAGCCATTTTAGAATGTCCATAGCGTTGGCACTGGAAACATCTGAGAGGATTCGGGATATACGGTCGCACTGAACAACGCATGTAAGCCACTTTGATGTACTGTGGCAAGTCTGGCGTTGCAAAAGTCAAAATAAGGTGTTTGGTATTTAAGATAATACCATCCCTTTTGATTGTTATTCTTTTGACAGCGCAGACTTTTTGGCTTTTTAAGTTGTCTAAAATTTCATCAGTGGACGTATGATACAAATCCTCTGCAGAAATTACTCCCTGTACAAAATTTAGTCTAGAATGAGGCTCTACTGTGACAGGTATGTCAACAAGTAATTTCATACTTTGTATCATCAGAGCCTGCTTTTCAGATGTTGTCTCAATAAGCAAATTTCCCGTTCGTAGTTTCTTTACAGATTTTACTACTCCTAGATGAGATGTTAATCCTTTTTCAATAAGAAAGGGAGATACATACTCAAAAGATCCTCCAGTTCTTTTCACAATGAAGTACTTAGCATTACACATTGGCATTTGTTGCTCCCGAGGGAGTGAAGAGAAAGTTGATTTATTCATATGGATTGGGAGAGAATTCAGGGACTAGACGGCACCACCCACCACGGAGCCCTACGAGGGGATACATGTTAGTTGTACCAGTGCTAGTCAGTCCCTATACGCTCACGGTACATCCCTGAAGTGGACTCCACCCTTAACGAGTCACCCAGTAGATGTACCGATCGCTTGATCCATAAAGCCGATTGATGTGCTGAGGACCACAACACACCTCCCGTTTACCTGAAGCAGAGGCCAAAGCAATGTGTTGGTCTCAGGAGGCCTCAATTACCAGGATCCTCCTTTCCAGGGACACGGGTCTCCACGCACGGCAAACACGTGGGTGATTTAGTCCTCAAGAGTAGCTAATAGCAACAGAGCGGCGAAAGCTACTCAAGGGGAGCCCTCAACCTCTTTCGAGGAAACCACAACGAGGGAGAAAAGGAAGGAAAAGCAGAAGAGTAGACGAGAGAAGAAAATATAGAAGAGGAAAGATCACTAGGGTACCTCGGGATTGTGACACCCGTATTTACCTAAAGAAGGTAAACCCCCTGAGGGGTAGGTGGTTTGTGACACACACTATTATTTCCAGCCTGAGACACGATTAGAGGGAAATGATCACTGTTGTAAAGGTCATTTCCAACTTCAAAATTCAGCAATGGCAAGAGTGATGGAGAACATATAGCTAAGTCCAGAGAGTGAAATGTCCGTGTAGGTTCGTGAAAATAAGTCTTCTCGTCGGTATTAAGCAGACAGAGGCAATTGTCAGAAATTAACTTTTCTATCTGACGACCGCGAGAATTCGTATCATCACTACCCCACAGAGGACTATGTCCGTTAAAATCACCAAGCAATAAAAATGGAGCTGGGAGTTGATCAAGTAAGTCGTTTAGTTCCTCCTCTTGGATGACATCATTCGGTGGTAAGTAGAGGCTACAAACAGTAATCAGACACGCGGTGTGAATTCTCACAGCAACAGCCTGGAGTGTAGTTCTTAACTGATGTGCTGTACTGGGATAATTGTTTGATGTAAATATACAAACGCCACCAGACACAGCAGCATCACCACCATTATCCTTTCTGTAGCATTGAAACCCACGCATTTTGGTGATGATATTGGGCTTCAGGAATGTTTCCTGGAGTGCCACACATGCGGGGTTATAGGCTGACATAATGGATCTGATATCATCAATTCGAGGCCGAAAACCACGACAATTCCATGAAACAAAGGAAGTCATTAATGGAATACAGTCTAACCATTGTCACTATTGCTCAGTGTCATCTCAGATGAATCTTCCAATATGAAATCATCATCTGAAGGATGCAGTTTGACAGTGTCTGCATCCATAGACAGAAGAGCTTTTCTGGCAGTTAACGAAGACTTTCGAATGCCTTCCTTGGCCAGTTTTAATTTTCTAGCCTTTAAGGCTTTTGATTTCGCCAAAGCTGATTTGGCGATTACAGGTGTACCAATATCTGTTGTTTTTTGCTTTGAGAGCAAGCTAAATGTCGAAACAGAATTTGTCTCTGTTTGGGTGCTGCAGGATCGGGTTACTTTTTTGTTATATTTGCATAACTTACACCAGGAGCAGGAGTACGGGAATTAACTAATCGGCGAGCTTCTAAATAGGAAACATTGTTCTTGATTTTGATGGTAACAATTTCCTTTTCCTGTTGCCAAACAGGACAAGATCTAGAATATGAAGTGTGGTTACCTTTACAGTTGACACACACTTCTTTTGCTTCGCAGGTAGTACTTTCATGGCCAACGTCAGAACAACGGGCACATGTGAGTTTTCCTCTGCAAGCCATTTTAGAGTGTCCAAATCGTTGGCAATGGAAGCATCTAAGCGGATTAGGGATAAATGGCCGCACTGAACATCGCATATAAGCCACTTTAATATTTTGTGGCAAGTCTGGTGTAGAGAATGTCAAAATGAGATGCTTTGTGTTTAAAACAATGCCATCTCTCTTCATCGTGATTCTTTTCACACTGCAGACTTTTTGGCTTTTTAAATTTTCCAGTATTTCATCGGTGGGCGTGTGAAACAAGTCCTCCGATGAAATAACACCTCGTGAAAAATTTAAATTCCTATGAGGTTCGACGGTTATCGCTATGTCACCAATTTTTTTCATGCTCTGTATCATTATAGATTGCTTTTCGGTAGCAGTTTCTACTAACAGAACACCTGATCGCAACTTCTTTATTGACTTAACTTCTCCAAGATATGAGGTTAAGCCCTTTTCAATGAGAAAAAGAGAAACATATTCAAAGCTGTTTCCAATTCTTTGTACAACAAAATATTTTGCACTGCAAGTTTCCATTTGTTGCTCCCGAGGGAGTGAAGAGAAAGTTTTTTTATCCATTTAGGATGAGAATATAAATTCGGGGACTAGAGGCACCACCCACCACGGAGCCCTACGAGGGGATACAGGTTATTGTACCAGTGCTAGTCAGTCCCTATACGCTCACAGTACATCCCTGAAGTGGACTCCACCCTTAACGAGTCACCCAGTAGATGTACCGATCGCTTGATCCATAAAGCCGATTGATGTGCTGAGGACCACAACACACCTCCCGTTTACCTGAAGCAGAGGCCAAAGCAATGTGTTGGTCTCAGGAGGTCTCAATTACCAGGATCCTCCTTTCCAGGGACACGGGTCTCCACGCACGGCAAACACGTGGGTGATTTAGTCCTCAAGAGTAGCTAATAGCAACAGAGCGGCGAAAGCTACTCAAGGGGAGCCCTCAACCTCTTTCGAGGAAACCACAACGAGGGAGAAAAGGAAGAAAAAGCAGAAGAGTAGAGGAGAGAAGAAAATAAAGAAGAGGAAAGATCACTAGGGTACCTCGGGATTGTGACACCCGTGTTTACCTAAAGAAGGTAAACCCCCTGAGGGGTTATAAATAAAGAAGACTTCTTATCGCTCACTTTTCGAAGAGTAGTTTTATATCTTCTTAGTCGCTTCTTTTCTTGATCTGATAAGGGAATGTTTCCTTGTAAAGCATTCAAAGCGTATTCGCATATGGCTTTAATACAAGAAATGGGTAATTGATGTGTTAATTTCTTATCACTCCCGCATTCACTCATCAAATCGTCAATAATAAATAATGTGTTTTCTCCTAAATATTCATGATGATTATTTGGTAAACCTTCTACAAATATTGCATCTGGTATATTATCATATAGCGGTTGATGTATCCCGTAAAACCAGACTATTTTATCGGATACAATAGAAAACATTTCTTGTTTATATTTTAATAAATCACGAACAAAATAACTCTTTCCACATCCAGTGGGTCCACTAAGAACCATCGTAAAAGAGTGCTGTAACTTTGGAAACTCCATGAGAAATGAAGACAGACACAAATTGTATATAGTTTAAATATATGTTTATTGATAAAAAGGTGTTTTTACATGAAAACGTTTAGATACAAATTATAAACTCGTTTATCATTACCAATATGTTTGTTTACAAAACAAGATAACATTTTCTTGAGGGATTTCCCTCTAGCTTTAAAATAAAGATACATTATAGTATACTGTCCACAAACAGCAGTTACATTACTTTGTAAAATCATAGAATTGAAATTAACATATTGATATCTTGATACAAAACTTGAAATATTTCCATTGTAAAAATCTGGAGAATTTCCATAAGAGTCAAAAATTCAATTTCTTCTGAAGAAGGGGAGTAGAATGCCACCCAATGACTTCCAGGTTTGTTAGATGGATCAACATTTACCACTAAGCAAACAGGATACTTTGTAATTTTTTTAGGTATTAAATTATTTAGAAACACACCACCGAATATTTTTTTCGTAAATTTATCACGTGATAACGCATTCATAAGCTGTTTAGTATTCATGTTATTCAACTAGGAAAATCACATAATACTTGACGTGTTTTTGTTATTTCAATGACATTTTCAAATTCAGCATAAATCAATACGGAGATAGTTTCTGTTAAAGCTTTGGAAAACTTTATTTCTAAGCCTAAGTTCCCTTGATGTTGTAAGTTTAAATGAGAACCATCGCTTAAATCAGGTGTTAAATCAAATGCAGAGGGTGTGACCTTCTGCAAAATCTTCTCTCGTTAAGAAAATTCCTTTATCGTGATTGAAATATGAAAATAATCGATGATAGGCTCTTATATAGCTCTGTTCATTAAAATTCAATTCCAAAGGTTTACTTGGCACAGGCTGCCCATCTACAAAAATACTTAAAAAATTCAAATTATAATGATGAAAAAAGATGGGATTTAGTGCATAATCCTAATTGACAGCTCCATTATTGATACAAGTAATAATTATACGTTTCAGTAGCATTCCAAGAAATACATTATCTTGCATGAATGACCAGCTTCCCTTAGAAATAGAATATGTTTTACACAGCACTCTATTAATAGGTTATTTCGCAGTCGATTTTTCTAAGGCTTTGGTGTGTCCCAACAGTACTCCTGGACTCACTTTTACTTTACGAACAAAAAATGATGCATGATCCAACACTATTTTATACTCGGTGTCTGTTTTAGAAGATAATAAGCAAAAATTAGATTTGGAACGAATCATTTTAATTTTTAAATCTACCATATTCAACAAAAGTCTACTTTGTTCAAAAATGTCACAGTGTAACCGTCCTATTAAGTCTATTGTTTTACTTTTAGAACACATTTCATATCTTTTCTTCAATCCGCCGTTTCCTCCAGATTCCAAGAGAGGATCAACTACTTTCAAATTTGTGTCCTTGTAAAATCCTTCACATGAGAGTAAACTTTTCTTTGCATCTTCTCCATAATTTAGAAGTGTTTTTATATAAGCTCTGAACGGGTAAGTATTTCTAGACGATGATATCATTCTTTCATTTAAACTGATATCAATTTGTGAAAAGAGAGAATGGAGAAATAAATTGATGGGTCCCACAGGTTCATTTTCCGGTAAGAGAGATCCATCATTCTTTAGTATTTTCACTTTCACATACAGGTGGGAAGAAGCTAAATCTATATAATATTGTCCATTTCCAGAAATATTAAATTCTAAAGGCGCACCATCGCGAATATTCGACAGTGGATGATATTCGATGAAATGTCCGTTGTCAATAGCCGTTTGGGTAGGTGGGATGACAAATAAATCCATTTCAGATTTAGCACATGCTACAGAGTCTTTGTGTATGAGGGTAGACATCTTAAGAGAATATATCGTGTGTTTTAACTTTCTTTGCTTTCCGTGAACTGATGTGGTTTTTACTTTGCTTTCTCTTTTTATTATTTTTTCCAGAACCAATCATCGTCTTCATTTTATGAGCAGCTTTATCAGTTAATTCGCGGCCGGCTTCTTTAAACCTACGTTTTGTTGCCACCTTTAAATCATCACCTTTCGATAAGTCATTTAAAACGTTTACACCACTACGAAATAATTGTTTCCCTACAGCTTTTGCACCTGATTTTAACATGGGTACGGCAGCGCGAAAAAACGAACGAAAAAAAATTCCTAAACCATATCCTCTCTGAAACGCGGCACCATGATTGTAGTTTAATCCATTTCCCGTTTGATTTACGTAATAATCCTCTTTCAAAGAAATTCGTCGGTGGAATTTGGGATTCGGTATGTTTATCACTCTAAACTGTTATGGTTGGTTGGTTGGTTGGGTTTTATGGCGCAAGGTCCAAAATTGGACATGCTGCGCCAAGAGTAAGACTTTTATAGTTTCATATTTATGTGTTTATTTTCTATTTATTTGTTTTCTTCCAAAACCAAGCAACTTTAAAAATTTAAAAAGTAAAATCTAGTGTATATATTATTTAAAATCTAATTATAAAACAAAGTAGAAATTGAAGAGTATATAATTTCAAAAGTTTAAAATACAAATTAAATAAAATGTATAAAATCTATGGCTCTCAAAAAAGCGAATAGGTTTCTATGGGGTGGATCCCCTATTAAATCAATCATAGTTAAAATATCAGAATTAAAATAGTGTAAACGTTGTTGGTTAAAATCATGACATGAAATTAAAATATGATAAACAGTAAATGGTTCATCACACGCTTCACACCATGGATTTAAATCATTTAGAAACAAATGTCTGTGTGTGAAACGTGTGTGCGATACGAAGGCGAGTTAATCTAACATCAGCACTTCGTAAAGGTAAAACAGATAATGAGGTGAGGATGGGAAAATGGTATGGAGTTTGTTTCCGACCTGCATGTCCCATGATTCTTCCAAAAGGGAATGAACAAATCTTTTAATACCCTTTCTCACATCTGAGAGCGGAATTGATGGTAAAATTTGTTGTGTTGCAGTTTTGCAGCTATGTCCGCTCTCTCATTTCCATCAAGACCTACGTGACTTGGTATCCAACAAAATATTATTTTGTATCCCTTGCCAGCAAGGGAATCCAATGCTCTGAAAATTCTCGACACAACTGGATGACTTGTAACACTACTGTTCTTCAAAGCTTCAATAATACTCATGCTGTCAGTGTAAATACAAAAATCGTGACAATCATCTGTATTCACGTGCTGAAGCGCATAGTAGATGGCAGTTGCTTCAGCAGTAAAGATGGAGCAGGATGAATGTAGGCTGTAACTAAATGCTGTATTATTGATAAAAACTCCACAGCCCACATGTCCTGCTGTTTTAGAGCCATCTGTGAATACAGGTTTGTATGATTGATACTGACAGCGATGAAAATAGTATAGCTGATGAAAAACAATAGGTGTTGTGTCAGATTTTCTGTAGTGAGCAAAGGTATTAATAAACGTAATTGTTGGGTTATACCAAGGCGGATGAGCAGAATTGGTCAACAGATTCAATCCGAATACCACATAGGTCTGTGAGCAAAAATTGTGACTTTGCTCGTGTGAGAAATGGTGGGATGCTCATTGGACGAACATCATATAGCCTCTTAAGGGAGGTGTTAAGAACCATGGAACGTATAGGATGATGGGGTTTGATGTTATCTTAGCATAATAACCGAGAGACTGCTGCATTCGTCTCAGGTCTAACGGTAATTGATGACATATCACGTATAGACTCTGGACGGGTGATGTGCGGAATGCCCCAGAACAGATCCTCAAAGCAGAGTGATGAACTGTGTCCAGTCTTCGTAAAATAAAAGATCTAGCTGATCCATAAACAACACTTCCGTAGTCAATGCGGGATAGAATCAATGACTGATAAATTCGAAGAAGTGATGTGCGATCTGCACCCCAAGATGTATTTGACAACACCTTGAGGATATTAAGCGATCGTTCACACTTCTTCCGCAGATACAGAACATGCGGTAGAAAAGTTAATTTTCGGTCAAAGATTATGCCCAGAAATTTTACTTCATTGACTACTTGTATTGGAATGTTGTTGATATTAATAACTGGATCATTATGAAGGCTAGTCTTTCTACAGAAGTGGACACATCTGCTTTTGCTTGGAGATAAAGTGTGGCCATTCTCAGCACACCATGTAGCTAGTTTATTTACAGCTGTTTGTAATTGTCTCTCAATTATTCGCATATTAGACCCCTCACATGATATTTGCAGGTCATCAACAAACAAAGTACCATGTACTGATGACGGAAGTTGATGAAGTAT
Organism: Latrodectus elegans; assembly: GCA_030067965.1. Lineage (NCBI taxonomy): Eukaryota > Metazoa > Arthropoda > Arachnida > Araneae > Theridiidae > Latrodectus > Latrodectus elegans. Next base: position 78,910,856 of record CM057815.1, read on the forward strand.
GTTACTGATGAATAAGCTAAAAAGTGTGACACTTAAAATTGAACCCTGAGGTACACCCTCAGATTGTGTAAAAGTATTGGATGTAGAATTTCCAATACGTACTTTAAAATTACAGGAGCTTAAGAAATTCTGAAGGAATATCGGAAGATTACCCCGAAAGCCAAAATCATATAATATACGGAGAATTCCATATCGCCATGTACGGTCGTAAGCCTTCTCGATGTCAAAGAAAATGGAAACCAAATGATTTCTCCGCACAAAAGCGTTGCGGATTTGAGTTTCCAAGTATGTCATGTTATCAAGAGTGGATCTTCCTTTACGAAAGCCACTCTGATTCTTATGTATATACTTATTAGTTTCTAAGACATATACGAGACGGGCATTGACCATACGTTCGAGAGTCTTACATAAGCAACTCGTAAGAGCAATTGGTCGATAATGTAAAGGCTCTGAAGAATCCTTACCAGCCTTTGGAATAGGAATCATTATTGCTTCACACCATAATGATGGGAATTTATTTTCAGTCCAGATCCTATTGAACAAATAAAGTAAATTTAACAGGGAGTCTGGACTTAAATGTTGAAGCATGAGATAACTGATTCCGTCAGGTCCTGGACTGGTATTATTGGCCTGTTGTAATGCTTTCTTCAATTCAAACATTCCAAATTCACAGTTGTACGGTAAGGCTTGTCGATGGTCAGAAGCGAATTGGTACACGCTCAGCTCGAGTCTTAGTCCTCAAAAACGAAGGACTATAAGAATTCGAGCTTGAGACGTTAGCAAATGCTTCACCAAGGACATTAGCAATATCCGTAGGAGAAGAGTATACAGCAGCTCCGGATTTTAAAATGGGAATAGAAAATTCCCTATATATTCCATTGGCTGCTTTCACTTTTCTCCACAACTGTTTACTGGATATTGGTGATGTTATTGAAGATATATAGCAGGACCAGGATTCCTTCTGGCTTCTACGACGAGTTCTACGAGCTATTGCTTTTGCTCTCTTAAATGCGATAAGATTCTCCGTTGTGGGGTACCTCCGAAATAACCCCCATAATTTCCTTTGTTTTTTATAAGTTTTTTGACATTCGTCATTCCACCAAGGTTTGCGACGCCTATTTGGTTTAGAAGAACTCTTAGGTATTGTTAAGTCAGCTGCATTTATAATTGTTTCAGTGATTTTACTAACGGCTTCATTGATACTCTCGATCAAAACCATTTCATTATCAATAACTGCCAATTGTGTAAATAACGTCCAATCTGCCCGACTGTACACGTAAGTAGGTAGATGTCCTACACTACTACCTCCAGTCTGGGAGATGACAAGAGGAAAATGATCGCTGTTGTGCAAATCATTTCCTACTGTTAAATTTAACAATGGCAGCAACGATGGGGAACAAATGGCAAGATCAAGAGAATGAAATGTTCTCGTGGGTACATGGAAATATGTCTTCTCGTCGGTATTAAGCAGACAGAGACTGTTATCTGAAATAAACCGCTCTATCTGCCGACCGCGAGAATTAGTATCATCACTTCCCCACAAAGAATTATGGCCGTTAAAATCACCAAGCAACAAAAATGGTATTTGCAGCTGATCAACTAAAGCATCGAGTTCCTCTTGGCGAATGACATCATGTGGTGAAGTAGTACAAACTACAGACTGTCATTAAGCATGTTGTGTGAATTCTCACAGCTACAGCCTGTAGAGTAGTACTCAGTGGATGGGCAGTACTGGGAAAATTATTTGAGGTTAATATACAAACACCTCCAGACACTGCACCATCGTCACCACAGTCTTTTCTAAAGCATCTAAACCCACGCATGGAAAGGTTTTGCTGGGCTTCAGGAAAGTTTCCTGAAGTGCAACACATGCGGGGTTACAGGCTGAGATTATAGACTTGATGTCATCATGATGGGAACGCAAACCGTGGCAGTTCCATGAAACAAAGGAAGTTATTTTTACTTTGAAAAGCTCCTCTCCCGGAGCTGGAAGGCATGTCATCAGACATCTCCTCGAGCGATAAGTCTTCGTCCGAGGGATGTAAGGAAACAGCGTCAGCCTCCAGGGACAAGGCTTTACGGGTGGATATTGAGGATCTAAAGATCCCTCCCTTGATGATTTTAGTTTATAAGCCTTCGTAGATTTTGATCTCGCAGAAGGAGCTTTTCTTTTTGTAATGTTTGAAACGGAGGATTTTGATCTTTGAGTTGGACTTCGGGGCAAAGTTGATGAGGTAATTATCACATTATCCGTTTGTGTGCTACTGGATTTACATATTTTCCTAGCGGCAGTTGCATAACTAATTCCAGCTTGTGGTGTTCGTGATGTGACTAGTTTTCTTGCCTCAAGGTATGAAATCTTTTGATTAATCTTAACAGTGGCGATTTCTTTTTCTAGTATCCAGTGCGGACAGTTTCGAGAGTAGGAGGGGTGGTCACCATGACAGTTGACACACCGCTCCTTTGCTGTACAGGTCGAACTATCATGGCCAACCACCGCGCAACGAGCGCAGGTGAGTTTACCCCTGCAAGCATTCTTCGAATGTCCAAAGCGCTGGCACTGAAAACATCTCAGGGGGTTTGGAATGTACGGCCTGACGGGTAGATTCATATAAGCTGCTTCGATATACTGCGGGAGGTCTGGGTTTGCAAAAGTCAGAATGAGATGCTTAGTTTCAATTAACTTACCATCCCTTCTGACTAGAATGCGTTTCACTCCACAGACCTTCTGATCTTGCAGGTTTTCAAGAATCTCAGCCGTCGGCGTGTTTAACAAATCCCTACCTCAGATGACGCGACGAGAGAAATTTAGATTGCCATGAGGCATAACAGTCACTTCCAAATTACCTACATATTGCATATTAGCAATGATTCTTGCTTGATTAGTTGAAGCAACCTCCACTAGTAAATCACCAGAGCGCATTTTCTGGATATTTTTCACCTCACCAACAACTCCCGATACTCCTTTTGATATTAGGAAAGGAGAGACAGTTGAAAAGTTTCCCTCCTTCCTTTTAATAATGTAAAATTTAGCATTTATTTCATTTAAAATTTGCTCCCGTGGGAGATAAGAAAAAACAGAATTCTCCATGTAAATTTATAAAATTTCGGGACCTAACCGCACCACCCACCACCGAGTCCAACAAGGGGATGCAGACCAGCTGCACCAGTGCTAGCCAGGTCCTATACGCTCACAGTACATCCCTGAGATGGCCTCCACCCTTAACGAGTCATCCAGCAGATGTACCGATCGCTTGATCCATAAAGCCGATTGATGTGCTGAGGACCACAACACACCTCCCGTTTACCTGAAGCAGAGGCCAAAGCAATGTGTTGGTCTCAGAGGCCTCAATTACCAGGATCCTCCTTTCCAGGGACACGGGTCTCCACGCACGGCAAACACGTGGGTGATTTAGTCCTCAAGAGTAGCTAATAGCAACAGAGCGGCGAAAGCTACTCAAGGGGAGCCCTCAACCTCTTTCGAGGCAACCACAACGAGGGAGAAAAGGAAGAAAAAGCAGAAGAGTAGAGGAGAGAAGAAAATAAAGAAGAGGAAAGATCACTAGGGTACCTCGGGATTGTGACACCCGTGTTTACCTAAAGAAGGTAAACCCCCTGAGGGGCTAAACTGTTATGAAAATAATTTGAAAATTCAATTTCGTGAGTTTGTGGAGAATGCCGGTATGCTTTTACCCACAAAAAATGGATTATCTATGAGTTTAAGAACTTGGTATGAATTTTGTGAAAAATTTACTGATTTTTATTTAAAATATGAAGATACCAGTTTTGTGACTAATAATGAACTGTTAGTGATGAATATAGATGAAAAATGCATTTTAAAATTATTAAAAATTAATCAAAATAAATTCAATGTCGAGGAAAGTAAAATTTTTTTACATCAATGTGATATTATCAAATTAACAGATTTCATTTATGAAATAAATGAATGTATATCAACTACTCAATTTTGTGAAATTCTTCCAACTATGTTTATAAATGAAAAATCGAAAATTAATTTAAAATGTAAAGGAGTGAATGATTGTCTCAATAAGGACATTATAGAAAGTGTGTTAAAGTGCATATTATTAGAAACTCGTTCTGTAGTGAATTAGAAATTTAAATGCTAATAGTGAAAAATAGATCACTCTTCACAGAGTCAACATGATTGTTGAAATTATGATGATTATAATAAATGTTTAACTGTAGGAGAAAATATGTTATTAATTGTTAATCCATTTAATGTTATAAATAAATTTTGTAAAAATTATTGTATATTTGTAATTTAAATGATTCTACTTTTCATGATTTGTCATTAATTTATGTGAAAGGCAAAATTGCAGATATGTTACAAATGACTTTTTAGAAAACTGAATGTAAATATTAATAAATATTATTATTTTATATTCATGTGTTTGTCAATTATTTTATGGCAATTGTTTCTAAATAATAAATTTATTTCGTAATACTTCATTATAATATTTTTTATTACATAATAGTAATATTTAAAAATTATTTTTAGAATAAGAACAATTTAAATCAAAATACATTATTTATTTCCAAGATAACCATGATTTCACATATGGAGATTTTTTTCTAGCAGAGACATTCTTTTTAACAATTTCCTGTTTTATAACTTCATTTCTCGCAGGTGAGAATAACAAATGTCTGTTTTTAATATAATGTTTGGGAATATTTAATTCAGATAATCCATTTAAAAATTCATGCAATCCAACAACATTATTTGGTTTTCGGTTTGTAAAGATTAAGTTAAACAAATCTGGTAAATTAGAGTTAGTCTAAATATGTCCCTTGTTAATCATTTCACCATTTTGATTCCAACGTATTTCTGAAGAATTCTCTTGTAATAACCGCAACAAGTTTTGAGCTTGTTCTTGAAAGAACTTGGTACTGAATTTAAGATCGTGTCTGTGTAATAAATACTTTTTTCCTTAGACTTTTGAGGATTTTTTATTTCTTCTTCTTCTTCGATTTTTTCTTTGTAAGGTAAGTTATAATTTTGCATATTCATTTTCTTTTGTAATAATACGTTATATTTTTTAATCTTTTCATAATCAGTTAATGAGCTTTTTAATATAGCTTCCATTTCTTTATCAAATTGAGACATGTGTTGATTACTCGGTACGTGTCTAGATAACGTTTCTTCTGGAATTAAGGCGAATTTCTTAAACTCCATTGATTATTGATGTTAAAACGCTCAGTGCTGCTGGTATCAATATGTTTAGAAATCAACCCTTTTGAATGACTAACTTTTTCTTTGTAAATAAAGAAGACTTCTTATCGCTCACTTTTCGAAGAGTAGTTTTATATCTTCTTAGTCGCTACTTTTCTTGATATGATAAGGGAATGTTTCCTTGTAAAGCATTCAAAGCGCATTCGCATATGGCTTTAATACAAGAAATGGGTAATTTCTTTAACAAGTTCCTGCGTGGTTTTTTCGGACAAATATTTAAGAGTTTTAATTGTTTTAGTTGTTCTCGACTTAACGTCATAATGTAGACTAAAGTATTTTAATGCATCATCTATGTTTTATTTGGTAAATATATTGAATCTGATTGTGTAAAATCTGAGTACGCAATCGCATTTCTTCTGGAGTATCACTACGTAAGACAATAAATAAATAAGAAAAGGGTTTTTTAGTCGCATCTTCATAAACTTAATGAAAAAATTTAACATGTCTAGGAAATATTTGTCTTCCTAGATGTGTGATTTGACTAACATCACGTCGATTTTTACATAATAATAAATAATGTGCATCGAGAGTCACTTCACGCATTTCTTTTCCTTTGTGAAAAAAGTTTTGGGTGATAAAAATTATACTCAAATTCAAGTGTGATGACTGCCACGAGTAAAAAGATGTGTTAATCTCTTATCACTCCCGCATTCACTCATCAAATCGTCAATAATAAATAATGTGTTTTCTCCTAAATATTCATGATGATTATTTGGTAAACCTTCTACAAATATTGCATCTAGTATATTATCATATAGCGGTTGATGTATCCCGTAAAACCAGACTATTTTATCGGATACAATAGAAAACATTTCTTGTTTATATTTTAATAAATCACGAACAAAATAACTCTTTCCACATCCAGTGGGTCCACTAAGAACCATCGTAAAAGAGTGCTGTAACTTTGGAAACTCCATGAGAAATGAAGACAGACACAAATTGTATATAGTTTAAATATATTTTTATTGATAAAAAGGTGTTTTTACATGAAAACGTTTAGATACAAATTATAAACTCGTTTATCATTACCAATGTGTTTGTTTACAAAATAAGATAACATTTTCTTGAGGGATTTCCCTCTAGCTTTAAAATAAAGATACATTATAGTATACTGTCCACAAACAGCAGTTACATTACTTTGTAAAATCATAGAATTGAAATTAACATATTGATATCTTGATACAAAACTTGAAATATTTCCATTGTAAAAATCTGGAGAATTTCCATAAGAGTCAAAAAATTCAATTTCTTCTGAAGAAGGGGAGTAGAATGCCACCCAATGACTTCCAGGTTTGTTAGATGGATCAACATTTACCACTAAGCAAACAGGATACTTTGTAATTTTTTTAGGTATTAAATTACTTAGAAACACACCAATGAATATTTTTTTCGTAAATTTATCACGTGATAACGCATTCATAAGCTGTTTAGTATTCATGTTATTCAATTAGGAAAATCACATAATACTTGACGTGTTTTTGTTATTTCAATGACATTTTCAAATTCAGCATAAATCAATACGGAGATAGTTTCTGTTAAAGCTTTGGAAAACTTTATTTCTAAGCGTAAGTTCCCTTGATGTTGTAAGTTTAAATGAGAACCATCGCTTAAATCAGGTGTTAAATCAAATGCATAGAGGGTGTGACCTTCTGCAAAATCTTCTCTCGTTAAGAAAATTCCTTTATCGTGATTGAAATATGAAAATAATCGATGATAGGCTCTTATATAGCTCTGTTCATTAAAATTCAATTCCAAAGGTTTACTTGGCACAGGCTGCCCATCTACAAAAATACTTAAAAAATTCAAATTATAATGATGAAAAAAGAAGGGATTTAGTGCATAATCCCAATTGACAGCTCCATTATTGATACAAGTAATAATTATACGTTTCGGTAGCATTCCAAGAAATACATTATCTTGCATGAATGACCAGCTTCCCTTAGTTTGTTGGGTTTTATGGCACAAGGTCCACAATTGGACATGATGCGCCAAAAGTAAGTTTTTGTAGCTTTATCTGATATAATCGGGGATCCACCCCATAGAAACCTATTCGCTTTCTTGAGGGCAATAGGTTTTATACATTTTATTTAAGTTTTCATTTTAAATTTTAAAATTGTATATATAATTGATTTTTTTCTTTTATATTTTAGAATTTGATTTTAAAATAACATTTACACAGATTTTTGTTTTTTAAAATTTTTAATGTTGCTTGCGTTTGGGTTTAACAAAAAAACAATAATAATAATTTTTAAAAAAATTAAGATAAAATAGAGTTATAAAATCACTGTTAAAAAAGTGTAAACGTTGTTGGTTAAAATCATGACATGAAATTAAAATATGATAAACAGTAAATGGTTCATCACAAGCTTCACACCATGGATTTAATTCGCTTAAAAACAAATGTCTGTGTGTGAAACGTATGTGTCCGATACGAAGGCGAGTCAATCTAACATCAGCACTTCGTAACGGTAAAATTGATAATGAGATGAGGAATGAGAAAATGGTATGTAACTTGTTGCCGACCTGCATGTTCCACAATTCTTGCCAAAGACCATATATAAAACTTTTTATACCCTAACTCACATCAAAGAGCGGAACCGATAGTAAAACTGGATCTAATGCAGCCTTTGCAGCTGCATCCGCTCTCTCATTTCCATCAAGACCTACGTGACTTGGTATCCAACAAAATATAATATCATATCCCTTGCCAGCAAGGGAGTCTAATGCTCTGTAAATCTTTGACACAACAGGATGGCAAGTAAAACTATTGTTTCCCAATGCTTCCAATACACTCATGCTGTCAGTATAAATACAAAATTGACGATGACAATCTGTATTCACATGCTGAAGCGCATAATAGATAGCTGTGGCTTCAGCAGTAAAGATGGAGCAGGACGAATGCAGACTGTAACTAAAAGGTGTATTGTAAATAAAAACTCCACAGCCCACATGTCCTGCTGTTTTTGAACCATCTGTGAATACAGGTATGTATGATTGATACTGACAGCGATGGTTGGAAAAAAGCGATTGAAAAACAATAGGTGTTGTGTCTGATTTCGAAAACTGAGCAAAAGAGTTATTAAAGTTAATTGTTGGATCATACCAAGGCGGATGAAGAAAATGATCATTTGTTTCAATTTGAACATCACATAAGTCTGAGAGCCACAGATTTTATTTGGCTCGTGTGAGAAAAGGTGGGATGCTCATTGCACGAGCATCATATAGTCTTTTAAGGGAGGCATTAGGTACCAAGGAACGTAAGGGATGGTCAGGGGTAGACATGATCTTAGCATAATAATTGAGAGATTGCTGCATCCGTCTCAGGTCTAACGGTAGTTGATGACATACAGCATATAGACTCTGGACGGGTGATGTGCGGAATGCACCAGAATATATCCTCAAAGCAGAGTGATGAACTGTGTCCAGTCTTCGTAAAACAGAAGATCTAGCCAATCCATAAACAACACATCCGTAGTCAATGCGGGATAAAATCAATGACTGATAAATTCGAAGAAGTGATGTGCGATCTGCACCCCAAGATGTATTTGACAACACCTTGAGGATATTAAGCGATCGCTCACACTTCTTCCGCAAATATAAAACATGCGGTAGAAAGGTTAATTTTCGGTCAAAGATAATACCAAGGAATTTTATTTCATTGACTACTTGTATTCGAGTGCTGTTGATGCAAATAATAGGATCATTATGCAAGCTAGTCTTTCTACAGAAGTGTACACATTTACTCTTGCTAGGGGATAGAGTATGGCCATTCTCAGCACACCATGCTGCAAGCTTGTTCACCGCTGTTTGCAGTTGTCTCTCAATTAATCGCATATTAGTCCCCTGACATGATATTTGCAGGTCGTCAACATAGAGTGTACCATTTATTGATGGTGGTAATTGATGTAAAATGTTACTGATGAAAAGACTAAAAACAGTGACACTTAAAACAGAGCCTTGGGGAACGCCCTAAGCTTGAGTAAAAGTATTGGAAAAAACAGTTCCAATACGGACTTTAAAAATACGGGAGCTTAAAAAATTTTGTAGGAACATCGGTAGATTACCCCTAAAGCCAAAATCATATAGTGAACGGAGAATTCCATATCGCCAGGTACGGTCGTATGCCTTCTCGATGTCAAAGAAAATGGAGACCAGATGGTTCCTCCGCACAAAAGCATTGCGGATTTGGGTCTCCAAATATGTGATATTATCAAGAGTGGATCTCCCTTTTCAGAAACCACTCTGATTAATATGTATACATTTATTTTTTTCTAAGACATATACGAGCAAGGGGTTGACCATACGTTCGAGAGTCTTACACAAGCAACTCGTCAGATGGTTGGTTGGTTGGTTGGTTTTTATGGCGCAAGGTCCAGATAAGGACAAGCTGCGCCAATCACAAGATATTATACCTCAGTTTTCTTTTCATCCATTAAAAGTATAAAATAGAAATATAGTTAAAATGTACATAAAAAGTATAAAATAGAAATATAGTTTAAATGTACATAAAAAGTATAAAATAGCAATATAGTTAAAATATACATTAAAAGTATCTAAACATACAATATACACATGTATAAGATTAAAAACTAGTATTTAAATAAAATATTTCTAAATCAGATAAAATTCATAAATCCTATGTCTTTTAAAAACGCACATAAATTGCGATGGGGTGGTTCCCCAAGCAGATCTTCTAATGTTAAAATATTACTATTAAAATATTTAAAACGCTGATAGTTAAAATCTGGACACACAATTAAAATGTGATATACTGTAAATGGTTCATCACACTTTTCACACCACGGTTGGAGATCACTTAAGATCAAATGTTTGTGGGTGAAACGCGTGTGACCAATTCGAAGGCGAGTCAGTCTGACATCTGCGCTTCGTGGAGATAAAACAGATAATGGAATGATGTATGAAAATATGGAATGGAGTTTGTTGCTGACTTGCAGGTCCCAGGATTCCTGCCAAAGAGAATATATGAAATGTTTGAATCCTTTTCTCATGTCCATTGATGGTATTGAAGGCAAAAATGGAAGTAGCTGCAGATTTAGCGGCAGCATCAGCTTTCTCATTGCCATCTATACCTATGTGGCTTGGTACCCAACAAAACAGTATCTCAAATCCCTTGTTAGTAAGAGTATCAATTAATTTGAATATCTTAGACACAACTGGATGGCAATTATAGTTGTTATTCCTCAAAGCTTCTAATACACTCATACTGTCAGTGTACACACAGAATTTACGTTCATTTTTAGTTTGTAGCATCAGAAGTGCTCGGTATATAGCCGTAGCCTCAGCGGTGAAGATGGAGCAGGATTTGTGAAGGCTATAACTGTAGGAGGTATCATCAAGATAAACTCCACAGCCAACTGATCCTGGACATTTGGATCCATCCGTAAATACTGGAGTGTACATAGTGTACTGACAGCGATGGAATGAATAAAGCTGTTGAAGAATAGCAGTACTTGTGTCTGATTTTTTATTTGTACCAAAGGGATTTAACACAATAATGTGTGGATTATACCAAGGTGAATGTGCGTAAAGGTCGGTAGACTCAATTCGGACATCACATAGGTCAGAAAGCAAAATAATAGATTTCATACGACAGAGAAAAAGTTGAATGCTTGATGGTCTAGCATTATATACTCTCTTAAGAGCAGCACTTGGAATCGTGGAACGTAAGGGATGATGAGGAGTGGATATGATTTTAGAATAATAATTAAGAGACAGCTGCATCCGCCGCAGGTCTAATGGTAATTGTTGGCAAATTACATATAGACTCTGGACGGGTGATGTACGAAATGCTCCACAGCAAATCCTTAAAGCAGAGTGGTGGACGGTATCCAATCTACGTAAAATGGAAGATCTAGCCGATCCATAAGCAACACAACCATAGTCAATACGAGATAAAATGATTGATTGGTAAATTCGGAGCAATGAAGTGCGATCTGCACCCCAAAATGTGTTAGACAACACCTTGAGGATATTGAGCATTCGCTCGCACTTCTTCCGCAGATATAAAGTATGCGGAAGGAAAGTTAACTTCTTATCGAAAATTACACCGAGGAATTTTATCTCGTTGACCACAGGAATAGGTCTATTGCTTATGTGAAGCACAGGATCGGGATGAAGACTAGTTTTCCTACAGAAATGGACACAGTGACTCTTACTAGGAGATATACTAAGACCATTTCGTTCACACCAAGTAGTTAGATTGTTTACAGCTGTTTGCAATTGTCTCTCAATTATATTCATGTTTGAACCCTGATATGAAATTTGTAAATCATCAACATATAAATTCCTATGAACTGAAGATGGTAACTGATGAAGTATGTTATTGATGAAAAGGTTAAAAAGGATTACGCTTAAAACGCTACCTTGAGGAACACCCTCAGCTTGAGTAAAAGTATTGGAAACTGTACTTCCAATACGTACTTTAAATAGCCTAGTAGCTAGAAAATTCTGTATAAATATTGGAAGATTACCCTTAAATCCAAGATTATGCATATTGCGGAGAATGCCAAAACGCCATGTACGATCGTATGCTTTCTCAATATCGAAGAAAATTGCAACAAGATGGTTTCTCCTCACAAAAGCATTTCGAATTTGGGATTCCAGATCTACTATGTTGTCAATAGTGGATCGTCCTCTTCGAAATCCGCTTTGTTGAAGGGGTATGCAATTATTCTTCTCTAAGATGTAAATGAGTCTAGCATTGACCATACGCTCAAACATATTTCACAAGCAACTCGTGAGAGCTATCGGACGATAACTCCGAGGGTCAGATGAATCTTTGCCAGGTTTCAATATTGGAATCACTATCGCTTCTCTCCATGAGGTAGGTTGGTTGGTTGGTTGGTTTTAGTGGCGCAAGGTCCAAGTAAGGACAAGCTGCGCCAAAAACATATTTTAATATCTTTATTTATTTATTTTTTTTTTTTACTTTGAGACCAATCAACTCCTATAACACATTTAAAATTATTTGCAATGTTAAAAATTATAAATTAAAATATAAATAGACAAATACCCAACATACAACACAAATAATTATGATTTAAATAGCTAAAACAGAGACTAAACTAAATCAGAAAACCATTATGTTTATGATAAAATTGTTTGCATTTAAAATTATATAAGATCTATAAAACCAATACATCTTAAAAATGCGAAAATATTTTGATGCGGAGGTTCGCCCAGCAAATCTCGCATCGTTAAAAGATCAGTCTTAAAAAATTTAAAACGATGATGGTTAAAATCAGGACATGAAATTAAAATATGAAATACAGTGTATGGTTCATCACACGTCTCACACCAAGGTTTTAATTCATTTAAAAATAAATGCTTATGAGTGAAACGTGTGTGTCCAATACGAAGGCGGGTTAATTTAACATCCGCACTTCGTAAAGGTAAAACTGAAAATGAGATGATATGTGAAGTTATGGTATACAGTTTGTTGCTGACCTGCATTTTCCACGATTCCTTCCATAGTTGATGTACAAAACTCTTTACACCCCTTCTCACATCACAAAAAGGAACAGAAGGCTGAAGAGGAGTATATGCAGACTTTGCAGCTGCATCAGCCCTCTCGTTACCATCAAGACCTACTTGTCCTGGGATCCAACAAATGATGATATCAAATCCCTTGCATTTCAGAGAGTATAATGTGGAAAAAATCTCCGACACAACAGGATGACAGTTGATATTAATGTTCTCCACTGCTTCTAAAACACTCAGGCTGTCAGTGTATATACAAAATTTATTTGAGCGTTTACCACCCACATACTGAAGCGCACATAATACAGCAGTTGCTTCAGCAGTGAAGATGGAGCAGGACATATTGAGGCTGTAACTAAGAGAAATATTATCTATATAAACTCCACAGCCAACATGTCCTGCAGATTTTGATCCATCTGTGAATATAGGTTGGTAAGAATCAAACTGACAGCGATGAGTAGAATAGAGCTGATGGAAAACAACAGGAGATGTGTCCGATTTTTTAAACTGTGCAAAGGGATTGATTACTTTACATTGTGGCTCATACCAGGGTGGATGTGAAATTCTATTTATGGTAGTTATGCGAACATCCTGTAGGTCAGACAATAAGAGATGATATTTTATTCTGATGAGAAAAGGTGGAATGCTCCTTGGACGAGCATTATAAAGTCTTATAAGAGCAGATGAAGGAATCATGGAATGTAATGGATGATGAGGGTCAGACATGATCTTAGCATAATAATTGAGAGACTGCTGCATTCGTCTCAGGTCCAAAGGCAATTGTTTGCAAATTGCATAAAGACTCTGGACAGGTGATGTGCGAAATGCGCCTGAAAATATCCTCAAAGCAGAGTGATGAACAGTATCCAATCTGCATAAAACAGAATGTCTAGCTGATCCATAAACAACACAACTGTAGTCAATGCGTGATAAAATTAGTGATTGATATATTCGAAGTAGTGATGTGCGATCAGCACCCCAGGATGTGTTTGAAAGCACCCTGAGGATATTGAGGGTTCGTTCACACTTTTTCCGCAGATTTAAGACATGCGGAAGGAACATTAATTTTCGATCGAATATTACACCAAGAAATTTCACCTCGCTGACTACAGGAATAATTGTGTTGTCAATCGAAATTACTGGATCACTGTGAATACTAGTTTTCCTGCAGAAGTGGACACATCTACTCTTGCTAGGAGAAAGAGTATGGCCATTCTCAGCACACCATGCAGCAAATTTGTTAACAGCTGTTTGTAGTTGTCTCTCAATTAAACGCATATTTGACCCTTCACAAGATATTTGCAAGTCATCAACGTACAATGTACCATAAACAGAAGGTGATAATTTATGGAGTATGCTGCTAATATGAAGGATAAAAAGGGTGACACTCAATATACAACCTTGAGAGGTACACCTTCAACTTGATTAAAATAAATAGAATAAAATGTTCCTATTCGAACTTTAAAAACACAGGAGCGTAAAAAATTTTCAGGAATATCGGAAGATTACCCCGAAAGCCAAAATCATATAATGAACGGAGAATTCCATATCGCCATGTACGGTCGTATGCCTTCTCGATGTCAAAGAAGATGGAGACCAGATGGTTCCTCCGCACAAATGCATTGCGGATTTGGGTCTCCAAATATGTGATATTATCAAGAGTGGATCTCCCTTTTCGGAAGCCACTCTGATTGATATGTATACATTTATTTTTTCTAAGACATATACGAGACGGGCGTTGACCATACGTTCGAGAGTCTTACACAAGCAACTCGTCAGAGCTATTGGTCGATAATTTGAAGGATCTGAAGGCTCCTTACCAGCCTTAAGGATCGGAATCACTATTGCTTCACTCCAAAGTGATGGGAATTTATTCTCAGTCCAGATCCTATTAAACAAAATTAATAAATTCGATAAGGAATCTGGACTTAAATTTCAGAAGCATATCATAGCTGATTCCATCAGGTCCTGGACTGGTATTATTGGCCTGCTGTAATGCTCTCTCCAATTCCAACATCCAGAAATTCACAGTTGTAAAGGCAAAGCTTGTCCATGGTTGAAACGAATTGGTGTACGCTCAGCACGACTCTTTGTCCGTAAAACGAAGGACTATAAGAATCGTTGCTTGAGACTTTAGCAAAGGTTTCACCAAGGACGTTAGCGATGTCCTTAGGAGAAGAGTATACAGCAGCTCCGGATTTCAAAATAGGAATGGAAAATTCTCTATAAATTCCATTGGCTGCTTTCACTCTTCTCCATAACTGCTTACTGGATGTGGAAGAAGTAATTGAGGACACATAGCGAGACCAGGATTCCTTCTGACTTCGACGACGAGTTCTGCGAGCTAATGCTTTTGCTCTCTTAAAGGCGATAAGATTCTCCGTTGTGGGGTATCTTCTGAATAACCCCCATAACTTCCTCTGTTTCTTATAGGTGTTTTGACATTCATCATTCCACCATGGTTTGCAATGCCTATGTGGTATAGGGGAACTCTTAGGTATTGATGCATCAGCTGCATTAATAATTGTTTCGGTGACTTTACATATGGCATCATCAAGATCATCGATTGTAACCATTTCACCATCAACAATTGCCAATTGTGTAAATAACGTCAATCTGCCCGACTGTACACGTAGGTTGGTAGACGTTGTCGTACACTACTACCTCCAGTCTGGGGAGATGACGAGAAGGAAAATGATCGCTATTATGCAGATCATTTCCTACATTTAAATTTAACAATGGCAGAAGAGATGGAGAACAAATGGCAAGATCGAGAGAATGATATGTTCTCGTGGGTACATGGAAATATGTTTTCTCGTCGGTATTAAGCAGACAGAGACTGTTATCTGAAATAAACCGCTCTATCTGCCGACCACGAGAATAAGTATTATCATTTCCCCACAAAGAACTATGGCCGTTAAAGTCACCTAACAGCACAAATGGTGTTGGCAGCTGATCTATTAATGCATCGAGTTCCTCTTGGCGGATGACATCATGTGGTGCTCCATGAGGTAGGATAAGCATGCTCAATCCAGATTCTATTAAACAATGAAAGTATGTTTAATAAAGAATCATGATTTAAATGACGGAGCATTTGATACGAGATTGCATCTGGTCCTGGACTAGTGTCGTTTGCTTTAGATAAAGCAGTCTTCAACTCTGACAATTCAAAATCACAATTATATGGTAGATTATGTCGATCATGAAATCTTAGATGTGTCCGCTCAGCAATTCGTTTAATCCTTAGAAAAGTAGGATTATATGAATCCGAGCTGGAAACACTAGCAAAGGTTTCACCGATAACATTAGCAATATCTACCACTGAGGAGTGTATTGCAGCTCCGGTTTTTAATACAGGAATGGAATAATCCTGATAAATACCATTGGCTGCTTTAACTTTCCTCCATAATTGTTTACTTGTTGTCGATGAATTGATTGACGACACGTAGCGAATCCAAGATTCTCTTTGACTTTGACGTCTAACTTTTCGAGCTTGAGCTTTGGCTTTTTTAAATGCAACCAGATTCTCCGTAGTAGGGAATCTTCGAAATATATTCCATTGCTTCCTTTGTTTCTTATAAGAGAGTTGGCATGTTTCATTCCACCAAGGTTTCCTGTGTTTATGAGAAATGATGGAATTTTTAGGGATAGCAACATCCGCAGCTCGGATTATTGTGTCGGTGACATATTTAACGGCATCATCTATTATATCTATCTTAACTCTTGTCTCACTGATCACAGCCAATTGCGCGAAAAATGTCCAATCGGCTCGACTGTACACATAATTAGGTGGTTTGTGACGCACACTATTACTTCCAGCCTGAGAGACGATTAGAGGGAAATGATCACTATTGTAGAGGTTATTTCCGACAACAAAATTCAGCAATGGCAAGAGTGATGGAGAACATATAGCTAAGTCCAGAGAGTGAAATGTCCGTGTAGGTTCGTGAAAATAAGTTTTCTCGTCGGTATTCAGCAGACAAAGGCAATTGTCAGATATGAACTGCTCTATCTGACGACCGCGAGAATTCGTATCTTCACGACCCCACAGAGTATTATGTCCATTAAAATCACCTAGAAGCACAAATGGAGCTGGGAGTTGTTCAATTAAATCATCTAGTTCCTCCGAATTTACGACGTCATGTGGTGGTAAATACAGGTTGCAAACAGTGATCAGACAGGTTACGTGAATTTTCACTGCTACAGCTTGTAATGTAGTTCTTAGTTGATGTGCAGTACTTGTATATGAGTTTGATGTGAATATGCAAACTCCTCCAGATACAGACGCATCACCACCATTATCCTTTCTGAAGCATTGAAACTCACGCAGTTTGGTGTTAACAGTGGGCTTCAGGAATGTTTCCTGGAGAGCCACACATGCGGGGTTGTAGCGAGAGATAACAGATTTGACGTCGTCTATTCGAGAACGAAAACCTCGACAATTCCATGAAACAAAGGAAGTCATTAATGGGATGAATGTTATTCACCAGCAGTACTCATCTGAGTTTCTGATGAATCGTCAAAACTATCTCTATCTGAAGGATATAGTTTAACAGTATCTTCTTCCAACGCTAACCTGGCTTTTCTTTCTGTCAAGGAAGACCTACGAACGCCTTCCTTGGCAAGTTTTAATTTTTTTGCTTGAGATGCTCTTGATTTTACAAGAGACAGTTTGTGCATAGCGGTTGAAGATTTTGTATCTTTTGGATGGGGAGATGGCTTTATTGTATTTTCTAAAAAGGATCAGTTTGGGTGCAGCAAGATCTAGTTACTTTCTTAGTAACAGTCGCATAGCTGATACCTGGCTGTGGTGTATGTGCGGCGACAATTCGTCGAGCCTCCGGATAAGACACACTATTTTTGATTTTGACGGAAGTAATTTCTTTTTCCAACTGCCATGATGGGCAAGATCGTGAATAGGCAGGATGGTCGCCTTTGCAGTTGACACAAACCTCCTTAGCATTGCAGGTTACACTATCGTGGCCAACGTCTGAACAACGGGCGCACGTAAGTTGACCTCTGCAAGCTATTTTTGAATGGCCGAATCGTTGGCATTGAAAACAGCGCAGCGGATTTGGAATATATGGTCTCACTGAGCATCTCATATATGCAACTTTAACCCTCTCGCTGCGCATCCCGCGATTTCCACGGGCAACGTAGAAGTAGCAAAATTTGCGCAACCCGCGATTACCGCGGGGATGTGTTTTTGCCGTCTATTTAAGTGTGCAACCCGCTCTTTCCCCGTTCATGGTTTCATTTCCGCTTTTCTGTAATGTTTGTTTATTTAGATGTCGACTAACAGATGGCGTTAGTTGTCCACGTTTCTGCGAAATATAAAAAGAATTTTTTTTAGCATTTTGCGCGCGCTTTTCAGAGCTGAAAGATGTCTGGCAGGAAGCGTTTCGCGAGTGATATGACCTATGTTCCTGACGATATTCCCGACACTGACAGTAGTTCTGACTCTGATTCCGAGTATATTGATGATATTTATAGCGGAACTGATGAAAATTTCTCCGGATTCCTCAGTGGATAGTGATGAATCTGAAAATTCATTTCTATTCAAAACGCCCGACAGTGGTGCAAAATTGATATGGAAAATATTCCACCAGCTCCTGCTTCATTTCCTTTTATTGGCAATCCCGGACCAAATTTCACTATGGCAGATGATGCAACTGTTTTGGATTATTTTGAACTTTTTTTGACGATGTTATGTTGCAAATAATAGTAAAAGAGACCAACAGATACGCTCAGCAGTATATGAATAAGGCAGTTCCTAAAGAAAGATCAAGGTGGAAGAAATGGACAGATACGGATGAGAAAGAACTTAGATTATTCTTTTCCGTTTTGTTTCTCCAAGGAATTGTAAAAAACCTAAACAAGAATATTATTGGTCCAAACGTCACATATTGCAAACACCTATTTTTCAACAAGTAATTCAGAAAGATAGATTTATTTTGCTGATGAAGTTCCTTCATTTTACAAATAACGAAGAGTTTGATAAGGATAATCATCCATGGCCAAAATTAAATAAAATTTATGACATCATGGAGCATCTTCGAAACAAATTTCGAAATCTTTATATACCAGATAAAAATCTCAGCATAGACGAGAGTTTGATGCGCTTCAAAGGAAGACTGAGCTGGAAAATGTTCATCGCGAAAAAGAGCAAGATTTGGCGTTAAGTTTTTGTGGTCTGCGAAGTGGGAACTGGATATATTGCAGACTTTCTCATATACACAGGTAATGGAACTGTGTATAACCTGAAGTACAAATTATCCAGTTTCCACTAAAATTTGTCTGCACCTGATGGACAGATTCCTGGGCCAAGGTTACTGTGTATCCATGGACAATTACTACATGTCTCCACAGTTAGCAGACATTTTAATTAAAGAAAGAACAGACTTATATGGAACTGTAAATAAGATGAGAAAAAGACCTTCCCTCCAAATTTTGCAAAAGAAAAAATCCTAAAGGTGACGTCCTTGCTTACCAAAAGGGGTAAAGTTATGGCTCTGAAGTGGCAAGATAAAAGAGTGTTTTCTTATGAGTACAGTTCATAATGCAAGTTCCCGTTTGATGAAATGCAAATCAAAGAAAACTGTACTCAAACCAATTGTTGTTTGTGATTACAACAACACGATGGGTGGGGTTGATTTATGTGACCAAGAAATGTCATATTACCCCACCCTCAGAAAACAACAAGGGAAATATATAAAAATTTTCCCACAATTCATGGACCAATCACTGTGGAATGCTTATATCCTTTATAAAAAGGATAACCCATTACAAAATATAACGCTTCTAGATTTCCGTTTGCAAATTATTGAACTAAGCATTCAGAAGTATTCAGATAGAAATTCCAGTGTTCACTCTAGCAGATGTAGTTCAACTCTCAATCCCATAAGGCTAACTGCTCGACATTTTGCTAGCCATATACCCCCAAATCCCATCAAGAAAGAGCCTCGTAGACAGTGTGCTGTCTGTTGTTCAAAAAAAACTGAAAGCGGAAAAAAAATTCGAAAAGAAACGCGAATTTGGTGCAAAGATTGCGAGGTCGGACTTTGCCTCGAGCCTTGTTTCGAAGTTTATCATACAAAACTTCATTTCTAATAAATGTTTTGTAAGTATTTTCCATATTTTCATTAGTATATACTTTTTACCTTTGTATTTTATAAAATAAATCATAATTTAACCAAAATTGATTTTCAAAATTTTGCTTTTATATCATTATTCTTCAATTTCAATATTCTGACAACTTTTTTCTATGATCTAATTCTATATAGAAAAAAACTCTTTCTAAAAAATTTTTGTATATTTTAAGTCTAAAATATATGTAGATTTGAAATATGTAATAAAAAAAATACGCAATTTTTGAACCTATTTTGATAAAAAAAAATACGCAGCGAGAGGGTTAATATGTTGTGGCAAGGTTGGAGTACTAAATGTCAAAATGAGGTGTTTTGTATTAATTGTTACACCATCTCGATTCAGGGTTATCCGTTTCACAGCACATACATTTTGGGATTTATGTTTTCAAGTATTTCGTCAGTAGATGTATATGGATGGAGTTTTCAATGTAAACAAAAACAAGCCTCAGTTCACCGGAAGAGACCTCAAATACTTCCGGTTTTCTCTCGTCCCATTGAAAATCAATGGGACGAGAGAAATTTTTATTTAAATATTTTTATATATATATTTCTGTTTTCGAAAATTTTTTTATTTTATCCGTTAAAATCATAATTTTTAATAAGAGTGCAATCAGTGGTGATCTCATAAATTTTTTCAAAAATTTTTAATTTATACTTAAATAATCCTGATGGATTACCATATTTTGCGGGGAATCGCTCGTATTGGCGATATTAGGATCAATTGTTGATGAATGATGTATTGTAAACCACGTTCTAATTCTTGTTATTATTTATCTTAATTGTTCTTTAACTAATTTTTAATTTTACGCATTTATTCCAAAATTTCAGGAAATATATTTTGCGCGTGATTGAACTATAAATCATTTCAAATATCAAGCAAGGTATTATTTATGCTTTCCTTTATAGTATTATAATTTTTTTAAAATTTTCTTGATCATGCTAGATCAATCATCATGGTATCAAAAATGAGTGGAACAAAATTGTAACGATTTTTATTTATTTGTTTGTTTATTACTATTTTAAACAAGTCTTGGTTTCCAATGCAATTAAAATTTAAGTCTTTATTTTTATGAGTTGATTTAATATATAGCTAATTAAATTAAGGATTGTAAATATTAGTTTTTAAATTATAACATTAAATATATGATTAAAATATTAAATGAAAATTTTATAAAATGGTTTAATATTTTTAAATAAAATAATAGTTAGAATTTTATTTTAAACCTTGAATTTATGTTTTTCAGATGTCTAGTACTTATTATAGCAATCTAGATGAAGAATCAAAAATGCGTTATATCTCAAAATTAACCATTGTTGGAGAAAGATTACCAGATCCATTAGATGATGATTTAAGAAAATTCTTATTTCAACGAAATAATTACAAAAATATGGCCTAAAGTTTCTTTTGGGGATGTCTATATGTATCTTGTAGTAAAGAAATGCTTCTATACAAATGAAGCATTTGAAAATTATAAGGCGCTGGATTGCTACAATTTTATTTTTAAGTGGAAAAGTCCATGATGTGAAAGTTTATAGATGTGAAAGCATAAAAATATGCATAATGACTTGCAGTGTGCAGGCAAGTCAAACATCTACAAAATTTCACATGCCATGGGCTGTTATTGAGTGTAGTGGCAAAATCATTAGTGGACACTGCACTTGTATGGCTGGGTATGACTTATTTATATTTGTTTAATATTATATATTAAAAATTTTTACTTGATATTAGTTTAAAAGTGGAAATAATAGACTAATAACTATATATAATTGTAGCAAATCTAAAAAATAATTTTATTTATTCTATGTAATATGTAATCTATATATATTAATTATATTGTTATTAGATTAGGAGAAGCTTGCTCTCATGTTTCAGCTTTATTATTAACTGTTGAAACTGCTGTGAGAGAAGGGTTAACTAATCCATCTTGTACATCAATGCCATGTTTATGGAATAAAGTTTCAAAAAGGTAAGTCATTCTTAAGATGTAGATACGAAATATTATATTTTATTAATCATGAGTTAACATTTTTGCTTTTAATATTTGTAAAGCAAAATAGTTTTTTAAGTAATCTACATAATATATCATTAGCCTGCAAATATAATTTAAAATGGACATTTATATTTAAAAATAAATTGACAACACCAGAAAAATATAAAAATGTTTATAAAAGATACTTATATTTTTCTTTGCTAATTTTCTAATGTTTGTTTAAAAATTATTTAAATAATCAAATATGCCATTAAATATAAAATCTTTCATATATTTATTCAAAGGCAGAACATGTTCTTGCCTCAGAAATAAATTTTAGTCACCAGAAGACCACAACAGAATCTACTTCAATTTCATCATCTTTACCTTCAGCTGAAGCTTATACAAGTTTTCTGGATATTGTGAAGGTAAATTATTTGGGATATATTATAAATATTTATATTTATAGCTAAATTTTTAAACTTTCTTTCTCATAAAAAAAACAATAGCAATGTATATAAAAAATATAACTATTGATAGAAGTTTATTTAATAGTAATTATGATGTAATCTTTAAATGTAAAAAATTTTTTCTTCAATATTATTGCATTGAATCATTTATTCTGAAAAATTTGTAATTATTATTTGATACAATTTTATAACTATTTGTTTTTTTTGTTATTAGAAGACCTATTTTGATTACAGACAATCATAAATTTAATTATAAATTCAAGGTTCTCAATTTTAGTTTACTGATTATATAATAATAATTATAAAGTTGTGTTCACAAGAAAAATCTCAGTATTTTCTTTGATTATAGATATTTACAATGACACGAAACTATAGCTACCTTTTAAATATATTCAAATGTAGTTCAATTTAGCTTTGACAAATTATTTCCTTTTTTTTTGCAGAAACATCAACCGGATGCTCCAATCTTCACTTTACTTACAGACAGTGAGGGTACAGATTCTGCAAGTGAAGGTGAAGATGAGATTCCAAATGTAATTGAAATTATAAGAAGAATTAATGAAACAATACCGTTACACTTCTCCAATGAAAAAGACTTAGTATTATTTTAAAAAGCTAGAGGGAACATCGTTTGACATTGAGTCAATAGAAGAGCAGACACAAGGCGGAGAAAAAAATTGTAAATGGATGAAACAAAGGAAAGGAAGAATTACAGCTTCCTTGTTTCATCGAGTGATCTGCTGCAAAAAGGGTTATAAAGAACTCATTGCTACAATCATGCAGTATAATTCACCAGTCACTGCTGAGTCGTTAAGATGGGGTCTTAATAATGAAAAGTATGCCATTTCTACATTTATAAATAAAATGCAACAAGAGCATGTTAATTTTCAGTTCACAAAATGTGGCCTGAAAATTGACAACACTTTTCCCTTTTTAGGAGCCTCTCCTGATGGCTTAGCTAAATGTGACTGTTGTGAAAATGCAGTTGTAGAAATAAAATGTCCGTTCAGTTTGCGAAATCTTACAATTGAACAGGAAAACATTAAAAAAAGCTTTTTTTTAAATGAAAATTTATGCCTTAAATCCTCTCATGCTTACTATGATCAGGTGCAAGGGCAAATGGATATTTGTGGATGTAACTGTGCTTATTTTGTAACATATACAAAATTTAGTCTACACGTAGAAAAAATACATTTTGATGATGATTATTGGAAGGTTAAAAAACCAATATTAATTAAGTTTTTTGAAAAATATATATTACCTGAAATTTTAGAAGAAACAGTTTTAAAAGAAATAAAATAAAATAATATTTTTCTGTGAAAATTATATTTATTTTATTTAACATACAAATGAATAATAATTGGTTTGTATTTCAGCTACAATAAAAATATTTTTTTGATATATATAAAAGGATATATATATATATATATATATATATATATATATATATATAATTTTAGTTTTCTGTAATTTACATCAAATTAAGCAGAGAATGGAGTTCACTTCTTCGTTGTCGAAAAAATATATTCATATTCTTTACTGATTTAACAACTAAATATTTCAATTACATTCTCAAGTAATATAATAAAAATTATATTGATTCAAAATACATATTTTCAATCAATATAATTTTTATTTTGAACTGTTTTACAAAGATCTTTATTGCTATTACTTTTCATTCAAAAATTTCAGTGAACATAATTTTTTAAATCATTAAATGGAATATTTGTAATAAACAATATATTTGAAATTAATTTATTAATCTTAATTACTATTCACTAATTTAAAATTTTATAACTAATATCTAACTTTTTAAAGTTTCTACAATATTTTATATACAATTCATTACAATAAATTTCAAAATACAGTCACTTGAAACATTTTATTAATTAAAAAAAGTCATAACTTTTATTAAGTAATTTTATAACAATGTGTTTCCTAAGTTGCACAGAGCACTCAAGATTATCAATATGTCATCTCCCAAAGATTTACTGTTAACATCTGTGTTTGCAACGTATGCAGGTGGCCAAGAAGTTTTGAGAATTCTGTAGCATTTTATTCTTCTAATACATCTTTCGATGTGAACTCTTGCTTTAGCAATTTTTTCTGGAATTGGAAACTTCTGATCCTAGTAATTGTTTTTCCTTTTGTAAAGAAGGAACAATTACTTTAGCCCTTTATTCCAACAACATCTTCAATTCTGAATCCCCTATCAGCTAAAATTACATCATTTAACTGTAGATTATTCAGGAATCCAGATTTGATGGTAATATCTTTGTCAGAACATCTTCCTCCATACAGTCTTGATACAAAAACAATACCACCTGATGGAGAACAAGCAATTAAAAATTTCACTGTATTATGATGTTTATAGTGCGAATATGTTTGGGAACGTGCATCAAGATTGTATGGAGTATCGATGAAAATTTCCGAACAATCTATGATACAAATGGCATCTTTCAAAAAGGGCTTCTGAAAACATTGAGGCAAATTCTTTAAAACCATACTTTTAGAAGGCCAATGTATAAATTTGGTGAGTACTGCAGCCATTCTAGGAATCCATATTCTAAATATTTTACTTACAGTGCTGCTCCCAATTTCAAACCTGTAGGCTAAATCTAGATTAAGAAGACCTAGTCGAAGTTTCATCAATACTAGCAGCAGCTGCTCATTTGGTTCTAGTTTGGTCTTTATTTTTGGTTCCCAAGAACTTAACAGAAGTTCAAGTAAACCATAAAAAAGTAATATTTTTTAATTTAGTATAAAAATTGAATTTCTTTGGCGACAAAGTAATGTTGTTAAATGCTGCATTTTGCAGCAGTGAATTTTTATACATTGTTGTTTGCACTTCTAAAGCATTATTTTTTTCTTTCAGAGCTTCAATGTCATGCATTGATAAATCAGTCATTATCATTGCATCTTTAGTTTCCAGAATGTCTTCTAATTTAGAATTCACATCACCTATAAATAAAATTCTAATTTTAAAAAAATGCTAAATTAACAGAATTACATTTCTAATTGTTAATAGCACTAAAAATAATTTATGTACATATTATCCTATTGACTATAATAAAAAAACATGCTTTTAAAATTGTAATTAAATGACAACAACCCTTGAGAGCTATATTTCCT
The DNA here is from genome assembly GCA_030067965.1 of Latrodectus elegans. Classification (NCBI taxonomy): domain Eukaryota; kingdom Metazoa; phylum Arthropoda; class Arachnida; order Araneae; family Theridiidae; genus Latrodectus; species Latrodectus elegans. The sequence goes on from CM057815.1 coordinate 78,936,327, forward strand.
AAACAAGTTATTTTATATTCAAAAAGATGATTTTTAGCACATAACCACAATATTTGGAGATATTTTGGCAAAAACAGTTAACAGAATAATACATAGTTAATTGTGTATGAGTAATGCATTACTGTGTTTTTAACTTTTAAGAATTCATTTCTGATAAAATATTACTAAATATATTAAAAGACATTACACAATTAGAATGTATTTTTTGATTATTTACATAACAATCCTTCTCATATAATGTCAAATTAAATCTTATGATACTTGGAATAATAGTTGTAATTACGAGGCAAGTAATTCCTTAAAATCGCAACATTAAAAGTTATTAAAAGTAAAGAACAGATAAAAAGTATTAAATTCAAATATTTTAAGTTTAATTTTTACATTAACTATTTGTATAAAATCTTGAGAATTAGTTAGTTTTAAATGAAATAAATTTGACTAAGAAAAAAGTACATGGTTGTAATTTAATCTTAATAAAAATATCTTGCTAAGGTCTAAAAATCATACAGCATCTGTTTAATTAATTAAAAATAATAGAATAAAATACTTAATGTGACACTAATTGCAATAAATTTCCATTTCAATATAAAATGCAATTTATTTTACATAACAATTATCCAAATAATTTAATCGTATAATTTGAAGATATATTATCTATCAAAAAATTTATTGGAAATAAACAATATGAAAACTTACAGAGCATGGGAATTTCATTATTACTTTCTTTACTTCGATTTAAAGTTCTTTCATATCTTTCTACCTTTCCTTCAGAATGTGGCATGTGGGTAAATATAGATGGAACATAATCAGGATGATTTTTATCCTTAGATGGTTTCTGTAATAATGTAAAGAGAAATTTATAAATGTATATAATTGAGAAAGAAGTAAAAACATTAATTCATACAACAGGTGTATAAAGAGAAATTCAACATGATAGATATCAATTTAAATCAATGCTCATTTTAGCACAGTACACCATATCGATCATTAAAAAGTCTCATTCTAAAACTAAGCTTCATATATTTATCTTCAACAACATTAATTTAATTAAAAATTTATAAAGGAACTAATTTTTTCATAGAAATATACTCAAGGAAATAATATTTAGACAAACTTTAAAATAAATCAGCAAAAAAATATTTTTTAATGTTAAAACAAATTTAATATTGTTTATCAATTAAGAAGATTTTTAGCATTAAACAATTAAAAATATTAAAATATTTGTGATAAGCTTTAGATTATTTCGCATATTTTATACAGAATTGGACAAACTATTAAATATTATGTTAGCGCCAAAAATGTCGCCAAAGGTTGCTATAATACTGAAATTAAAATTTCTAAAATAGGGAAAATGTTTAAATATTTATATATATATGAAGTTTTAGTAAATTTACCTGTAATAAAATGTTTGTTACACAAACATGAATAGTTCGTTGAATTCCAATTTTGCCGATTTACAGCCTTTTCCCACAAAATCTTACGTTCAGGTTCCGTTGGAAATTTGAACATTTTCACTTGCGAAAGTAAATTTGTTCTTGCTCGCATATTGCAACCAACTGCTACGCAACAACTACTACCTTTATTTGCTTTCTGCATTTCATAAAAATTTTATAAGATAATTACTTTTAAATGAATATTTCGCAAAAGGAATGGAAACTACAGAAAACAAGAACTATGGTATAAAACCATAGGAATAGTAAGAAGGAAGTCTCGTGCCGGAAGTTTTCTAGGTCTCCTCGGCAGTAGCGCCCTCTACTCTACGCTTTACAGAAACTTCCATCCATAGGATTTTTTTAATTCGATTCGCTCGAGATCCGCAGTTATTAATTAATTTTCTATTGGAAATAGAATTATCAAAAAATCCGAATTGTTGAAAGTGCGGTTCAAAAATGAAAATTACCCCAAAGAAAGAAAACTATTTTTTGAATCCTTTTTTTTCAATTTTATAAAGTAATTTATATTTAAAATAATACTTTTTGCATGCCTTTTTTTTGGTACTTACGTATTAACGCAACCAGGTCAAAATTCGCATAAATCGCCAAATTTGGCGACCCTACTTAGGGCAACCTTACGTAGTATTATACGTGGTTTTTCGTAATGAAATTATTTTGTTTACTGGTTAGATTGAATGCCATGAAATACGTTAACTAAGGATATCTGGGATCTACCTGCGAGTAAAAAAGATGCTGTTGAACTGTTGCAGGGATATGGAATTATACCAAACGAACGTACTTGTAAAAACTCTCATAAAATGAAACTGTATTTTGGAAAGCAAATCTTCTGCAAATGTAACGTCGAAGAGTGCAATCAACACTTGGGTGTAAGAACCGGAAATTGGTTTGAAGGTAGCCGAATTTCATTTGTGACAGCGGTGCGCTTCATTTATTGTTGGTGTAAAGAGTTAGCCTTAATTAAATTTTGTATAGAAGAGATGGGAATTTCTGACAAAACTGTTATAGATTGGAACAATTACATGCGGGAAATATGTACCCTATGAAATGGATGGAAAAGAAAGAAAGCAAATAGGCGGCGAAGGACTTATTGTGGAAAAGAAGAAAGTTTATTTGTAAAAAGAAAATATAACACTGGGCGTGTACTACCACAGCAATGGGTTTTCGGCGGAATTTGCCGAGAAACGAAAGACTTTTTTGGTTACTGTACCTAACAGAAGCGCCGTTACCCTCATGCAAAAAACTTGCGAAAATATCAAGGAAGAAAACATTATTTATTCGGATTGCTGGAAAGGATACAAGAGCAAGTCAGTTGGAAAATAATGGATTTCTGCATGGAACTGTTAACCACAAATATAACTTTTGTGGGTGGTTGGTTGGTTGGTTGAGTTTTATGGCACAAGGTCTAAAATTGGACATGCTGCGCCAAGAAATATATTTCTGATCTTTTCTATTTGTTTTTTTTTCTAGTTCTTTATTTTTAAACCCAAACAACATTAAAATCCATGTATAATATATATATATATATATATATATATATATATATATATATAATTCTAAATTTTAAAACATAAATTAAATATAATATAAAAAACCTATTGCTTTTAAAAAGGCAAATAGGTTCCTGTGTTGTGGTTCCCCAAGCAAATTGAACAAGGTTGGTTGGGTTTTATGGCTACAGGTCCAAAAATGGACATGCTGCGCCAAGAATAATTTTCTTACTATTTAAATTATTTTCAAAACCCAAGCAACATTAAAAGTTTAAAAACAAAAATCAATGTATATGTAAATTTAAAATCAATGAAAAAGCATAAACAAAAAAAAAGTATATGACTTTAAAATTTAAGATAGAAATTAAATATAATGTAAAAATCCTATTGCTCTTAAAAAAGCGAAAAGGCTTCTATGGGGTGGATCCCCTATTATATCAAATAATGTTAAAATATCAGTTCTAAAAAATTGTAAACGTTGTTTGTTAAAAATCTAGACATGAAATTAAAATATGATAAACAGTAAAGGTTCACCACACGCATCACACCATGGATTTAATTCGCTTAAAAACAAATGTCTGTGTGTAAAACGTGTGTGTCCAATACGAAGGCGTGTCAAACGGACATCAGCACTTCGTAGAGGTAAAACTGATGATGGAATGATGGATGGGAAGATGTCGTGCAATTTGGTGGAGACCTGCATATTCCAAAACTCCTGCCAGAGAGACTGAACAAACTTTTAACAGCCCTACTCACATCGAAAAGAGGACATTTGAATGAATTACATTCAATGCAGCTTTAGCAGCTGCATCAGCAATTTCATTGCCCTCAAAACCAACGTGACTTGGGATCCAACAGAAAAGGATTTCATAACCCTTGCCAGCAAGGGAATCCAATGATTCAAAAATCTGTGACACAACTGGATGATAATTTTTCGAATTTTTCAACGCTTCTTTGACACTCAAACTGTCAGTATACACGACAAATTTATGATTATTTGCTGTATTCACGAGCCGAAGAGCCTGGAATATTGCAAAGGCTTCAGCTGTAAAGATTGAGCAGGATGCATGAAGACTGTAACTATATGTTGTATTGTTTATAAATATACCACAGCCAACATGTCCTGCCACTTTAGATCCATCCGTGAATACAGGCGTGTAAGTAGAATACTGACATCGATGGGAAAAATACAGCTGTTGAGAAATCGTAGGAGTTGTGTCCAATTTTAGAAACCTCATAAAATCGTTGATGAGGATTATCTGTGGATCATACCAAGGTGGATGAGAGAATAAGTCCGTTTTTAAAAAACGGACTTCACATAGATCTATCAAGTTGAGATGAGATATAGTTCGAGTGAGAAAAGGCTGGATGCTATAAGAGCGAACATCACATAATCTCTTTAATGCAGGAGTAAGCGCCAAGGAATGCAAAGGATGGTCAGTATTGGACATAATCTTGATGTAATAATTGAGAGATAGCTGCATTCGTCTCAAGTCTAACGGCAACTGTTGGCAAATGGCATATAGACTCTGGACGGGTGATGTGCGGAATGCACCAGAACATATCCTCAAAGCTGAGTGATGCACAGTATCCAATTTGCGTAAAACAGAAGACCTAGCAGATCCATATACAACACAACCGTAGTCAATACGAGATAGAATTAATGACTGGTAAACTCGGAGGAGTGACGTGCGATCAGCACCCCAAGATGTATTAGAAAACACCTTGAGGATATAAAGCGATCGCTCGCACTTCTTCCGCAAATGTAATACATGCGGAAGAAAAGTTAATTTTCTGTCAAATATCACACCGAGAAATTTTACCTCGTTCACCACGCGTATAGGTGTATTGTTTAAATGGATTGCAGGGTCATTATGAAGACTGGTCTTGCAGAAATGGAGACAGCAGCTCTTGCTGGGAGATAAAGTAAATTCATTCTCTGCACACCAAGCAGCTATTTTATTAACAGATCTTTGCAATTGTCTCTCAATTAATCGCATATTTGTCCCTTGGCAAGATATTTGCAGGTCATCCACATATATTGTGCCATTAACAAAAGGTTAAAGTTGATGGAGAATGTTACTTATGTACATATTAAAAATGGTGACACTTAAATGGACCCTTGAGGTACACCCTCAGATTGGATAAAAGTATTGGATGTAAAAGATCCAATACGCACTTTAAAAACACGGGAGCATAAAAATTTTTTCAGAAATATCGGAAGATTAATCCGAAAGTCAAAATTATATAACGAACGGAGAATTCCATATCGCCATGTACGGTCATATGCCTTCTCTATGTCGAAGAAAACGGAAACTAAATGATTTCTCCGCACGATAGCGTTGCGGACTTGAGTTTCCAAATAAGCAATATTATTAAGAGTGGATCTCCCTTTACGGAATGCAATTAGTTTTATCTAGGACATATACGAGACGGGCGTTGACCATACGTTCGAGACTCTTACATAAGCAACTCGTCAGAGCTATTGGTCGATAATTTGAAGGAACAGAAGAATCGTTACCAGCCTTAAGGATCGGAATCACTATTGCTTCGTTCCAAAGACATGGAAATTTCTTTTCAGTCCAGATCCTATTGAAAAAAAACAGCAAGTTCAAAAAGGAATCCGGACTGAGATGACGAAGCATTTCATAGCTGATACCATCAGGTCCTGTACTGGTATTATTGGCCTGCTGTAACGCTCTCTTCAATTCAAAAATCCGAAATTCACAGTTGTAAGGCAAAGCTTGTCTATGGTTGAAACGAATGGATTTTCGCTCAGCACGACTCTTTGTCCTTAAGAACGAAGGACTAGAAGAGTCGTTGCTTCAGACGCTAGCAAAGGTTTCACCAAGGACGTTAGCGATATCCTTAGGAGAAGAGTGTACAGCAGCTGCGGATTTCAAAATAGGAATGGAAAATTCTGTATAAATTCCATTGGATGCTTTCACTTTTCTCCACAACTGTTTACTGGATGTAGAAGAAGTAATTGAGGATATATAGCGAAACCAGGATTCCTTCTGACTTTGACGACGTGTTCTGCGAGCAAATGCACTTTTGCTCTCTTAAAGGCGATAAGATTCTTCGTTGTGGGGTATCTTCTCTGAATTAACCCCTACTAACTTCCTCTGTTTCTTATAGTTTTTTGACATTCATCATTCAACCAAGGTTTGCAACACCTGTGTGGTATAGAGGAACTCTTTGGTATTGATTTATCAGGAGCTTTAATAATTGTCTCAGTGACTTTACATACGGCATCATCAATATCATCGATCGTAACCATTTCAGTATCAATAACTGCCAATTGTGTAAATATCGTCCAATCTGCCCGACTGTACATGTAAGTAGGTAGACGTTGTCCTACACTACTACCTCCAGTCTGGGGAGATGACGATAGGAAAATGATCGCTATTGTGCAGATCATTTCCTACATTTAAATTTAACAATGGCAGAAGAGATGGTGAACAAATGGCCAGATCTAGAGAGTGAAATGTTCTTGCGGGTACATGGAAATGTTTTCTCGTCAGTATTAAGCAAACAGAGACTGTTATCTGAAACGAGCCATTCTATCTGCCGACCACGAGAATTAGTATGATCATTTCCCCACAAAGAACTATGGCCGTTAAAGTCACCTAACAGTAGAAATGGTGTTGGCAGCTGATCTATTAATGCATCCAGTTCCTCTTGGCGGCGGATGACATCATGTGGTGGTAGATATAAACTACAGACAGTTAATAAGCATGTAGTATGAATTCTTACAGCAACTGGCTGTAGAGTGGTATTTAATACATGGGCAGTGCTAGGATAATCATTTGATGTTAATATACAAACTCCTCCACACACTGCACCATCGTCACCACAGTCATTTCAGAAGCAATTAAACCCTCGCATGGAGACTATATTATTGGGCTTCAGAAAAGTCTCCTGAAGTGTTATTAAACATGCGGGGTTATGAAGGCTGACATAATAGACTTGATGTCATCAAGTTGGGAATGCAAACCCTGGCAGTTCCAAGAAACAAAGGAAGTTGTTATTTATATTTAAGAGCTCTTGTCCCGGAGCTGGAAGGCATGCCATCTGACATCTCCTCCAGCAGAAAAATCTTCGTCGGAGGGATGTAGAGAAACTGCTTCAGCTTCCAGGGATAAGGCTTTACGGGTGGATATGGAGGGTCTAACAGGACCCTCCCTAGCAACTCTTAATTTCAGTGCCTTTAAACCTTTTGTTTTAAGAGAAGGTCTTTTTATGGCGGTTGATTTTGGTTTATTGGTTATTTGGGGCAATCTAACCAAGGGAAGTGAAATTGGTTCCGTTTAAGTGCTGCTGGATTTAGTGACCTTTTAGCTACATTTGCATAGCTATTTCCACTTTGGGGTGTACGGGAAGTTACAATTTTTCTAGCCTCAGGATATGAACATTTATTTTTCACCTTTCTTCATCGTCTTTTCCTGTATCCAGATGGAACAACTTCTAGAATAGGAGGGATGGTCACCGTGACAGTTGACACACCTCTCCTTTCCAGAGCAATTTGTGCTGTCGTGGCCAACTTCTGCGCATCGTGCGCAGGTGAGTTTGCCTCTACAAGCATTTTTGCGTGTCCAAATCGTTGACAATGGAAACATCGCAAAGGATTCGGAATATAAGGCCTGACGGGTAAATGTAAATAGGCAGCATTGATATACTGCGGAAGATCTGGTGTTGCAAAGGACAGAATCATGTGTTTGGTATTAATAAATTTACCATCACGTCTGACCATAATGCGTGCTACACCGCAGACCTTCTGCTCCTTGAGATTCTCAAGAATTTCATCCGTCGGCGTGTTATATAAATCCAATGCGGAGATTACAGCACGTGAAAAATTCAATGATCCATGAGGCGATATTTCAACTTCCATATTACCCAGGGCGCGCATTTTACTTAAGGTCACTGACTGGTTGTCCGAAGTAACTTCGACAAGCAAGTCTCCAGAGCGCATCTTACGAATGGACTTCACTTCCCCAAGAAATCCTGTAATATACTTCTGTATTAGGAAAGGGGACACCGTTTCAAATGTGCCCTCCTTCCTATGTATAATATAATATTTAGGATTTGACAATAACAATTGTTGCTCCCGTGGGAGGAAAGATTTGGTTTGTTTTTCCATTTATAAAATTAAAATTTCGGGATCTGACCGCACCACCCACCACCGAGTCCAACAAGGGGATGCAGACCAGCTGCACCAGTGCTAGTCAGTTCCTATACGCTCACAGTACATCCTTGAAGTGGCCTCTACCCTTAACGAGTCACCAAGTAGATGTACCGATCGCTTGATCCATAAAGCCGATTGATGTGCTGAGGATCACAACACACCTCCCGTTTACCTGAAGCAGAGGCCAAAGTAATGTGTTGGTCTCTGGGGGCCTCAACTACCAGGACACTCCTTTCCAGGGACACGGGTCTCCAAGCACGGCAAACACGTGGGTGATTTTGTCCTTAAGAGTAGCTAATAGCAACAAAGTGGCGAAAGCTACTCAAGGGGAGCCCTCAACCTCTTACGACGCAACCACACTGAGGGAGAAAAGGAAGAAAAAGCAGAAGAGGAGAGGAGAGAAGAAAATAAAGAAGAGGGAAGATCACTAAGGTACCTCGGGATTGTGGCACCCGTGTTTACCTAAAGAAGGTAAACCCCCTGAGGAGAGATCTATTGCGGAAGTCCCCAGCTTCAGTGACTGAGTGAGAGCTTGATTTAAAGTACAGAATACCAAGAATTTGATGTGTGAATGGTGCGTATTAGTGTAATGCGACATGGGTCAATACACCTCACAAAAACGAAACATAAGATTGAGGAAGACGCCCAGCTGTCTATGTGAAAATGGAGCGTGTGGTCTGGTTTAAACGCCAAAGCGGGAAATTACCAGTCTTGGGAGCCCAGGGTTAGTGCCTTGCCCTTGGTCAGAGGAAATCCTGCTGACCGCCGTGACATGGAAACCAGTAGCTGCGCGGTGACGACGTGACTGTTTTTGGTCGTGCTTATGAAAAACATCCCCGCAATGCTGTGCGGTTAGGAGAGCCGGTGAAAGGGAGGTGAGAGGCCTTCGAGAAAACCTCCTTTTCCGAATTTAATTGTGTATGCAGTCCGATGGATTGAGGGACCGTAGGATTGAGCCCCCTACGTTGGTCCGACTTCTTTGAAGCTTGTGATTCACGGCATGTTGGAGTAGGGTGGACTACATTTCTGGAAGCCTTGCGGGTTACCCTTGACTGCAGCGTGGAAAGGGTGGCGGATCCGTGTCGGGCACGATCCAGGCGGTCAAACTGGGAAGAAACCAGTTAAGTTAACATATTCAACACTTAAATTTTTCAAATTTTTTTAATATTGTAAAACGACTCTAATTCATTCATAAACATTTGAAATTCGATACAAGTTTGGTATCCCCATATAAGATTTCTCGCCAAATCTGGCGCCCTTTGTTTACTGCGTAGTGTTGCCGATTTCCTCTTTTGTTTTTATTTTAGTGTTGCCAAATTCAGTTTTAGTTACTTTTTGTTGTTGCCACTTATTCAATTTTCTTGTGTTTAACATAAATTTTAAAGCTATTTAAATTTTACTTCGACTTGTTCTAGAACATTCTATGTCCCACGTTTTTTCGACGTTTCTATTTGAATTGGAAGCCATTTGTCTTTAGTTTGCTGTAGGTGCAATTAAGGGATGTGCTTCGTAGACACCAGCGTCTAATCATCGTAAATTTTCTTTTTTACAATTTCTTTTACATTCATTCTTTTTATTTGGTTTATTTAATATATATTTATTATTATCTTATTAATTTAATTTTTTATTATATTATTATTTTAATTTATTATTATCTTATTAATTTAATTTATTATTATCTTATTAATATAGCTTCACATTTTTGTTAGTTTATTATTATATGGCCACGATGTCTCATGCTCGTAGCGTTGTCGAGAAATATCAACAGATTATTTTATCTAAAATTAACGATGGATACTTTAATTTTTCATGCGCTAGGCATACAATTGGAAAACCCGGAATTGTTAATAGGATTTTTTTAATTCGATTCGCTCGAGATCCGCAGTTATTAATTAATTTTCTATTGGAAATAGAATTATCAAAAAATCCGAATTGTTGAAAGTGCGGTTCAAAAATGAAAATTACCCCAAAGAAAGAAAACTATTTTTTGAATCCTTTTTTTTCAATTTTATAAAGTAATTTATATTTAAAATAATACTTTTTGCATGCCTTTTTTTTGGTACTTACGTATTAACGCAACCAGGTCAAAATTCGCATAAATCGCCAAATTTGGCGACCCTACTTAAGAGCAACCTTACGTAGTATTATACGTGGTTTTTCGTAATGAAATTATTTTGTTTACTGGTTAGATTGAATGCCATGAAATACGTTAACTAAGGATATCTGGGATCTACCTGCGAGTGAAAAAGATGCTGTTGAACTGTTGCAGGGATATGGAATTATACCAAACGAACGTACTTGTAAAAACTCTCATAAAATGAAACTGTATTTTGGAAAGCAAATCTTCTGCAAATGTAACGTCGAAGAGTGCAATCAACACTTGGATGTAAGAATCGGAAATTGGTTTGAAGGTAGCCGAATTTCATTTGTGACAGCGGTTCGCTTCATTTATTGTTGGTGTAAAGAGTTAGCCTTAATTAAATTTTGTATAGAAGAGATGGGAATTTCTGACAAAACTGTTATAGATTGGAACAATTACATGCGGGAAATATGTACCCTTGAAATGGATGGAAAAGAAAGAAAGCAAATAGGCGGCGAAGGACTTATTGTGGAAAAGAAGAAAGTTTATTTGTAATAAGAAAAAATAACACTGGGCGTGTACTACCACACAGCAATGGGTTTTCGGCAGAATTTGCCGAGAAACGAAAGACTTTTTGGTTACTGTACCTAACAGAAGCGCCGTTACCCTCATGGAAAAAATTTGCGAAAATATCAAGGAAGAAAACATTATTTATTCGGATTGCTGGAAAGGATACAAGACAAGTCAGTTGGAAAATAATGGATTTCTGCATGGAACTGTTAACCACAAATATAACTTTGTGGGTGGGTGGTTGGTTGGTTGAGTTTTATGGCACAAGGTCTAAAATTGGACATGCTGCGCCAAGAAATATATTTCTGATCTTTTTCTATTTGTTTTTTTTTCTAGTTCTTTATTTTTAAACCCAAACAACATTAAAATCCATGTATAATATATATATATATATATATATATATATATAATTCTAAATTTTAAAACATAAATTAAATATAATATAAAAAACCTATTGCTCTTAAAAAGGCAAATAGGTTCCTGTGTTGTGGTTCCCCAAGCAAATTGAACAAGGTTGGTTGGGTTTTATGGCGCAAGGTCCAAAAATGGACATGCTGCGCCAAGAATAATTTTCTTACTATTTAAATTATTTTCAAAACCCAAGCAACATTAAAAGTTTAAAAAACAAAAATCAATGTATATGTAAATTTAAAATCCAATGAAAAGCATAAACAAAAAAAAGTATATGACTTTAAAATTTAAGATAGAAATTAAATATAATGTAAAAATCCTATTGCTCTTAAAAAAGCGAAAAAGTTTCTATGGGGTGGATCTATTATATCAAATAATGTTAAAATATCAGTTCTAAAAAATTGTAAACGTTGTTTGTTAAAATCTAGACATGAAATTAAAATATGATAAACAGTAAATGGTTCACCACACGCATCACACCATGGATTTAATTCGCTTAAAAACAAATGTCTGTGTGTAAAACGTGTGTGTCCAATACGAAGGCGTGTCAAACGGACATCAGCACTTCGTAGAGGTAAAACTGATGATGGAATGATGGATGGGAAGATGTCGTGCAATTTGGTGGAGACCTGCATATTCCAAAACTCCTGCCAGAGAGAATGAACAAACTTTTTAACAGCCATACTCACATCGAAAAGAGGGACATTTGAATGAATTACATTCAATGCAGCTTTAGCAGCTGCATCAGCAATTTCATTGCCCTCAAAACCAACGTGACTTGGGATCCAACAGAAAAGGATTTCATAACCCTTGCCAGCAAGGGAATCCAATGATTCAAAAATCTGTGACACAACTGGATGATAATTTTTCGAATTTTTCAACGCTTCTTTGACACTCAAACTGTCAGTATACACGACAAATTTATGATTATTTGCTGTATTCACGAGCCGAAGAGCCTGGAATATTGCAAAGGCTTCAGCTGTAAAGATTGAGCAGGATGGCATGAAGACTGTAACTATATGTTGTATTGTTTATAAATATACCACAGCCAACATGTCCTGCCACTTTAGATCCATCCGTGAATACAGGCGTGTAAGTAGAATACTGACAGCGATGGGAAAAAATACAGCTGTTGAGAAATCGTAGGAGTTGTGTCCAATTTTAGAAACCTCATAAAATCGTTGATGAGGATTATCTGTGGATCATACCAAGGTGGATGAGAGAATAAGTCCGTTTTTAAAAAACGGACTTCACATAGATCTGTCAAGTTGAGATGAGATATAGTTCGAGTGAGAAAAGGCTGGATGCTATAAGAGCGAACATCACATAATCTCTTTAATGCAGGAGTAAGCGCCAAGGAATGCAAAGGATGGTCAGTATTGGACATAATCTTGATGTAATAATTGAGAGATAGCTGAATTCGTCTCAAGTCTAACGGCAACTGTTGGCAAATGGCATATAGACTCTGGACGGGTGATGTGCGGAATGCACCAGAACATATCCTCAAAGCTGAGTGGTTGGTTGGTTGGTTGGTTTTTATGGCGCAAGGTCCAGATAAGGACAAGCTGCGCCAATCACAAGATATTATACAACCGTTTTTTTTCACCAATTAAAAACATAAAATAGTAATATAGTTAAAATGTACATTAAAAGTATAAAATAGAAATATAGTTAAAATGTATATTAAAGGTATAAAATAGAAATATAGTTAAAATATATATTGAAAGTCTGTAAATATATAATATATACATGTATAAAATTAAAAACTTGATAATTAAATAAAATATTTCTAAATCAGATAAAATTCATAAATCCTATGTCTTTTAAAAACGCAAATAAATTGCGATGGGGTGGTTCCCCAAGCAAATCTTCTAATGCTAAAATATTACTATTAAAATATCTAAAACGCTGATGGTTAAAATCTGGACACACAATTAAAATGTGATATACTGTAAATGGTTCATCACACTTTTCACACCACGGTTGGTGATCACTTAAGATCAAATGTTTGTGGGTGAAACGCGTGTGACCAATTCGAAGGCCAGTCAGTCTGACGTCTGCGCTTCGTGGAGATAAAACAGATAATGGAATGATGTATGAAAATATGGAATAAAGTTTGTTTCTGACTTGCAGGTCCCAGGATTCCTGCCAAAGAGAATATATGAAATGTTTGAATCCTTTTCTCATGTCCATTGATGGTATTGAAGGCAAAATGGAAGTAGCTGCAGATTTAGCGGCAGCATCAGCTTTCTCATTGCCATCTATTCCTATGTGGCTTGGTATCCAACAAAACAGTATCTCAAATCCCTTGTTAGTAACAGTATCAATTAATTTGAATATCTTAGACACAACTGGATGGCAATTATTGTTGTTATTCCTCAAAGCTTCTAATACACTCATACTGTCAGTGTACACACAGAATTTACGTTCATTTTTAGTTTGTAGCAGCTGAAGTGCTCGGTATATAGCCGTAGCCTCAGCGGTGAAGATGGAGCAGGATTTGTGAAGGCTATAACTGTAGGAGGTATTATCAAGATAAACTCCACAGCCAACTGATCCTGGACATTTGGATCCATCCGTAAATACTGGAGTGTAAATAGTGTACTGACAGCGATGGAATGAATAAAGCTGTTGAAGAATAGCAGTACTTGTGTCTGATTTTTTTATTCTTACCAAAGGGATTTAGCACAATAATGTGTGGATTATACCAAGGAGGATGTGCGAAAAGGTCGGTAGACTCGATTCGGACATCACATAGGTCAGAAAGCAAAAATATTAGATTTAATACGAGAGAGAAAAGGTTGAATGCTTGATGGTCTAGCATTATATAATCTCTTAAGAGCAGCACTTGGAATCGTGGAACGCAAGGGATGATGAGGTGAGGACATGATTTTTGAATAATAATTAAGAGACAGCTGTATCCGCCGCAGGTCTAATGGCAATTGGTGGCAAATTACATATAGACTCTGGACGGGTGATGTGCGAAAAGCTCCACAGCATATCCTTAAAGCAGTATGGTGAACAGTGTCCAATCTGCGTAAGATGGAGAGTCTAGCTGATCCATAAGCAACACAGCCGTAGTCAATTCGAGATAAAATTACAGACTGATAAATTCTTAGGAGTGATGTGCGATCTGCACCCCAAGATGTATGGGAAAGCTCTTTGAGGATGTTAAGCAGTCGCTCACATTTCTTCCGCAGATGTAAAACATGCGGAAGGAAAGTTAACTTCTTGTCAAAAATCACGCCAAGGAATTTTATCTCACTGACTACAGGAATGGGTCTATTATTTATGTGAAGCACAGGATCATTATGGTAGCTAGTTTTCCTACAGAAATGGACACAGCAACTCTTACTAGGAGATATACTAAGACCATTCCGTTCACACCAAGTGGTTAAATTATTTACAGCTGTTTGCAATTGTCTCTCAATTATATTCATGTTTGAACCCTGATATGAAATTTGTAAGTCATCAACATACAAAGTGCCATGAACAGAAGATGGTAATTGATGGAGTATGTCACTGATGAAAAGGTTAAAGGGTTACGCTTAAAATGCTACCTTGAGGACACCCTCAGCTTGACTAAAGGTATTGGAAATTGTAGTTCCAACGCGCACTTTAAAACGCGTGAGGCCAGAAAATTTTGGATAAATATTGGAAGATTACCCTTAAAGCCAAGATTATGCAGAGTACGGAGAATACCATAGCGCCATGTACGATCATATGCTTTCTCAACGTCGAAGAAAATTGCAACGAGATGGTTTCTCCTCACGAAAGCATTTCGAATTCGGGATTCTAGATCTACTATGTTATCTATAGTGGATCGTCCTCTTCGAAATCCGCTTTGATGAAGATGTATGCAATTATTCTTCTCTAACACGTAAATGAGTCTAGCATTGATCATACGCTCAAAAGTTTTGCAGAAGCAACTCGTAAGAGCTATTGGACGATAACTCAGAGGGTCAGTTGAATCTTTGCCAGGTTTCAATATTGGAATCACTATCGCTTCTCTCCATGATGTAGGATAAGCATGCTCAGTCCAGATACTATTAAACAATGAAAGTATGTTTAATAAAGAATCATGATTTAAATGACGGAGCATTTGATACGAGATTCCATCTGGTCCTGGGCTAGTGTCGTTTGCTTTAGATAAAGCAGACTTCAATTCTGACAGTTCAAAATCACAATTATAGGGTGGAATATGTCGATCATGAAAGCTTAGTGGTGTCCGCTCAGCGATTCTTTTAATCCTTAGAAAAGTAGGATTATATGAATCAGAGCTGGAAACACTAGCAAAGGTTTCACCGATGACATTAGCAATATCTACCGCTGAGGAGTGTATTGCAGCTCCGGTTTTTAATACAGGAATGGAATAATCCTGATAAACACCATTGGCTGCTTTAACTTTCCTCCATAATTGTTTACTTGTTGTCGATGAATTGATTGACGACACGTAGCGAATCCAAGATTCTCTTTGACTCTGACGTCTAACTTTTCGAGCTTCAGCTTTGGCTTTTTTAAAAGCAACAAGATTCTCCGTGGTAGGGTATCTTCGGAATATATTCCATTGCTTCCTTTGTTTCTTATAGGAGAGTTGACACTTTTCATTCCACCAAGGTTTCCTGTGTTTATGTGGAATGATGGAATTTTTAGGGATAGCAACATCCGCAGCTCTGATTATTGTGTCGGTGACATATTTAACGGCATCATCTATCACATCTAATTTAACCCTTGTCTCACTGATCACAGCCAATTGCGTGAAAAGTGACCAATCGGCTCGACTGTACACATAATTAGGTGGTTTGTGACACACACTATTACTTCCAGCCTGAGACACGATTAGAGGGAAATGATCACTATTGTAGAGGTCATTTCCAACTTCAAAATTCAGCAATGGCAAGAGTGATGGAGAACATATAGCTAAGTCCAGAGAGTGAAATGTCCGTGTAGGTTCGTGAAAATAAGTCTTCTCGTCGGTATTTAGCAGACAGAAGCAATTGTCAGAAATTAACTTTTTCTATCTGACGACCGCGAGAATTCGTATCATCACTACCCCACATAGTACTATGTCCATTAAAATCACCGAGCAATAAATATGGAGTTGGGAGTTGAGCAACCAAATCATTCAGTTCCTCTTCTTGGATGACATCATTTGGTGGTAAGTAAAGGCTACACACTGTTATTAGACAAGTGGTGTGGATTCTCACAGCCACTGCCTGGAGTGTAGTTCTTAACTGATGTGCTGTACTGGGGTAATTGTTTGATGTAATTATACAAACTCCACCAGACACAGCAGCATCACCATCATTATCCTTTCTGAAGCACTGAAACCCACGCAGTTTGGTGACAACAGTGGGCTTCAGGAATGTCTCCTGGAGAGCCACACATGCGGGATTAAAGCGAGAGATGATGGATTTGATGTCATCAAAGCGAGAACGAAAACCGCGACAATTCCAGGAAACAAAGGAAGTCATGAATGGAATATATTCTAACCTTTATCACTGTTGCTTATGGTCATCTCAGATGAGTCTTCAGAATTGAAATCATCATCTGATGGATGCAGCTTGACAGTGTCTGCATCCAAACACAGAAGAGCTTTTTCTTGCTGTTAACGAAGGCTTCCGAACGCCTTCTTTAGCTATTTTTAATTTCCTAGCCTTCAAGGCTTTTGATTTTGCCAAAGCTGATTTGGCAATTACAGATGTTGGTGCTTCTGTGTTTTTTTGCTTTGGGAGCAAACTAACTGTAGAAACAGAATTTGTTTCTGTTTGGGTGCTGGAGGATCGGGTCACTTTTTTTGTTATAGTTGCATAACTGACACCAGGAGTGGGAGTTCGGGAATTAACTGTGCGACGAGCTTCTGCATAGGAGACATTGTTTTTAATTTTGAAGGTGACAATTTCTTTTTCCAGTTGCCAAACGGGACAAGATCTAGAATAAGAAGTGTGGTCACCTTTACAGTTGACACACATTTCTTTGGCTTTGCAGGTAGTGCTATCATGGTCGTCAACTTGAGAACAGTGGGCGCAAGTAGGTTTCCCTCTGCAAGCCATTTTAGAATGTCCATAGCGTTGGCACTGGAAGCATCTTAGAGGATTAGGTATAAAAAGGCCGTACAGAACATCTCATATAAGCCACTTTGATGTTTTGTGGCAAGTCTGGTGTAGAGAAAGTCAAGATGAGATGCTTTGTATTAATAACAATGCCATCTCTCTTTATCGTTATTCTTTTCACAGCGCAGACTTTTTGTGTTTTCAAATTTTCCAGTATTTCTTCGGTGGAAGTATGAAACAAGTCCTCCGAAGAAATAACACCGCGTGAAAAATTTAAATTTTTGTGAGGTTCGACACTTACGGAGATGTCACCAATTGTTTTTAGGTTTTGCATCAGGATTGATTGTTTTTCGGTTGCAGTTTCCACTAGCAGAACACCCGAACGCAATTTCTTGATTGATTTTACTTCTCCAAGGTAAGAAGTAATACCCTTTTGAATTAGAAATGGTGAAACATATTCAAAAGTATTTCCGATCCTTTTTATGATAAAATATTTGGCGCTAACATTTAACATTTGTTGCTCCCGAGGGAGTGAGGAGAATGTGTTTTTATCCATATAGGATTAATATAAATTCAGGGACCAGACGGCACCACTCCACCACGGAGCCCTACGAGGGGATACAGTTTAGCTGTATCAGTGCTAGTCAGTCCCTATACGCTCACGGTACATCCCTGAAGTGGACTCCACCCTTAACGAGTCACCCAGTAGATGTACCGATCGCTTGATCCATAAAGCCGATTGATGTGCTGAGGACCACAACACACCTCCCGTTTACCTGGAGCAGAGGCCAAAGCAATGTGTTGGTCACAGGAGGCCTCAATTACCAGGATCCTCCTTTCCAGGGACACGGGTCTCCACGCACGGCAAACACGTGGGTGATTTAGTCCTCAAGAGTAGCTAATAGCAACAGAGCGGCGAAAGCTACTCAAGGGGAGCCCTCAACCTCTTTCGAGGAAATCACAACGAGGGAGAAAAGGAAGGAAAAGCAGAAGTATAGAGGAGAGAATAAAATAAAGAAGAGGAAAGGTCACTAGGGTACCTCGGGATTGTGACACCCGTGTTTACCTAAAGAAGGTAAACCCCCTGAGGGGTCAAAGCTGAGTGATGCACAGTATCCAATTTGCGTAAAACAGAAGACCTAGCAGATCCATATACAACACAACCGTAGTCAATACGAGATAGAATTAATGACTGGTAAACTCGGAGGAGTGACGTGCGATCAGCACCCCAAGATGTATTAGAAAACACCTTGAGGATATAAAGCGATCGCTCGCACTTCTTCCGCAAATGTAATACATGCGGAAGAAAAGTTAATTTTCTGTCAAATATCACACCGAGAAATTTTACCTCGTTCACCACGCGTATAGGTGTATTGTTTAAATGGATTGCAGGGTCATTATGAAGACTGGTCTTCTTGCAGAAATGGAGACAGCAGCTCTTGCTGGGAGATAAAGTAAATTCATTCTCTGCACACCAAGCAGCTATTTTATTAACAGATCTTTGCAATTGTCTCTCAATTAATCGCATATTTGTCCCTTGGCAAGATATTTGCAGGTCATCCACATATATTGTGCCATTAACAAAAGGTTAAAGTTGATGGAGAATGTTACTTATGTACATATTAAAAATGGTGACACTTAAAATGGACCCTTGAGGTACACCCTCAGATTGGATAAAAGTATTGGATGTAAAATATCCAATACGCACTTTAAAAACACGGGAGCGTAAAAAATTTTTCAGAAATATCGGAAGATTAATCCGAAAGTCAAAGTTATATAACGAACGGAGAATTCCATATCGCCATGTACGGTCATATGCCTTCTCTATGTCGAAGAAAACGGAAACTAAATGATTTCTCCGCACGATAGCGTTGCGGACTTGAGTTTCCAAATAAGCAATATTATCAAGAGTGGATCTCCCTTTACGGAATGCAATTAGTTTTATCTAGGACATATACGAGACGGGCGTTGACCATACGTTCGAGACTCTTACATAAGCAACTCGTCAGAGCTATTGGTCGATAATTTGAAGGAACAGAAGAATCGTTACCAGCCTTAAGGATCGGAATCACTATTGCTTCGTTCCAAAGACATGGAAATTTCTTTTCAGTCCAGATCCTATTGAAAAAACAGCAAGTTCAAAAGGAATCCGGACTGAGATGACGAAGCATTTCATAGCTGATACCATCAGGTCCTGTACTGGTATTATTGGCCTGCTGTAACGCTCTCTTCAATTCAAAAATCCGAAATTCACAGTTGTAAGGCAAAGCTTGTCTATGGTTGAAACGAATGGATTTTCACTCAGCACGACTCTTTGTCCTTAAGAACGAAGGACTAGAAGAGTCGTTGCTTGAGACGCTAGCAAAGGTTTCACCAAGGACGTTAGCGATATCCTTAGGAGAAGAGTGTACCGCAGCTGCGGATTTCAAAATAGGAATGGAAAATTCTCTATAAATTCCATTGGATGCTTTCACTTTTCTCAACAACTGTTTACTGGATGTGGAAGAAGTAATTGAGGATATATAGCGAAACCAGGATTCCTTCTGACTTTGACGACGTGTTCTGCGAGCAAATGCTTTTGCTCTCTTAAAGGCGATAAGATTGTTCGTTGTGGGGTATCTTCTGAATTAACCCCTACTAACTTCCTCTGTTTCTTATAGTTTTTTTGACATTCATCATTCAACCAAGGTTTGCAACACCTGTGTGGTATAGAGGAACTCTTTGGTATTGATTTATCAGGAGCTTTAATAATTGTCTCAGTGACTTTACATACGGCATCATCAATATCATCGATCGTAACCATTTCAGTATCAATAGCTGCCAAATGTGTAAATATCGTCCAATCTGCCCGACTGTACATGTAAGTAGGTAGACGTTGTCCTACACTACTACCTCCAGTCTGGGAGATGACGATAGGAAAATGATCGCTATTGTGCAGATCATTTCCTACATTTAAATTTAACAATGGCAGAAGAGATGGTGAACAAATGGCCAGATCTAGAGAGTGAAATGTTCTTGCGGGTACATGGAAATGTTTTCTGGTCGGTATTAAGCAAACAGAGACTGTTATCTGAAACGAGCCATTCTATCTGCCGACCACGAGAATTAGTATGATCATTTCCCCACAAAGAACTATGGCCGTTAAAGTCACCTAACAGTAGAAATGGTGTTGGCAGCTGATCTATTAATGCATCCAGTTCCTCTTGGCGGCGGATGACATCATGTGGTGGTAGATATAAACTACAGACAGTTAATAAGCATGTAGTATGAATTCTTACAGCAACTGGCTGTAGAGTGGTATTTAATACATGGGCAGTGCTAGGATAATCATTTGATGTTAATATACAAACTCCTCCACACACTGCACCATCGTCACCACAGTCATTTCAGAAGCAATTAAACCCTCGCATGGAGACTATATTATTGGGCTTCAGAAAAGTCTCCTGAAGTGTTAAACATGCGGGGTTATAGGCTGACATAATAGACTTGATGTCATCAAGTTGGGAATGCAAACCCTGGCAGTTCCAAGAAACAAAGGAAGTTGTTATTTATATTTAAGAGCTCTTGTTCCGGAGCTGGAAGGCATGCCATCTGACATCTCCTCCAGCGAAAAATCTTCGTCGGAGGGATGTAGAGAAACTGCTTCAGCTTCCAGGGATAAGGCTTTACGGGTGGATATGGAGGGTCTAACAGGACCCTCCTAGCAACTCTTAATTTCAGTGCCTTTAAACCTTTTGTTTTAAGAGAAGGTCTTTTTATGGCGGTTGATTTTGGTTTATTGGTTATTTGGGGCAATCTAACCAAGGGAAGTGAAATTGGTTCCGTTTAAGTGCTGCTGGATTTAGTGACCTTTTAGCTACATTTGCATAGCTATTTCCACTTTGGGGTGTACGGGAAGTTACAACTTTTCTAGCCTCAGGATATGAACATTTATTTTTCACCTTTCTTCATCGTTTTTTCCTGTATCCAGATGGAACAACTTCTAGAATAGGAGGGATGGTCACCGTGACAGTTGACACACCTCTCCTTTCCAGAGCAATTTGTGCTGTCGTGGCCAACTTCTGCGCATCGTGCGCAGGTGAGTTTGCCTCTACAAGCATTTTTTGCGTGTCCAAATCGTTGACAATGGAAACATCGCAAAGGATTCGGAATATAAGGCCTGACGGGTAAATGTAAATAGGCAGCATTGATATACTGCGGAAGATCTGGTGTTGCAAAGGACAGAATCATGTGTTTGGTATTAATAAATTTACCATCACGTCTGACCATAATGCGTGCTACACCGCAGACCTTCTGCTCCTTGAGATTCTCAAGAATTTCATTCGTCGGCGTGTTATATAAATCCGATGCGGAGATTACAGCACGTGAAAAATTCAATGATCCATGAGGCGATATTTCAACTTCCATATTACCCAGGGCGCGCATTTTACTTAAAGTCACTGACTGGTTGTCCGAAGTAACTTCGACAAGCAAGTCTCCAGAGCGCATCTTACGAATGGACTTCACTTCCCCAAGAAATCCTGTAATACACTTCTGTATTAGGAAAGGGGACACCGTTTCAAATGTGCCCTCCTTCCTATGTATAATATAATATTTAGGATTTGATAATAACAATTGTTGCTCCGTGGGAGGAAAGATTTGGTTTGTTTTTCCATTTATAAAATTAAAATTTCGGGATCTGACCGCACCATCCACCACCGAGTCCAACAAGGATGCAGACCAGCTGCACCAGTGCTAGTCAGTTCCTATACGCTCACAGTACATCCTTGAAGTGGCCTCCACCCTTAACGAGTCACCAAGTAGATGTACCGATCAGCTTGATCCATAAAGCCGATTGATGTGCTGAGGATCACAACACACCTCCCGTTTACCTGAAGCAGAGGCCAAAGTAATGTGTTGGTCTCTGGGGGCCTCAATTACCAGGACACTCCTTTCCAGGGACACGGGTCTCCAAGCACGGCAAACACGTGGGTGATTTTGTCCTCAAGAGTAGCTAATAGCAGCAAAGTGGCGAAAGCTACTCAAGGGGAGCCCTCAACCTCTTACGAGGCAACCACACTGAGGGAGAAAAGGAAGAAAAAGCAGAAGAGGAGAGGAGAGAAGAAAATAAAGAAGAGGGAAGATCACTAAGGTACCTCGGGATTAGACACCCGTGTTTACCTAAAGAAGGTAAACCCCCTGAGGAGAGATCTATTGCGGAAGTCCCCAGCTTCAGTGACTGAGTGAGAGCTTGATTTAAAGTACAGAATACCAAGAATTTGATGTGTGAATGGTGCGTATTAGTGTAATGCGACATGGGTCAATACACCTCACAAAAACGAAACATAAGATTGAGGAAGACGCCCAGCTGTCTATGTGAAAATGGAGCGTGTGGTCTGGGTTTAAACGCCAAAGCGGGAAATTACCAGTCTTGGGAGCCCAGGGTTAGTGCCTTGCCCTTGGTCAGAGGAAATCCTGCTGACCGCCGTGACATGGAAACCAGTAGCTGCGCGGTGACGACGTGACTGTTTTTGGTCGTGCTTATGAAAAACATCCCCGCAATGCTGTGCGGTTAGGAGAGCCGGTGAAAGGGAGGTGAGAGGCCTTCGAGAAAACCTCCCTTTTCCGAATTTAATTGTGTATGCAGTCCGATGAATTGAGGGACCGTAGGATTGAGCCCCTACGTTGGTCCGACTTCTTTGAAGCTTGTGATTCACGGCATGTTGGAGTAGGGTGGACTACATTTCTGGAAGCCTTGCGGGTTACCCTTGACTGCAGCGTGGAAAGGGTGGCGGATCCGTGTAGGGCACGATCCAGGCGGTCAAACTGGAAGAAACCAGTTAAGTTAACATATTCAACAATTAAATTTTTCAATTTTTTTTAATATTGTAAAACGACTCTAATTCATTCATAAACATTTAAAATTCGATACAAGTTTGGTATCCCCATATAAGATTTCTCGCCAAATCTGGCGCCCTTTGTTTACTGCGTAGTGTTGCCGATTTCCTCTTTTGTTTTTATTTTAGTGTTGCCAAATTCAGTTTTAGTTACTTTTTTGTTGTTGCCACTATTCAATTTTCTTGTGTTTAACATAAATTTTAAAGCTATTTAAAATTTACTTCGACTTGTTCTAGAACATTCTATGTCCCACGTTTTTTCGACGTTTCTATTTGAATTGGAAGCCATTTGTCTTTAGTTTGCTGTAGGTGCAATGGACTGAATTCATCGCTAGACGGCGCTGCAATAACTTGTCACGTGTCGAGTACCAAGCACAGATTGTTTACATATGTATTGCTATGCAATAGCATTTAAATTTATAGCTACTAACGTTTAAAATTTTCTTCATTTATTTTTTCAACTCCTAAACTGATTATATAAACAAATATATAGGTCTTTAACAACTCTTTAAATTTATACAATGTCAAATTCAATATTAAATAGACCTTTGAATATATATTATTTTACTAACTGCTCAATATTTGAATATGCTGAAAAGTTTTCCCAAATGAGTGGGAATAATAGCATTTTAACGAAAATGAAAAAAGGTAATATGTTATGGCAAGAGAAGTTTGTCAGCAAAATAGTTTTTGATGATATAATAGAAGATAATGAAGCAGCTTATTCTGTCTCGGCGACGGTGAAAGCCGAGATGAAAAAATCAGTGACCTATAAACCTACTGTTGTGATCACAATGAATGATAAGGTAAGTTGATCTTTAATTTTTTCTAAAATAATTTTTAAATTATTTTAGAAATTATTTTAACTGTTAGCTTTATAAGCATAACTTTATGCTCAAATAAAATTATTTTTAATGTAGTTTATATTGCATCATCAGATGATATTAGGATATATTTAATGTAAATTAGGAATATACAGTAAGAGCAGAATATATTATGCAGTAGCTTAGAAATTATAAATTAACTTTCTAAACTGTGCAGCAGGAACCTTATAAAGAATGCAGAACTTTAGTTAAATTTTATATAATAATCTTAGCATTTATGTAATAATAATCAGTAACTTCCACAATAAAATCTGAATGCTTGAAGGTCTTTTATGATAATTCATTGATATAAGTGTTGTATTCTTATGTAAATATATAAGAAATCATTTCATTGAAGCATATTTATATGTGCAGTAATTAAATGGGAGTTTTTTAGAAAAATTATAGGCCTGAGAGTTTTTTTCATTGAATATTAAAATTTTTAGTTAACTTGGCAAAAACTTTATATTACTATTAATACTTAAAAGATAACTCTATTTGAATTTCTGATTCTATTATGCATAAAAAGTGTTATTAAGAGCTTTAATTTTAGAAATTCTGTGGGTCATATCTCTTTCTAGTTTTCATAAATAATTACAATAGATCCTGAAACAAAAATATGACTATTATCATTAATGAAAGATAACTAATGTTATTTTTATTATAGTTATTGTGTAAGCATTATGTAGTAATTAGACTGCATCAAATCAATCTTCAAAATATAATGGTTTGGCAAGATTTTACTTTTAAATGCATAGTTAGATAAAAATACATGTTTTGAAGAGTTGCTAAATGTAATTTGTGTTTACATAATTTACTGGCACAATGTTAGTATGTTTTACAAGTTAGTCTGAGCCTTTATTTTACCAGAATTATTCAGATAATTTTGTTAATCTTGAGATGGAATGCTCAATTAAATATTGAAGAAAATATTTAAGAGTGAAGAGTAAATTTCTGAAAGGTGTTGCATGATAACTGTTGAAGATGTACCAAGTAAATAACACACCATGATATTATTTTTATCCTATGTTTAAGTATGCATTTGTATATATTTATATATTAAAATGGATTAAGGTGTGTACCACAATTTAGTAGTAAGGAATCATTTTAAATTTAAAAACATTTTACCAGTTTTTGTTTATTTATAATTTAAAAAGTTAAGTATCTCTCTATTGCATTATTTTTTATAAAAACTAAATTAAGTGGCACTCAACCTGTCCCTTATTGGTACGCAATAAGAGACAAGACCTTCAGTGCCCATATTTGTTTTCGTGACTAAACATGTGCCAGTTGATGCATTTATCTAAGTTAGTTGACCAGCCTAAAGCAAAATCCCTAGTTTTTAATCTGAAGCATGCTTCATATTCAATTTTATCGACTCACTGAAGCGATGAAAAGCTATATCAATCTTACCCAGCCTAAGGATAAGCAATAAAATATTTAATTAAGTTTTCAATGATTCAAAATTTTAAAAAAGAATTATATATTTATGTAGAAGTATGTAAAGCACATTTATTAAAAAGTTAGGTAATGGAAACTAAAGTTAGTTAACACATTTTTTATTTATTATTACAGGTGAAAACTGCTTCTTGCACTTGTGCTGCTGGAGGGATGCCAGCATGTTGCAAACATGTGTTTGCATTATTACAAGGGTTAGAAGATTATTCTTCAAAGAAATTGTATGATGCACCAACTGAGAGGCTCCAAACATGGCATCAACCCAAAGTAATAAAAACTGTTCCCGTTAAAGCATCTGCAATTTTCAGGAACAAATGTGAAGATGTACAGTTATCAAACACTGAGTTCAAAATGGAATTGCTTAGTAGATTTTAGTTTACCAGTGTTTGATGCTCTTAGAGAGAGTAAAGAAATTAAACAAAATTTAACACTTCCTTTACCAGCTGTAGTTTATGCTGGTAATTCCATCATTCCTTTTACTGGTGAAACAAACTTAGATGTAAATAAGATAATATTTTACCATCAAAATTATAGTTTCACCTTAGAGGAATGCATGGATATAGAACAAAGAACAATTGGCCAAAACATGCAAGAATGGCATGAGGTAAGAAAATACAGACTTACCTCAACAGACATTAAATCAATTATAAGTCGGCAGGGTGAATATTCAGCATTAGCTTGCCAAATTTTTAAAAATAAAAGTAGAGATATTTCTTCTATTCCAGCAGTTAAGTATGGATTAGAAAAAGAAAGCTACGTAAGAAATTATATACAACAAAAATATTCAAACTATATTCTAAGAAAAACTGGAGTAATAATTAACCCAGTTTTCCCTCATTTGGCAGCATCACCTGATGGTTTACTGTGTAAACCTGGAAATACTGAAGTGATGCTGATAGAAATTAAAACAATATATAATGTAGAAAATTTAACGCTAAAAGAACTGTGCACTGCTAGAGTTGACTTCTGTTTAGAAATTGTTAGTGATGCACTAGTTCTTAAAAAAGAACACAAATATTATGCTCAAATCCAGTGCCAATTAGCATGCTCTAATCTACATAAATGTCTTTTTGTTGTATATTTAAAAAAAGATGGAAAAGACTGTTTTCACGAAGAAATGATTTATTTCGATCAAATGCAATGGGCAGATTGGAATATAAAATTAAAACAATTTTTTTCACATTATTATTTTCCTTATCTTTACACAGTAGCTCAATAAATATTTTCATGTTTTCTTATGTTATTCATCTAGTGTATTTATGACAATCATTAACTTATTTGTAAATAGTATTCTATTTTATTTTTCAATTTTATGAATTCAAGATAAGTAATAATAAATATTTAGTCGCCTATAAATCTTATTTCGCATTTATTTCAGATGTTTTTCATTAATGCCCAATGAATTTATTTTCAATTAATGTTAATCTGTTTACAAACTTATTAGCTATAAATAACACATCTAAAAATGAAAGGATTGTTTTTTGTATTTTTTTAGTATTGCTGTTGTTTAGTATTGCTGTTGCACCACGACCTATTTCAATCTTGTTTAAATTTAACCAATTTTTTCCTGAATCAACATTAATTTGTAGCAACTTTTACTCCATTTTTTTTACAGATTTCTTCTTGGTTTAGAAATTTCTTTCTTCTTGCATAGAAAGCAGTTGAAAGAAAAAAAAAATATATTCCACTGGAAGAAAAATTTACTACTGAAATATATAAAATTATTAAAATTAAACTTTCAAAAGAATGTAATAAAAAAATTAAGGTATTCCAGGATTTATTTTGAAAAATAAGGACATTTCAGGACTTTTTTTTAAAAATCAGGAATATCAGGACAACTCCGAGCCCTGCCTTTATAATAAAAAGAAACTTAACATTGCTAGTTTATTTTTATTAAAGGTTTTCTAAAATTAACTAAATTACAAGTGATGAAAAAAACTTCAGAAATATTGTGTAGTGTGGTATAAGGTACATCTCCTTCAAAACACTTAAAGTATTTTATTCTGGAAATGGCCCTTTCCACATGAACCCTCGTATTTGAAACAACAGTATTGCTTTCCCGTTCTACAGCAGGAAACTGTATTTTATCTTTCAAAAACGAGGGTGTTTTCAAAACACAATTTATTTCTGACAGTTCTTTTTCAATTCGAAAGCCCTTATCTGCCATCACCATGTCACCTGCTTCTAATTTATTCATAATACCACTCTGAAGAAATAATTCCTTATCAGAAATACTTCCACAATATAAATCTGATATGAAAGTAATTGCTCCAGAGGGCATTATACCAATCATGCCTTTTAATGTATTGTTATTTTTGTAACTGCTGAAAGTCATTTGCTGTTCTCGTGGATTGCTTGGCTTCTGAATATTAAATTCCGTGCAATCTATGATTACACGGCAGTTCTTATTTTCTGCAGAAACATGGGATGGCATGGCTTCTGCTATTTGGTCTTTACTAGGCCAAATATTTAATATTTTGAATTTTTTGTATAAAACACCAACTGTGGATACAAAGTACCTCGAAACAGTTGAATCAGAAATATGAAATAATAAAGATAAGAATTCATTTGATATTCCTGTGCGCAGCTTTATGAGGAACAAGAAAAATTGATCGATTGCCCGTAATGTTTTACCTTTCATTAAATCCCCTTCAATATTGAGAAAATTAAACATAGCAAAAAACATTTGCTTTGTAAAACCAGTAACAGCCATCATCTGTTCATCAGAATTTATGTTTTCTGGTTTAAATTCTTTTTCTGATAAGAGATTTTTCAGTTCAGCAGCTTCTTTTGTACCAAGGAAAGTTCATCGATGATACTGCTGAAACTATTAGTTTGTGTTGAGACATTTTTATTTCCCAAAGTGGTCCTAAAAAATAATAGAAATTATATTATTAACATATATTTAAATAGTTTTATTGTCAATGAATCATGGAACAAAATACATCTCAATTTTCACTAATATCTGTTTTGATGATTGTAACTTAGTCCTTTCTCATTAATTTTTGTTAGATATCTAAGTAATGTAAATGAATAAAACAAAAGTAACATTTTTTTTATATAATTTATTGATTTTAAAAATTAATGTGACAAAGGATAACTTCTGAAAAAGAGTTATTTATCTCTATTAATACAAAAAATTTCAATATAATACAGTATACATATAAGTATTATATGTATAATTAAAAAATTTAAAACTAATCACAAGTTTTTCCTTTTTTTCAATTTTAGAATAAAAAATGCTCGGTTAAATAATTCATTTCATTTTAATAATAATGAAAAATTTGATTTGTTTTTTTTTTCATACTTTGCACTTGACTAATTTAACCTACATTTAAAGTACAATCTGAACTATTATCAATATTTGTGCCTGAAAAAGAAGCTTAACAAATATTTTTATTCATTTAGATGCAAGTACAAGATTAAGTTTCTGATGTTTAGAGTTACTTAAAGTCAAATTAAATGTTATTTAGAATCAAGACACATATTAGAAAATAATTAAATTGAAAATTAATAGTTTGTGTAAGTTTGAAGATAATACAGCAGGAATTTGTCAGATATCAAGCTTACAGAAATAAATTAACTTTATTGTATTCAAATAAAAGACACATTAATAGTTGTATAATTATATAAGGAATTTAATTCAATTATCATTCTCAATCAGTAATTATGAAGCACATACTTTAAAACTGATTTCAAAATAATGCAAATCCACACTTAATGTGATACAAATAAACCGTTAAGTTCAAGACTAGAAAATTAACAATTCAATTTTTTTCTTCGGGAAAAAAGATTTTGTAATTTTAGCAAATAAAAACTATATTACTTATTCATTTAAAGCCAAAATAACCACCAAAGAGAACCTTAAGTCATATTTTTTATATTGTTATTATTTCCTAAATTTTTTCCTTGTGAGGATTCATTTATCTTTAACATGATTTATATTTTGAATAATAATTTATAAGTAGAACATGTGCATTCATTATATAAATTGTGTGAGTATTGTATTATATTACAGTAAGCAATTTTATTAAAATTCATTTCAGTAATTTATAATGCATTTATCAATTTTTTAATATAAATTTTAATTTTAATGGTGATTTTTTCATTTACATTTAAAGTAGTATGCATAAAATATGTTAAACCAATCAATCATATTTAAATTTCTTAAAAATATTTGATAATAAACTCAAATTACATTAGATTCATATCAAGTTTCAAAATATAATATTTAATTTAATATAGCAAATTTTTATAACATTTAATTTCATAGAGAGAATAAATTGGCAAAACAAAATTACTTACTCTATTGTACAGGCATCCTCATTTTCATCATTCGCTTGTTCTGGAAGCAGGCGCCGAAGTACACGCCGTTCACTTATTGGCTTCGAGAAAACAAATTTGCTTGGGACAGCATTTTGTTTCAATAAACGCCGATTCGTGAAATTTTCATACCAAAAATCTGTCTCTTCAAAATGATCTGAACACAAAACTGACCAGGGTGAAGGGGAAAATTCTTCTCGTCGTAGCTTAATCAGCCATTCTTTTAGTAGTTTTTGATTTTTTAAGGGAAATCTAAAAAACGATTTTTCTCGGCATTCAACTTTATACTTAGCATTTTTACACCCATACGCTGCACAATACCTAGATTTAGATAAAATTTTTCCATCCATGCTTAAACTCACGTTCGAAATCTATCGTATTATTAGGCTTGGAAAAAAGTAAACAAATCGTGGAGCGTACTTGCCATGTGACTTTCACGTCACAGGAAGTGAGTCAATTAAGGGATGTGCTTCGTAGTCACCAGCGTCTAATCATCGTAAATTTTTCTTTTTTACAATTTCTTTTACATTCATTCTTTTTATTTGGTTTATTTAATATATATTTATTATTATCTTATTAATTTAATTTTTTATTATCTTATTATTTTAATTTATTATTATCTTATTAATTTAATTTATTATTATCTTATTAATATAGCTTCACATTTTTGTTAGTTTATTATTATATGGCCACGATGTCTCATGCTCGTAGCGTTGTCGAGAAATATCAACAGATTATTTTATCTAAAATTAACGATGGATACTTTAATTTTTCATGCGCTAGGCATACAATTGGAAAACCCGGAATTGTTAATAGGATTTTTTTAATTCGATTCGCTCGAGATCCGCAGTTATTAATTAATTTTCTAATGGAAATAGGATTATCAAAAAATCCGAATTGTTGAAAGTGCGGTTCAAAAATGAAAATTACCCCAAAGAAAGAAAACTATTTTTTGAATCCTTTTTTTTTCAATTTTATAAAGTAATTTATATTTAAAATAATACTTTTTGCATGCCTTTTTTTTGGTACTTACGTATTAACGCAACCAGGTCAAAATTCGCATAAATCGCCAAATTTGGCGACCCTACTTAAGGCAACCTTACGTAGTATTATACGTGGTTTTTCGTAATGAAATTATTTTGTTTACTGGTTAGATTGAATGCCATGAAATACGTTAACTAAGGATATCTGGGATCTACCTGCGAGTGAAAAAGATGCTGCTGAACTGTTGCAGGGATATGGAATTATACCAAACGAACGTACTTGTAAAAACTCTCATAAAATGAAACTGTATTTTGGAAAGCAAATCTTCTGCAAATGTAACGTCGAAGAGTGCAATCAACACTTGGGTGTAAGAACCGGAAATTGGTTTGAAGGTAGCCGAATTTCATTTGTGACAGCGGTGCGCTTCATTTATTGTTGGTGTAAAGAGTTAGCCTTAATTAAATTTTGTATAGAAGAGATGGGAATTTCTGACAAAACTGTTATAGATTGGAACAATTACATGCGGGAAATATGTACCCTTGAAATGGATGGAAAAGAAAGAAAGCAAATAGGCGGCGAAGGACTTATTGTGGAAAAGAAGAAAGTTTATTTGTAAAAAGAAAAAAATAACACTGGGCGTGTACTACCACAGCAATGGGTTTTCGGCGGAATTTGCCGAGAAACGAAAGACTTTTTTGGTTACTGTACCTAACAGAAGCGCCGTTACCCTCATGCAAAAAACTTGCGAAAATATCAAGGAAGAAAACATTATTTATTCGGATTGCTGGAAAGGATACAAGACAAGTCAGTTGGAAAATAATGGATTTCTGCATGTAACTGGTAACCACAAATATAACTTTGTGGGTGGGTGGTTGGTTGGTTGAGTTTTATGGCACAAGGTCTAAAATTGGACATGCTGCGCCAAGAAATATATTTCTAATCTTTTCTATTTGTTTTTTTTTTTTCTAGTTCTTTATTTTTAAACCCAAACAACATTAAAATTTTAAAAAACAAAAATCAGTGTATATATATATATTAAAATCCATGTATAATATATATATATATATATATATATATATATATATATATATATATATATATAAAAGGAAAATCAAAAATATATATATAATTCTAAATTTTAAAACATAAATTAAATATAAAAAACCTATTGCTCTTAAAAAGGCAAATAGGTTCCTGTGTTGTGGTTCCCCAAGCAAATCGAACAAGGTTGGTTGGGTTTTATGGCGCAAGGTCCAAAAATGGACATGCTGCGCCAAAAATAATTTTCTTACTATTTAAATTATTTTCAAAACCAAAGCAACATTAAAAGTTTAAAAAACAAAAATCAATGTATA
Organism: Latrodectus elegans; assembly: GCA_030067965.1. Taxonomy (NCBI): domain Eukaryota; kingdom Metazoa; phylum Arthropoda; class Arachnida; order Araneae; family Theridiidae; genus Latrodectus; species Latrodectus elegans. Next base: position 78,968,426 of record CM057815.1, read on the forward strand.
TGTAAATTTAAAATCCAATGAAAAGCATAAACAAAAAAAAAGTATATGACTTTAAAATTTAAGATAGAAATTAAATATAATGTAAAAATCCTATTGCTCTTAAAAAAGCGAAAAGGTTTCTATGGGGTGGATCCCCTATTATATCAAATAAAGTTAAAATATCACTTCTAAAAAATTGTAAACGTTGTTTGTTAAAATCTAGACATGAAATTAAAATATGATAAACAGTAAATGGTTCACCACACGCATCACACCATGGATTTAATTCGCTTAAAAACAAATGTCTGTGTGTAAAACGTGTGTGTCCAATACGAAGGCGTGTCAAACGGACATCAGCACTTCGTAGAGGTAAAACTGATGATGGAATGATGGATGGGAAGATGGCGTGCAATTTGGTGGAGACCTGCATATTCCAAAACTCCTGCCAGAGAGAATGAACAAACTTTTTAACAGCCCTACTCACATCGAAAAGAGGGACATTTGAATGAATTACATTCAATGCAGCTTTAGCAGCTGCATCAGCAATTTCATTGCCCTCAAAACCAACGTGACTTGGGATCCAACAGAAAAGGATTTCATAACCCTTGCCAGCAAGGGAATCCAATGATTCAAAAATCTGTGACACAACTGGATGATAATTTTTCGAATTTTTCAACGCTTCTCTGACACTCAAACTGTCAGTATACACGACAAATTTATGATTATTTGCTGTATTCACGAGCCGAAGAGCCTGGAATATTGCACTGGCTTCAGCTGTAAAGATTGAGCAGGATGCATGAAGACTGTAACTATATGTTGTATTGTTTATAAATATACCACAGCCAACATGTCCTGCCACTTTAGATCCATCCGTGAATACAGGCGTGTAAGTAGAATACTGACAGCGATGGGAAAAATACAGCTGTTGAGAAATCGTAGGAGTTGTGTCCAATTTTAGAAACCTCATAAAATCGTTGATGAGGATTATCTGTGGATCATACCAAGGTGGATGAGAGAATAAGTCCGTTTTTAAAAAACGGACTTCACATAGGTCTGTCAAGTTGAGATGAGATATAGTTCGAGTGAGAAAAGGCTGGATGCTATAAGAGCGAACATCACATAATCTCTTTAATGCAGGAGTAAGCGCCAAGGAATGCAAAGGATGGTCAGTATTGGACATAATCTTGATGTAATAATTGAGAGATAGCTGCATTCGTCTCAAGTCTAACGGCAACTGTTGGCAAATGGCATATAGACTCTGGACGGGTGATGTGCGGAATGCACCAGAACATATCCTCAAAGCTGAGTGATGCACAGTATCCAATCTGCGTAAAACAGAAGACCTAGCAGATCCATATACAACACAACCGTAGTCAATACGAGATAGAATTAATGACTGGTAAACTCGGAGGAGTGACGTACGATCAGCACCCCAAGATGTATTAGAAAACACCTTGAGGATATAAAGCGATCGCTAGCACTTCTTCTGCAATTGTAATACATGCGGAAGAAAAGTTAATTTTCTGTCAAATATCACTCCGAGAAATTTTACCTCGTTCACCACGCGTATAGGTGTATTGTTTAAATGGATTGCAGGGTCATTATGAAGACTGGTCTTCTTGCAGAAATGGATACAGCAGCTCTTGCTGGGAGATAAAGTAAAGCCATTCTCTACACACCAAGCAGCTGTTTTATTAACAGATGTTTGCAATTGTCTCTCAATTAATCGCATATTTGTCCCTTGGCAAGATATTTACAGGTCATCCACATACATTGTGCCATTAACAAAAGGTGAAAGTTGATGGAGAATGTTACTTATGTACATATTAAAAATGGTGACACTTAAAATGGACCCTTGAGGTACACCCTCAGATTGGATAAAAGTATTCGATGTAAAAGATCCAATACGCACTTCAAAAACACGGGAGCGTAAAAAAATTTTCAGGAATATCGGAAGATTACCCCGAAAGCCAAAATCATATAACGAACGGAGAATTCCATATCGCCATGTACGGTCATATGCCTTCTCTATGTCGAAGAAAATGGAAACTAAATGATTTCTCCGCACGAAAGCGTTGCGGATTTGAGTTTCCAAATAAACAATATTATCAAGAGTGGATCTCCCTTTACGGAAGCCACCCTGATTTACAGGAATGCAATTAGTTTTATCTAGGACATATACGAGACGGGCGTTGACAATACGTTCGAGTCTTACATAAGCAACTCGTCAGAGCTATTGGTCGATAATTTGAAGGAACAGAAGAATCCTTACCAGCCTTAAGGATTGGAATCACTATTGCTTCGTTCCAAAGACATAGAAATTTCTTTTCATTCCAGATCCTATTGAACAAAAACAGCAAGTTCAAAAGGGAATCCGGACTGAGATGACGAAACATTTCATAGCTGATACCATCAGGTCCTGGACTGGTATTATTGGCCTGCTGTAACGCTCTCTTCAATTCCAACATCCGAAATTCACAGTTGTAAGGCAAAGCTTGTCTATGGTTGAAACGAATGGATTTTCGCTCAGCACGACTCTGTCCTTAAGAACGAAGGACTAGAAGAGTCGGTTGGTTGGTTGGGTTTTATAGCGCAAGGTCCAGATAAGGACAAGCTGCGCCAATCACAAGGTATTATACACCAGTTTTTTAAACCCATTAAAAGTATAAAATAGTAATATAGTTAAAATGTATATTAAAGGTATAAAATAGAAACATAGTTAAAATGTATATTAAATGCCTGTAAACATACAATATACACATGTATAAGATTAAAAACTTGTATTTAAATAAAATACTTCTAAGTCAGATAAAGTTCATAAATCCTATGCCTTTAAACACGCAAATAAATTGCGATGGGGTGGTTCCCCAAGCAAAAAAATCTTCTAATGTTAAAATATTACTATTGAAATATTTAAAACGATGATGGTTAAAATCTGGGCACACAATTAAAATGTGATATACTGTAAATGGTTCATCACACTTTTCACACCATGGTTGGAGATCATTTAAGATCAAATAGTTGTAGGTGAAACGCGTGTGACCAATTCGAAGGTTGGTTAGTTGGGTTTTATGGCGCAAGGTCCAAAATTGGACATCCTGCGCCAAGAGTAAGTTTTTTGTAGCTGTATTTTATGTTAATTTTATTTAATTATTTAAAAATTATTTCTTTTTTTGTTAAACCCAAACAAAAGCAACATTAAAATTTTTTTAAAAAAAAACAAAAATCTGTGTATATGTTGTTTTAAAATCAAATTCTAAAATATAAAAGAGAAAATGAATAATATATACAATTTTAAAATTTAAATTAAAAATTTAAATAAAATGTATAAAACCTATTGCCCTCAAGAAAGCGAATAGGTTTCTATGGGGTGGATCCCCGATCATATCAGATAAAATTATAAAATCATTGTTAAAAAAGTGTAAACGTTGTTGGTTAAAATTATAACATGAAATTAAAATATGATAAACATTGAATGGTTCATCACACGCTTCACATCATGGATTTAATTCGCTTAAAAACAAATGTCTGTGTGTGTGAAACGTGTGTGTCCGATACGAAGGCGAGTCAATCTTACATCTGCACTTCGTAACGGTAAAACTGGTAATGAGATGAGAAGATGGTATGCAAAGTGTTGCCAGCCTGCAAGCTCCATGATTCCTGCCTAAGACTATATATAAAACTTTTTACATCTTTTCTCACATCTGAGAGAGGGACCGATGATAAAATTATGTCTGATGCAGCCTTTGCTGCTGCATCTGCTCTCTCATTTCCTTCAAGACCCATGTGGCTTGGTATCCAACAAAATACAATTTCTTTTCCCGTGCCAGCAAGGGAATCCAATGCTTTGAAAATTCTCGACACAACAGGATGACAGGTAACACTATTGTCTTTAAAGGCTTCAATAATACTCATGCTGTCAGTATAAATATAATATTTATGATAATCATCTGTATTCACGTGCTGAAGCGCGTAGCAGATAGCGGTTGCTTCAGCAGTAAAGATGGAGCAGGATGAATGTAGGCTGTTTTATAAGACGTATTATTGATAAAAACTCCACAGCCGACATGTCCTGTGGTTTTGAATCCATCTGTAAATGCAGATTTGTAAGATTGGTACTGACAGCGATGAGAATAGTATAGCTGTTGAAAAACAATTGGAGTTGGTATATAGGGCCTTACAGAACATCGCATATAGGCAACTTTAATATGTTGTGGAAAATCAGATGTTGAAAATGTCAAAATCAGATGTTTTGTGTTGATAGAAACACCATCTCGTTTAAGAGTTATCCGTTTGACACCACAGACTTTTTGAGATATTAAATTTTCCAATATTTCGTCTGTAGACGTATATATCAAATCCGCGGCAGAAATTACTCCCTTCGTAAAGTTTAATGTCGTATGAGGTTGAACGACAACATCCACATTTCCAATTGATTTTAGTGATTGTATAAGTATTGCTTGCCTTTCGGAAGCAATCTCAACTAAAATATCCCCAGTTCGTAGTCTTCGAATATTTTTTACTTCACCTACACAAGATGAAATACTCTTTTCAATGAGAAAAGGTGACACAAATTGAAAAGAACTCCCTTCAGTTCTCTTAACAATATAATATTTGGCATTCATCATAGACAATTGTTTCTCCAAAGGGAGGAAAGAATTAATTGAATTATTCATATAGAATATCATAAAATTCAGGGGCTAGACGTCATCACCCACCACGGAGCCCTACAAGGGGATGCAGCAAATCAACTGCAACAATGCTAGTCAGTCCCTATACGCTCAAGGTACATCCCTGAAGTGGTCTCCACCCTTAACGAGTCACCCAGCAGATGTACCGATCGCTTGATCCATAAAGCCGATTGATGTGCTGAGGACCACAACACACCTCCCGTTTACCTGAAGCAGAGGTCAAAGCAATGTGTTGGTCTCAGAGGCCTCAATTACCAGGATCCTCCTTTCCAGGGACACGGGTCTCCACGCACGGCAAACACGTGGGTGATTTAGTCCTCAAGAGTAGCTAATAGCAACAGAGCGGCGAAAGCTACTCAAGGGGAGCCCTCATCATCTTTCGAGGAAACCACAACGAGGGAGAAAAGGAAGGAAAAGCAGAAGAGTAGAGAGAAAAGAAAATATAGAAGAGGAAAGATCACTAGGATACCTCGGAATTGTGACACCCGTGTTTACCTAAAGAAGATAAACCCCCTGAGGGGGGTTGATGAACTGTGGCATCGTGTTGAAGCTGCATGGACATCTGTACCTGTACATGCAATCCAATCTGTTTGACTCAATGCTCAGGCGTATAACTGCTGTTATTACTGCCAGAGGTGGTTGTTCTGGGTACTGATTTCTCAAAATCTATTCAACCAAATTTTTTTGAAAATTTAATCACTTGTTATTTCTAGTATGATATATTTGTCCAATAAATATCATTTTGTGATCTGCATTTCTTCCTGGTGTAGCAATTTCAATGGTCAGTAGTGTACAAAAGATGCAATACCGTTGACAGCTTCATTGAAAATATAATACGTGAGAAAAAGGTTTTGGCCTGTCAATTAATAACAGCTCGTGTAAGAAAGACACCAGGGCACACGAACGCTTATTTAGAAACATCACTAATTATAACATTTGGAACTGATCGCGTTAGGGATCATGACCATCAGAATTTCTCAACACCTAATTATAGACACGCATTACATAACACTAGAAGTTTAAAATTTAAATTGAGTAAAAAATTCCAGTAGTAATGCATAATTTAATATACTATGATGGTCATTTAGTTATGCTGGTTTTAGGGAAAGTCAAATATCATGCCTTGAATGTGATACCCATAATTTAGAAAAGTATATTCCGTTTGATTTAAACAAAACATATGGTAAAATAAAAATTTCATTAAAATTCATAGATAGTTTTCGATTCAAAAACTTATCTCTTGAAAAATTGGTATCTAACCTAAACCCTCATCAATTCAAAAACGTTCATTTACTATTAAAGAAAGGAGTATATCCATATGAATATGCGCCTGATTTTTCAAAATTTAATAAGCAAATGCTTCTTCCTACGAGTATAAGTGTTTTATGCCTCTCTTTAACAAAAGAAAGTATTTCCTCCAATGATTATCAACATACTCAAAACGTTTGGGAAAATTTTAACATCAAAAATTTAGGTGAATACTACGACTTGTACATTAAATTGGATGTGTTGCAGTTGGCTTGTGTTTCAAAATTTTTGGTCACTTTGATTGCAAAAGTTTTTTCTAGACTGCACATTTAAGTCAGCGGGCACATTTAATAGATTTTCCCATTAGGTGTGGCAAATATCATGAAAAATGATCAAAGAAACACTCGAAATATGCACAGCGAGACATGAAATTGTTTATAGAATGTGGAATTTGTGGAGGTATTTCTAAGATAACACGTTGGTATTCTTCGGGAAACAAGTACATGCAAAACTATCGCGAAGATGGCGTGTCTAAATACATTATGTATTTAGATAGAAATACACTGGTGTGCAAAACTTAAGCAACAAGTGGTTTTTCGGCCACAGCTCCCAACAAAGTATAAGACAAAGTATGAAATTGCAGTATAATATGCACGTAATTCGATAGAAAGATTATTTGCATGCAAAATTTCGAAATAAAACGTCAAAGGTGATGTAAGTGTACGTAAACCTTGTGGGTCAGCGCGCGCAGATCCAAACTGTAATAAAAGGATGAAGAGCACCGTATTTAAAGACATTCGCTGTAAGTGCAAGTGATTTGTTTTGTGGAACATGTCTTCAAGAAATTATTTAGACGACTTTATTCGAGGAAGAATGATTGGGAAGCTTGAGGAGGGGCGTAGTGTGACCAGTATCGCCGAAGAGTTCGGGATCAACAAAAGTGTTGTTTCTCGTGCTTGGAATGCCTTTAAAACTACTGGTACAGCTGTTCGGAAGGTTGGTGGTGGCCGTCCAAGGAAAACAACACCAAAAGATGACCGTTACATTGTCCTCCAGGCGAAAAGAAACCGTTTTCAGTCAGCGGGCGCAATATCTCAGCAACTGTGCACAGCCATAGGACGACAAGTATCAAGATTTACAGTGTCCAGAAGCCTCCACAAAGGTGGCTTATTTGCTAGACGTCCTGAACGCTGCATACCTTTAAAGTTTGCCATCGGTGGCACCGTTTAGAGTGGTGCAGAGAACACGAAACCTGGACACCTCATCAATGGAGTCGCGTCCTCTTCATAGATGAGAATCGTTTTAGTGCTACAAGCGATTCTCGACATCAGTTGATCTACAGAGAGGTGGGAGCTCAATTTCTTCCTAATAACATCGCGGAAAAAGATCGTTACGGTGGTCCTGGAGTTCTCGTTTGGGGTGGCATTATGATGAACGGGCGGACTGAGCTTCAGAACTTCGATCGAGGTTCTGTAACTGGAGACCGCTACTGCAATGAGGTAATCTTACCTCATGTGCGTCTGTTCCGAGGGGCCATTGGACCAGACTTCATATTTATGGATGACAATGACCGCCCACACCGTACTGCTAATGTTCAAGAGCTACTGGAAAGTGAAGATATCACACGAATAGACTGGCCAGCTTACTCTCCAGATCTAAATCCCATAGAGCATGTGTGGGATGATTTAGGGAGACGTCTTGCGACACGACAGTATCTTCCTGGTAACACCCATCAGCTGAAAGAAGCGTTAAAGGAGGAATGGAGACGTTTACCCCAAGAACTCCTGGATAATCTGGTGCTTAGCATGAAGAGACGATGCCAAGCAACAATTAGAGTAAGGGGTTGGTTAGTTGGGTTTTATGGCGCAAGGTCCAAATATGGACATGCTGCGCCAAGAATAATGTTTTCGAAGAATATATTTTTTTCATTTACTTATTTTGTTTTATTTTATTTTATATATATATGTTTCTTTTTTTAAAATCCCAAGCAACATTAAAATTTTGAAAAAAAGAATCAGTGTATATATAATCTTAATATCCATATATAATGGTAGAACATAAAATAAGATAAATGAAATGTATATATATAAAATTTTAAAATGTATAAATATAAATTATACAAAATTAGAAAAACCTATAGCTTTCAAATAAGCAAATAGGCTTCTGAGGGGTGGTTCTCCCACCAAATCAAACACAGTTAAAAGGTTTGTTTTGAAAAATTTAAAACGGAAGACGTTAAAAATAGGACATGAGATTAAAATATGATACACAGTAAATGCTTCATCACACGCTTCACACCATGGATTTAGTTCACTGAAAAATAAATGTCTGTGTGTGAAACGTGTGTGTCCGATACGAAGGCGAGTCAATCTTACATCTGCAGTTCGTAAAGGTAAAATTGATAATGAGATGAGGGATGAGAAAATAGTATGTAACTTGTATATTTGTTGATTAATAAATATATTTGTTGGGTTATACCAAGGCGGATGAGCGAAATGGTCTACAGATTCAATCCGAATATCACATAGGTCTGTGAGAAAAAGTTGTGATTTTGCTCGTGTGAGAAATGGTGGGATGCTTATTGGACGAGCATCATATAGTCTTTTAAGGGAGGCATTCAGAACCATGGAACGCAACGGATGATGAGGGGTTGATGTTATCTTAGCATAATAACCGAGAGACTGCTGCATTCGTCTCAGGTCTAACGGTAATTGATGACATATCACATATAGACTCTGGACGGGTGATGTGCGGAATGCCCCAGAACATATCCTCAAAGCAGAGTGATGAACTGTGTCCAGTCTTCGTAAAATAGAAGACCTAGCCGATCCATAAACAACACATCCGTAGTCAATGCGGGATAGAATCAATGACTGATAAATTCGAAGAAGTGATGTTCGATCTGCACTCCAACATGTATTTGACAACACCTTGAAGATGTTAAGCGATCGCTCACACTTCTTCCGCAAATGTAAAATATGCGGAAGAAAGGTTAATTTTCGGTTAAAGATTATTCCCAAAAATTTTATTTCATTGACTACTTGTATTGGAGAGTTGTTGATATTAATAACTGGATCATTGTGAAGGCTAGTCTTTCTACAGAAGTGGACACACTTACTCTTGCTTGATGATAAAGTATGGCTATTCTCGGCACACCATGCAGCCAGTTTATTAACTGCTGTTTGCAGTTGTCTCTCAATTAGTCGCATATTAGATCCCTCGCATAATATTTGCATGTCATCAACAAACAAATCACCATATACAGATGATGGAAGTTGATGAAGAATGTTACTGATGAAGAGAATAAAAAGTGTGACATTGAAAATAGAGCCCTGAGTAACACCCTCAGATTGTGTAAATGGATGTAAAATTTCCAATACGTACTTTAAAACCACGGGAGCATAAAAAATTCTGCATGAATATCGAAGATTACACCGAAAGCCAAAATCATATAGTAAACGGAGAGTTCCATATCGCCATGTACGGTCATACGCCTTCTCTATGTCGAAGAAAATGGAAACCAAGTGATTTCTCCGCACAAAAGCGTTGCGGATTTGAGTTTCCAAGTGTGTCATATTATCAAGAGTGGATCATCTTTACGGAAGCCACTCTGTATCTTATGAATACAATTAATGGTTTCTAGGACATAGATGAGACGGGCATTGACCATACGTCCGAGAGTCTTACATAAGCAACTCGTCAGAGCAATTGGTCGATAATTTGGACAGGAATCACTATTGCTTCTTTCCATCGAGATGGAAATTCATTTTCAGTCCAGATCCTATTGAACAGGTAAAGTAAGTTCGACAGGGAATCTGGACTTAAATGTAAAAGCATGAGATAACTGATTCCATCAGGTCCTGGACTGGTGTTATTGGCCTGTTGTAAAGCTTTCTTCAATTCAAACTTTCCAAATTCACAGTTGTACGGTAAGGCTTGTCGATGGTCGAAGCGAATTGGTACACGCTCAGCTCGAGTCTTAGTCCTCAAAAACGAAGGACTATAAAAGTTCAAGCTTGAGACGTTTGCAATGTCCGTAGGAGAAGAGTATATAGCAGCTCCGGATTTTAAGATAGGAATAGAAAATTCTCTATAAATTCCATTGGTTGCCTTCACCCTTCTCCACAACTGCTTACTGAAAGTTGAAGATTTTATTGAAGATAAATAGCGAGACCAGGATTCCTTTTGACTTCGACGACGAGCTCTTGCTCTCTTAAAGGCTATAAGATTCTCCGTTGTGGGATACCTCCTAAATATTCCCCATAACTTCCTCTGTTTTTTATAAATTTTTTGGCATTCTTTGTTCCACCAAGGTTTGCACCGCCTGTGTGGTGTAGAGGAACTCTTCGGTATTGAAGTATCAGCTGCATTCTTAATTGTTTCAGTGACTTTACAAACGGAGGTATCAATATCTTCGATCAAAACCATTTTAGCATCAACAACTGCCAATTGTGTGAATAATGTCCAATCTGCCCGACTGTACACGTAAGCAGGTAGATGTTGTTCTACACTATTACCTCCAGTCTGGGAGATGACCAGAGGAAAATGATCGCTATTATGCAGATTATTTCCTACATTTAAACTTTACAATGGCAGAAGTGAGGGAGAACTAATGGCAAGATCCAGAGAATGAAATATTCTCTTGGGTACATGGAAATATGTTTTCTCGTCGGTATTCAACAGAGACTGTTATCTGAAATAAGCCGCTCTATCTGCCGTCCGCGAGAATTAGTATCATCATTTCCCCACAAAGAACTATGGCCGTTAAAGTCACCCAACAGTAGAAATGGTGTTGGCAGTTGATCTATTAATGCATCCAGTTCCTCTTGGCAGATGACATGTGGTGGTAAATATAAACTACAGACAGTTAATAAGCATGTAGTATGAATTCTTACAGCAACTGCCTGCAGAATAGTTATTCAATGGATGGGCAGTGCTGGAGTAAGTATTAGATGTTAATATACAAACACCTCCAGACACTGTACCATTATAACCACAGTCTTTTCTAAAGCTGTTAAATCCACGCATGGAAAAGGTATTGCTGGACTTCAGGAATGTTTCCTGAAGCGCAACACATGCGGGATTGTAGGCTGAAATTATAGACTTGATGTCATCATGATGAAAACGCAAACTATGGCAGTTCCAAGAAACAAAGGAAGCTATTATTCAGTTTGAAGAGCTCCGTTCCCGGAGCTGAGTGGCATGTCATCTGACATCTACTCGAGCGATAGATCTTCGTCCGAGGGATGTAAAGAAACAGCATCAACCTACAGTTATAAGGCTTTACGGGTGGATATGGAGGGCCTAACATTGCCTTCTTTTGCAAATTTAAGTTTTAGGGCCTTCAAGGCCTTAGATTTAGCCATCGGAGCTTTTCTACGGGGAATGGTTGTGGAGGTCAATTTTGGCCTCATTACAGATGTAAGGGGTAACTTTATTGTTGAAAGTGAAAGAGCATCCGTTTGTGTACTAGCCGTTCTGGTGACCTTGGCGGCTACTGATGCATAGCTAATTCCTACTTGAGGTGTACGTGCTGTAACAGCACGTCTTGCCTCGGGATAAGAACAATTAATATTAAATTTAGTGGTTGTGATCTCCTTTTCCAGTATCCAGGTAGGACAACTTCTAGCGTAGGAGGGGTGGTCACCTTTACAGTTTACACACCTCTCCTTTGCAGTACATGACGAGCTGTCGTGGCCAAATGCTGCGCAGCGGGCGCAAGTCAGTTTGCCCCTGCAAGCCACTTTCGAGTAACCAAATCTCTGGCACTGGAAACAACGCAAAGGATTTGGTATAAATGGCCTGACGGATAGATGCATGTACGCAGCTTTAATATACTGCGGTCTGGCATCGCAAATGTCAGTACGAGATGTTTTGTATTGATAAATTGCCCATCCCGTCTGACAATGATGCGTTTTACAGCGCAGACCTTCTGATCTTTGAGATTTTCTAAGATCTCGTCCGCAGGCGTATTTAATAAATCCTTGGCGGATACCACACCACGTGAAAAATTAAGATTATTATGAGGTTGGACGGACACCTCAAGGTTAGCAAGCGTGTTCATGCTGCTTATCAGAGTAGCTTGAGCTTCTGAAGCAACTTCTACCATTATATCTCCGGAACGAAGTTTCCGTATGCTCTTCACTTCTCCACTATTTCCAGCAATTGCTTTTTGGATTAGGAAAGGGGATTCATTATCGAATGTACCCTCCTTCCTTTTCACAATATAAAATTTAGATTTTAGTAGTTTCCAGGTATGCTCCCGTGGGAGAGAAGAAAAAATAGACGTTTACATATTTAACATGGAAAATTCGGGACCTGACGGCACCGCCCACTACCGAGCCCAACAAGGGGATGCAGACCAGCTGCACCAGTGCTAGCCAGGTACTGTACGCTCACAGAACATCCCTGAGATGGCCTCCACCCTTAACGAGTCATCCAGCAGCTGTACCGATCGCTTGATCCATAAAGCCGATTGATTTTCTGAGGACCACAACACACCTCCCGTTTACCTGAAACAGAGGCCAAAGTAATGTGTTGGTCTCTGGTGGCCTCAATTACCAGGACCCTCCTTTCAAGGGACACGGGTCTCCACGCACGGCAAACACGTGGGTGATTTAGTCCTCAAGAGTAGCTAATAGCAACAGAGTGGTGAAAGCTACTCAAGGGGAGCCCTCAACATCTTACGAGGCAACCACAATGAGGGAGAAAAGGAAGAAAAAGCAGAAAATCAAAGGAGAGAAAAAATGAAAAAGAGTACAGATCACTGGGGTACCTCGGGATTGTGACACCCGTGTTTACCTAAAGAAGGTAAACCCCTGAGGGGGTATCTATGTCTTGATGCATAAGCCGATTAATATGCTGAGGACTACAGCATACCCCCCATCTACCGAAAGCAGAGGCCAAAGTATTATGTTGGTCTTTAGAGATCTGTTACCATTATCTTACTCACCATGGACACGGGTCTCGTGGTTGATTTAGTCCTCATTAGTAACTAGAAGGAAGATAAGAGCAACAGAATGGCGACAGCTACTTCAAGGGGAGTTCTCGAACTTTAGCAAGGCAACCACACCAAGGAGAGAAAAAAAAGAGAAATAACAGGAAAGAAAGCAAGTAAGAGGTCAAAGATCACTAAGGTACCTCGGGAATTGTGACACCCGTGTTTACTTAAAGTAAACCCCCTGAGATTGAAAGTGACAGACTGTGGGAGTACTAATCATTATATATACAGTGGTGGCCAAAATTGTGGATCCTTTTGGAAATTTTTATGTTGAACTTCGTATGCTTATAGAAAATGTTACGTTTCACAAAATGCAAAGTTGTATATTTATTATTTTAAAGAGAATTTATTACTAAATACAATAGAAAACACAAAATTCAATTATTTTTAAAACAGAAAAAGTTATATGTAGTTTAATAAAAATAAAAAATACAGTTATAAAGTTGTTTGTCTAGCTTTCCAGGCCAATCACTGTTCTTGTTCTGAGAACCAAGCAAATATTAGTAACTGCCACTAGAAACTGATATGTTTACACTTGAAACAATTCATTATTTTATTTGTTCTGTAGAAAGAGGGCATATTTCTTATACACTGCAATTAGAAGTAGGTATTTTTGTAAAAATTTTTAACATTTAGTCAAGTATCAGTGACATCAAATAAAAGAGTAGATTGGACACCTAGAAAGAGATATTGTGTTAGGAGAAAGTGGTCTTTCCTATGCTGAAATTGCAAGACAAGTGGGTGGTTCAGTGACTACATCTGGAGTCCGAAAGTTTTAGTTACTATATTAGGAGACAAATTCAATAAAAAACAAAAAAGGAAAAGGCCGAAAAAGGTGCACCATATCTATTGATGACAGAAGAATAAAAAGACTATGTATCAAAGATAGAAAAATGTCATCAGCGGCCATCAGAATGATGTTGATATTTCTGTCAGTTCAAGAACAATCAGGGAAAGATGTTGAACTCAGAGGTAGAATTCCACAAAAAAAGCCTTATCTTAATTTTCAGCAACGAAAAAAAATTGACTGCAGTGGGCAACGGAAGACATTAATTGGAAAGATGATCAGTGGTCATAACTTATATGGAGTGATGAAACTAAGTTATCGTTATTTGGTAGTGATAGGCGAAAATATGTAAGACGTAGAACAGAGAAGATCTGCATCCTGACTGCATTCAAGTAACTGTGAAGAACCCAGTCAACATTATGATTTGGTTATGCATGTCAGCAGATGGTATTGGTCACCTTCATGTTATTGATGGGACACTGAATGCCAGAAAATACATTGACACTATTCTAGAACCACAACTTCTACCTTCTATCAGAGATCTCTTTTCCAACAATGCTTCGTTTATTTTTCAGCAGGATTCTGCTCCTTGCAAAACGGCCAAAATATCAAAAGTGTGGTTTCGTACAAAGAGCATTAAATTGTTGTCATGGCCGGGAAACAGTCCTGACCCCAATCTTATCGAAAATTTGTGGCACCGTTTGAAAACTCTTGTCCAAATGTGAGACGCCTATCAAATAAAAGGGAACTAATTGAGGCTATAAATGTTTTCTGGCATCATATAATAACAATGAATTTTAAGAAAAGCTTATAACTCTTGTCAAGCTCAATGAAATGTCGATGTGACGCTGTAATCAAAAATAAAGGGTACTCCACAAAGTACTGATAACTCACTGCAATCATCACTATCTGATGTATACAACTATTATCATTTAACTTTTTGTATTCCAAATAATTGAATTTTGCATGTTGTATTGAATTTCAGTAATAAATTCTCTTTAAAATGATGTATACAAGTTTGCACTTTGTGAAACATAACGCTTTCTATAAGCATACATAGTTCAAAAACATAAAAATTTCGAAAAATATCCACAATTTTGGCCACTACTGTGTCTGGATGTATGTGTATATATATATATATATATATATATATATATATATATATATATATATATAAATATATATATATATATATATATATATACTGATATATTAAATGCTAGAGTACTTCCACTATTAATGGAGTGCATGATACACAAAGACTAACATTATTTGATGACAGTTAATAATTGTTAAATCAACCGTTGTTAATAAAGCTGTATGGCAAACACTACCTTATAAACAAAAAAATGTTAGTTTTATGTTCAAATTACTAATATTTGAATTAAACAGTTTTGATATATTTCACGTATTCTATTTTTAGCAGTTTTCCATTTAGTTTTTATAAATATACTGAATTACATAAATTTTTATACGGGGTATCAGAGTTTATTTTCAAGGGAATTACTACTCAAGGGCATACCAATGAATTAGATAACCGATTAAGAACATTCATAAAGAAGTTGCCAGCAAAATTTTGCTTTATTTGTGGCACTGAAATTTTTCACACATTATTCAAAATTCAGGGTTATCTGTGCAGTGAAGATTTCCCAACTTGAATTGTTATAATTTTAGTGATTTTCATAAAAAATAATCTTAATTTTAAAATTTATCTTCTATAAATTTGTAATTTTTTAATTAAATCACATAGTATAAAATCTTAAAAAAAATTTTTTTTAATTCATTTATCTTTAAAGAAATGTAACTTTTACACTTATGTAAATATTACTGAGTTTAAATATGTGTATCTTATTTTAGCAATTACAAAACTACTTCTAGCCTGTAAATCAATGTGGTAGAAAGATCACAAGGAATAATAAAATAGGACCATTTTTCTCCAATCTAAATTACAATGCATCACAAAGATATACCTATCATATAGGCTTCTAAATAAGAAAAAACTAAAAATGGGGAAATATTTTTATTTTTAAAACATTGATGTATAGGAAGTGGTAATAATAATGTACAAAAATTTAGATATACCATAGTCATTTCATACAGTTATTATAATCATTTTATAAGTCATATTTATACAAGTTAAAATTTAATAGCTAGAGTAAATTCAGCATATTTGTAACTTTATAAAAATTTTTTTGCCAAAACATAAATGTTATATATATACACATTTTATAACTTATAAATATTAAGAATGGTATCAGTAAAATTTTATTCTTATCTTGAAGCAATAAAACAATTTTATTTGCGGCTTTAAAATGCTAAAGAATGATTTCTATACGATTGTTTTCATTCGTTAAACAAATTTCACTTATATTTAAACAGAAGAAATTCAGTAATCGAATATTTTAAAACAAAAGCTGTTTAAAATTTAATCAATTCTTAGCTTATTGTATTAATTTTGTAGAAATAAATATTTACAATAGTAATACTTATTCATAATTTAATGAAAGTTATTTTCAATTATTATTGCATAAAGTAAATGACAGAAATAGCCAATGTTATTAATAAATTTTAAATCATTTTTCTCATGAACAAATACCCTAAATAATATTTGAAATATATGATTAATAAGGCCTAACACTTATGCCCATGTATAGATACACATACATGATATATATATATATATATATATATATCATGTATGTGTATCTATACATGGGCATAAGTGTTAGGCCTTATTAATCATATATATATAGTATTCTCAATAATTTTCCTTAATATTAATGTTCTTTTTAAAGATTTAATTTATAATTATTTACATAATAAATGTTAATTGAGTTCACCAATTATTTTAATACACAAGTGGATTGCACATTTTTATATTAACACTAAATTTTAATCAAACATGCTAAGGTACTACATGATACATTAAAATTTAAAAATAATGAATACAATTTGCATTTTTATCATGAATTTTTTAATGTAATTTGATTTTGAATAATGAATATAATTATATCATTCTATATATATATATATATATATATATAGTCAGATAATTATCAAGATAAAAATGTCCGAGAGAATATTTTATATAGATATAATTATCTATTAATTATTATAAAATCACAATTAAAGTAGTGTAGGACCATCTTTGGTAACCAACACAGTTTGGATTCTCCACAAAGAATCTATTTATAGCAGTAATGAATAGTGTTTAGAGGAATATTATACCATTTTTCAAGGAGATGTGAAAATTATGAGAGATGCTGGTCGAAGATATCAATTCCATATTAAATGCTTTATATTGATTCAACTACACTGAAGTCAAGAATGCAGGTTAAGGTAGATGTTTTTCAAACTTTTATACATCAAACATGATTGGTTAAATCCAGCTACTTTATAATATGAATAAATTCAACCTCCTGCTGTAAACAAACTTTCTATCATGATAGAGATAACTAAAATTTCTCTATACTTCTACCCAGTGATTCTTCCTTTCAGGGTTATAATTGTTTCGACAGCACACCAAAACTTAATTGCCCGCCCATGTCACATGAGAGATCCCTCTGCATGCCTTGTTATAAGGATGCAATCACAATCAAAAGCTTGTGTAGTGTCCTCCAAACTTGTACCTGAAATGTTATAAGGAAAATTATGAAAAACCATGTCAGACTATTGCTTTCTATTATTTATTAATCAACCAGGTTTCTT
Source organism: Latrodectus elegans (assembly GCA_030067965.1). Lineage (NCBI taxonomy): Eukaryota > Metazoa > Arthropoda > Arachnida > Araneae > Theridiidae > Latrodectus > Latrodectus elegans. Next base: position 78,985,839 of record CM057815.1, read on the forward strand.
TAGTGACATTACTATCCACAATGTGTGTTTTGCATTAATAACTAACAAGTGAATAGAGAAATTAAAAGTTCTTACTTAGCAACATGTGTAAAATTCAGAATTATATATATATTATATGAATTTACAAATTTGCAAAACAAATTGGGTAAGTAACCTAATTAAAATAGATTTATGCATTCAGTTTATTTACAATACCATATCCATAAGTTTATAATATACTTATTGGATTAAATAATTATTGGGTAGAAATTTACAAGATAAAAAATTATTTAAGACAATTAAAACATTCCATTTAAGTTTATGTTGTTTAAAATATGTTATATGAAGTCATTAATTTATATGTATGATAAAAATTTAAATTACAGATTAAATATACAGCAATACATATTTCTCAGATAAAATTTTAAAAAATTGAATTTTTTGTCAAAGCAAAGTTAACCTTAAGACCTCTCTGGAAGTGATCATTTTAAATTTAAAGAGGAAGACACTTTTAAGAGAATTTCTAGGTCCTGAAGCTTTATTCAGCAATATATTGATTTCCTTATAAGCAATTAAAATATTATGCTTGATAAAAAAAGAATTATTCTGTTAGTTTTTTTAAACACATAAAAAAGAATGTCATTTTAATCTTATAATATTTTGACTATTATATAACAAAATTCCTATAATTAAACACTTTGTTGCACTGTATAAAAATTTCCCAAAGTTTAAACAAATCAAAAATCTGCTTTTTTTAACAATCAAGAGCTATAAATTAGCCTTAAAAAATGCTATCAAAAACCGTTAATGAGTGTAGGAAAAAATATAAGTCACATTTGTGTACATAAATTTTAAAAATTATAAAACTATACTTCTGATATTTTATTGATTCAGAAAAACTAAAGAATAGATTTCTTTTACTTGAAATTTATTAAAATCAAGTAAAAATAGATATTTTTATTTGATTTTGCACTTGGATAACATGGAACAGTTATCACTTAATCAAATTACTCTAAAAGCATAGCATTCAGAGTAATATTGATTGCACGAGATTAAAATATAACAGGTTATATTTTATATAATTTAAAAATATGAATATCAATTTTTACATCATAATTCTCTAAAAGTAATTTAAATGAATAAAATGCATTTAATTTTCAAAATATCTTAAATATAATAGTGTGTACATTCCAAACATAATTATTTTAATTGTTTCTACAAATGTAACCAAATAAAATACAAAAGTAATTGTAAATGTTTGCACATTTATCAAAACTTTTAGTGATTAAACAGGAAAATGAAATAATTTATTAAAAATAAGTTATTCTAAAGTAAAAACAATTAAATATCTGATAAAGATGGGTTAACCAGACAAGAAATTACCTTATAATATTTTTATTTCATTCAATAAAAAATAAAACTAAATTTCAAAAGTCTTGATATAAAGATCTCTTTAACATATACTGAAATGTAAGTAAATTAATATTTATATATAATAAAAATTATAGAAGCAAAATAATTTTACCGCAAAAGCTGACATTAAATTACATAGCTTTTTCTATTTCATATCAATTCAAACTATTGCTCTCAAATTGATAAGCATATAAAACTTTTTTTCATTCTACAAAACGAAACAACGAATTAGATGTCAATTGACCTACAAAATTTTTGGATAAACATTTTATACTTATTTATATATATATATATATTTAGTTTTCTTTTCAGGCGCTTAATTAAATATACCTTTAATTTAGTCCAATATAGATATTAACTGCAATAATAGACATTTTTAAAAGACTATGTAAATGAGATACAATTATAAGTTTTACTTATTCATAAAACTTTGATAAAAATCATTTTATACATAATTTTTATAAAGGTTAAATAAAAGTGCTTTATATTGCTAATTAAACAAAGAATAATAGTATATTATGATGCTCTTGACATGCTTATGAAATTAATTTCTGCATCTTGTATAATCATCTAATCAGCAAAAAAGGTAAATTATTTTTAAATAAACAATATTTAAAAAATTTAAATATCATGCATTTAAAAGTAACTAAACTATTTGATCAAATATTTTTCTAAATATATACACTTTATAAAATTTAAAATTAGCATGCAAAAAATATTTTTTTAAATATACACACTTTTTAAGTAAATAAAAATAAAACACTCTAATACAATAAAAAAATACACTCAGAATTTAAATAAAATAATTACACCTTCTGCGAAATTTGGTACTCATCCCAATTAATTCAAAAAAGGATTTCAACAAATTTATTGAAACAATTTTCATTTGCAGCTATGCAAGCTTTATGAAACATATACACTGCAAGGTAAAATTTAAAATCTGTCTTAAGATTATACCTAGGTAAAGACGCTTTTACATGCCTCCACATATTTTCAGTTGTATTCATGTGACATCCAGTTTCTGGATCAACCAATGTCAACTTATGGTTGACTTTTAAATGTTCGAATACCTCCTCAGTTTAGCAGTCATAGCTCTTCCAACAGTCGGAATTCATGGAAGTGACTGGGAAAATCTAATCTTTATTAACTTGTATTAATGTTTCCGGTGTTCTATCGTGGACAGCAACTAAAAAAACTCTTACGAAATCCCTTCAACACCCCCAAATACTCACTGACAGTCATCTTTATGTCAATTATGATATTTTTGATTGCCAAATTTGGTCTCATCTATTTCAACAATTTTGCCCTTCCCCCTTATTTTTTCTGAATTAAGTTGAATGTAATTTAAAAGAGTTTCATTAATAAATTGCTTCCAATCGGCCAAAGTAGCTTTTGAGGAGGAATACTCTTAAATTTCGTAAGTAATATATAAAATTTCAAACAATTTTAATTTAGAATTTGAAAACCAAGAACCATGACAGATTTTTCAGGGTAGCATTGCTTTCCATCAATACTATTTTTATAAATAAAAGAAAAACTATTGGAATAGCCTTTCTTTGATTTAATCTTTATTTTTGATCTACATTTTCTACAATTCGCGTATTTTAATAAGCCTATTTCCATTAATAAATTAATTAATAATTGGAGATCTTGAGCCAATTGAATTTAAAAAATTTTATTAACAATTCCGGGTTTTCCAACTGTTGGCCTAGAGCTTGAAAAATTAAAAGAACCATCACTGGTTTCTTTAATTTTGGCTAAAATAATAAGTTAAAATTTCTCAACAACACTATGAGCATGAGACATTATGGAAATATAACAATAAATTAACAAAAATGTATAAGATAATAATAAATTAAATGAATAAGATCATAATAAATATTTATTGCTAAATAGTAGAGAAGCATATAGAGGGCAAAATGCGGCAAGTATAAGCGCCAAGAATGCGATAAAGTACCCTAGACTGGTTTTCCGGATCGGATTATATAGGTATGACGTGTTTAGTTTTACATGCGCGTTTTGTACGTAACCCTTGAAACTATTACAGAATAATCTTGAAGCATTGAGTTTCGATATTTGATTTTTGGTGTTTTTGTGTTGCTTGCGAAAATCAGTAAGTATGGATGAGGATATATTTACTTCACATTTTCGCGGAGTAAGTATGGAGAAATAATCATTAGGAAATCATAATAGAAGATTTTTAGATGCGATAAAAATGGTACATTCGCCGAAAAGTAATGATTCAGAGAGTGATGAAGATTAGGTGAGTAATTTTATTTTTCATTACAATTTTAGTCATATACTTAGAAACTAAAGTTTTTATAAAAATGAATGTTTCCATAAGTAAATAAATGTTTAAATTGTGTGTATTGCGTTTTTCATGTTAGTGTTTGAATGTGCCATGCATTTAAATTTCTCTAATGTGGGCGTAACTGCTCGTTATATTAAAATTCGAGTTTAAACAAAAAATGAAATTTGTTAATGTTCGAAATTTAGTTTTATTGCTTGGTTGCCACATTAGTAGTTAGCGCTACACTGATGTTTTTTTAAGTTGGGCGCCATTGCTCAGTATATTAATAATCAAATTCAAATTTAAAAAAATAAAAATTTTTAACACTCGAGAATTAGCTTTATTGCCCGGTTGGCACTGTAGTAGGTAGCGCTACACTGATGTTTTTTTTAAGGTGGGCGCCATTGCTCAATATATTAAAAATTTTGTTTCTATTTATTAGAATTTTAACTTCTACAGTATTTAGTTATAATGAAATATTCAAATTTTTAACATTTGGAATTCAGAAAAACGCGAGATTTGAAAGATGAAGTTCAAACGCGATCATTATTGGTTGACGGCAATTGCTGGTAGTGACGTAATTTAGGGTGGCGACAGAGCTGTAGAGAGCTTGGCTTGAAAATTTGTAATCGCGATAATCCCGTACTGGTCTGTCATCATTTGCCGAAGTGTGGAACAAAGAACAAAGAAAGTCTAAGTAATATTTAAATAACTGTAAAATTTATGTATAACACATGAAAAACGAATAGTGGCAACAAGAAAAGAACAGTAACTAAATCTGAACTTGGTAACACTACAATGTAAACAAAAAATGCCAGATTTGGCGAGAAATCATATATGGGGATACTGAACTTATACCCATCAGTGATACAGTCCACCCTAGAGACATTCGAGTAATAAAGTTAAATCAATAATATAAATTTTTATAAAAACTTAAGTTTCTAATCAACAAATATTAGAATTCTTGGTCTAATACATAAATTTTAAATGTTTTTAGACAATGCTTAATATATTACACAAAATATTCTATACAACAAAAAAATTAAAGTGAATTAAAAGCATTTAATTATAACTTCTTGAAGAGTCACAGGTACAAGAAAGACAAACACTTTATGGCATAAAAAAATTCTCCCATGATGTAATAGCAATGGTTACATCTCCATATTTACTCCACAAGATGTTAATCAAATTAACCTGACACGTGATTTACATCCTGAATAGAAGTTTTAACTGAAGATCAGGTGCCTTCAATGGTATTTGTTTGTGCACCTGCATCTAGGTCTTTAAACATCTAACTAGGATTAACTTAAATTTCAATCACATACGAAATTATCTAAAACATTAAGGGTCATGTACGGCAGACTTTTGATTTTCCATAAAATAGCAATTAAATTTTTTCAATGAACTACAGAGGAGAAGATAAAGAAGAATGCTTATTTAGTATTCTTTCTTAGTATTTCTTCTTCAGTATTAAGTTCATTTGTAAAAATAAGTTTTTATATTTTAGATCATACAACACTTAAAAATACAGAAAGTAAAAACAAATAATGCTGTAAAAAATAAGTCATACATCTATAGACTATACTTACATCGAAATATTGAATAAGTTTCATGCATTTTTTTTATTGATTTTCAAACACAAGATGAAAGACACCAAATCTATTCTTTATGTGTTACTTACTATAATTCCAAAATCATTTATGTTAAAATAAGCTTCTTATTTAAGTTCACGAAGCACTTAAAGCAATAGAAAAATAAATGCAAAATAAAGTTCAAGGATTAATTCATACATTAAAAGACAATACTTACATGAAAACATTGACTAAATTTCTTGCACTCTCGTTTATTGATCGGTATACAGAAGATGAAATAAAAAATCTATTCGATGTGATACTTACTATGATCTAAACATCATTTCTTTTAAGCAACCAAAGAATAATTTTCTAATTAATTGAATATTAAACAGAAAATTCAGAATAAGGAAGGACCAAAAACAACGTCCGAAATTCAAATATTCGTAAATATCATTTTCACGGTTAACAGTGAATACTTAACTGCGTGGTAGCAGTCTCAGAGTCTGCTACCACGTACGTGGCAGCAGACACTTCATAAATTTTATTTATAATTTAAATATAATTATATTTCAAGTATATTTTGATATTTATTAAACTCTTTGCTTTTATTGCACTATATCTTTATATCCATTAAATTTTCTTATCATAGAAAATAATTTTACGGAACAAATAGTAGTATTTTTATTTAAATTAATAAAATACAGTATTTTTCGTGTTCCTTTTTCCGTATCACACCCTGTAAAAGCTTTCTCAATGTCAACAAACAAAGCACTTGTCGACTGTTTGCTTATGAATGACTGTGAAATTTTTTCAACCACTCTCAGTAGTTGATGAGACGCTTAGAGAGCTTTTCTAAAGTCAAATTGATGCGGAATTAGTACCTTACAATTTTCTTCATGTTCTTGTAATTTTTGCTGGATAACTTTCTCAAAGATTTTTGGCAGTGAGGGCAGAAGGGATATCGGCCTGTAAGTGCTAGGCAGCGAAGAAGAACCAATGACAGAGTGAATACATGCCTGTTTCAAAGTAATCTTTGTAGTTACAATACGCTTGAATGAATGTAACAAGTGCAGAAGAGCCAATGCAGAATGAGTGCAACTAGAAGTTACAGTATATCGATACAGCGATAAATCGGTAAATCTATATAGCGATATATCCATCATTATCACCGATATAACGATACACACATATGAATCATTAAAGGTTGGGTGGGAGAATGGAAATGACACTTGGTTTAACTGGAAAATATAGAAGAAGGATACTCGGGAATATAAAGATCTCTTTAGGTTGGAGAGGGAGACATAATGAATTTCTATTGCGAAGTAAAATAAGCCTGTAAATGTGTTTCGTTTTGATCAATGACCAAGATAAATATTGGTCTGTGGTTTTGATTAATAAAATAAATGATTTTAGAAAATCAATAATAGCGGCTTATTTATTCAGTGATTTACTTTCTTAATGTACAAATTTAACTTTCAAACGTACAAATTTAACTTTCTTAAACATAATTATTTTAGAAAGAAAACAATTATGTTTTAAAAAGTTTAAATTATTTGGAAGTTTAAGACTTTATTTGAAATATTTGACTACATTTACATTTTAAATTCTGTATATTAATATGCCCTATTGTGTGTGTATTTTTTCACTTAAATGTTACTTTATATTTTTCATGTTCTATTCTTCAATTTATATCTTCCAACGTATATAAGCGCTTACTTAAGCGTTAATAAATATTTCTACAAGTTAACAAATTTATAAAATAATGAATTTTAAATATTTGTTGTTGTTGCTAATTTAGGGATTATCTAGTAGAGCTAGATCAGTGTTTCTCAACTGGATTTACTCCAAAAAATGGTAAAATATTTCAATACGTTCTATCGAACCGGTAAGTTATTCGACCCATTGGCACAATTTTACTACCTAAATAAATCATAAAAACAAAAATAACTTCTAAAGCATTTTATTTGTTATAACTCATGAATGTACATTCGACTTACTTGAAACAATGCGTCGAGAATAAAGCTAAGAAAACTTAACTAAAACTCTAATGTGAGTGGTGTATTTATTTTCTTAATTAATGTATTAGGATAAACAACAATGAATCAAAATGCAACTAGGGTAGGTAGATACAAAACAAGCAAAAAATCATTTACCAAATTAAAGGAAATAAAAACTAAAAAAGAAACAAGATAAAAATGTAACCAAACCTAAGACGTCATATATATATTCAGGGTTCAAATACTCAGCAGTACTCAAGGCAGACAAAGGCACACTAAGTGGTGCACTATGAGTATGGTTTTATGAAAGATGATTAAGTACATATATATAGTTGCCAGTTTGTTATCATTTTCATTTTTGAACACGTTATTTTCTAAACTTTTAACTATTATCATTGTAATGTAGATGCTATTTTAATATCGCTTGTTGGCTTTGGACTTTGGTTTTTAACACTTTGGATTTTGAACAGAGAGCTGGATATTTTGCAGACCAGTAAATATATCTTGCGGATCAGCAATTGAGAAGCACTGAGCTAGACAATCTCCATGAATCCGAAAACATCTAATGATTCTGAAAAAAAGATAAGGATCCGCAGAACATCATCCTAGCTAAAATTTAGGCACACCAAAATATGAGCAGATTTAAAAAAATATACTCAGAGTACTGTGCACAAATACATCAGCTATGCACAAATGGCACTCGAGGTATATTTTTTGACCCTGTTTAAAAATGAAAGCTTTACTTACTTTACTTTAGCCAGCGCCCGTTCTTGTCCTTTCGGCCATATGACGCCGAGCCTCTCAATAACGGCTGACGACATCGCCAGCTGGATGTAGGGCAAGTGCAGAGCACTACTTTAGATGGTCGTCATCCATCGTAGCATGGCCACATAGCGGGCAGGCTTCATCAGCAGCCAGGCCAAGCTGGTATAGTTTGGACGCCCAGAAAGTCGTGTCCAGTAGTAAGGCAAAAGTGGGCAACAGCCTCGGCTCTCTCATGGTGACTTGGGATCGGGACAGTGGTGGGGGTTTCCTATCGCTTCCTAATACTCTCCTCTCTTAGGCCGCATATGAAAACTCTTGTGTGGCCGCTCGAGAAGCGTGAAAAAGCAGTTTGGTTGAATATCAGTCTAAATTGGAAAGATGCCACAGGATATTTTGCAAAATACCAAAAATGAGTGGGAGAGTTTTTTGACAGATTGTTCAATTTTGGTTTTAGCTAGGCGAGGAATCTCGCAGAAAGTGAGCTTCCCATAATAACTAACATTCTTCATAGCAGCGGATTTGGCCAAGGAGTCAGTTATTTCATTCCATTCAACTCCACTGTGTGAAGGAACCCACTGAAAATGCATGGTATTAATGAATGAAAAAGTCTATCAAGTAGATTTAAAATATCTAGGTCAGTCACATCTCCAACGGCACTCTAATTAGATAGGTGCTGAATAAAAGCTTGACTTCAGTCAAGATCCAAATGTCTTTGAATTCTAAATATTTTATTCATTTATATTGTTAAGAAAAGATATTAAACCATTCATGTTTTCAAAATGCAAGTTTTTCATGAAAACTGATTCACAAAATTTCATCCATTACGTCTTTATTTTCGCTGTAGGATACGTCCTAGTTAAGAGGGACATGAACCAATGGATCATGAACGCACAAATACCCTCACATTGGACTTGTTTTAAATAAGAGAATTATGGTTATTCCTTAATTTAATTATCTTCTTTATGAAGCTAAATAGCTTCTCAAATAAAAAATGAGTTAAAATATAATGCATTATTTTAATGGAAGCTATAAGAAGTGCTTTTGATTTTGTTATTAATATTTTTAAAGGAAAAGTCTTTATTAAAATTTCGAAATATCTGGATTTAATCTAGAATGTCTGAGTGGACTCAGATCTAGTTAATAAATGTCAGTTTCACTTGTTTTTTCACTTCCGCTTTCATTTTCAAGTATTGATATGAAATATCTTAGAAGTCGATATCAATCAACAAAGTTCAAATCTTGCTATCTTTAAACAAATGCTCCATATCAATTGAGTGTCATAAATGGGAATGAAAAAGGAGGAAGATAGCTTATCATGAAGCAAATCATGATTTTTATATTAATTAAATGAAGCAAGGAACGATAAAACACAGATTATGATAACACTTGCTGTTTCAGTGCTCACTTAATGTTAAAAAAAAGATTCTAATCCGCTTGGCACTGGAACTGTAGATGTATTTATATTAGTACAATCTCACTAAATTTCATTTTTCAATAAATAGAAATTTGCTTCGAAGTCATTTTGATAACATTTTTTAACTTGGAAACATTTTTGTCTGATGTTCACAAAAACATTTCTTACAGAAAAGCATTTTTCTTTACAGATAACTATGAATGCTGTTTTTGTTGTTCTGTGCGTGTTTATGATAAATGTCTCCTCTTCTACGGCAACTAAAAATGCTTCAGTAACTTATGATCCCCTTAACGGAAAATTTTCCATCCATGATTTCATTGCAGATAATTCTGTGGCCTACGGCACTTTTACTGATGAAATATTTAAAACTGCAAGTATAAAAACTATACTAATATTACTGTCTCACAAATTCAAATAGAAATTTGGGTATTCTTTTAATCCAATTTTCTTTCAGGAAACTAACTCTCAGATAGATTCGTTACTTATGTTATAAAATTAGAGTTCAATATTTTTCGTTTTATTTTGAATTATTTCATAAGTTGATAGAAATTATCCTAAAATTCTATTGCATAAAGATTAAAAAAAGTGATATTTTGATAAAACAGTCTTTATCAAAATAATTTTTTTAATAGTTTTATTCAAAACTTTTTATTATTATTTTCGTTATGAATTTATTTAAATCACACATTAATGAATTTCATGAAGTTCATTTTTATTGGCTTTCAATTAATGAAAGTCTGTAATTTCTGTTAAATATATGTGTATGCAATTATTATTTTTATAGAACTCATTTCAGATTCTAATAATTGTTATTCTTATTTCTTCCATAACAATCGTTTTCCTTAAATGAGCTACACGAGGTTTATTATAGAATACGTGTATTATTGCGATCATATTACAATAGATTTCATCAATTTTATTGAGTAAATTTTAATAATATCGCGGACAGGTGTATTAAATATGATTTAAGTATCGAGTATGTATTCAATGTTAATCGTATATTTTATTCAATTCCATATGCAATTTAAAAAAAAATGTAGCAAATTTTATTACAGCGTAAAAATTTTCTTTAGTGTATTTCTTTATTTAAGAATATATGAAATAAATATGAATTCTACTGATATATAAGTATAGTATGGTAACATTAATTTTATAACTTTTAATTATTTTATATAATAATGTTAATGTTACTTATTTCAGTAAACTCCAGTTGTTTAAATTCATCAAATACATGAAATTTTCGATGAAAAAATTATATCTTTGCACAATTTGCGTAATAAAAATTTCCAAATTGATTTTACCGGAAAACTATATTTCATTTATCACCTTTTATGTTTTTATTTATTTATTATTTTTATCAAAACAAATATATGTTATTTTTTGGGCTTTTTATTTTATTTTTCGACATTTTATTTTCTTTATTATCATCATGTTGAATCAATATTTTTTTTAATCTTTTAATGTTTTACATATGCATATTTTCATGTGTTACAGTTTCTCTATGCATATTTTCAAAATTTACAGGGGACATAATTGGAAATCTAAAGAAAATTTTAATCCTGTTTTATTAATTTATTCAATTTAAAAAATATGTGTTAGAAGTCTTAAGCGTATGCATTTTCATTACTCAAAATTTATACTTTCAAAAGTACATATATAGTTTGCATAAAACAAGGATTTCTATAATATTGAAAAGAACATCTTATAAACTTTTTAATTAAATTATATTCTAAAAGGAATATGGTTTATATACAACATTATTGCTGCAAGCATTGGTCCAGATATCATACTACATACTTTTATCGTTGATTTGAAACAGAAGTGATTAATAATAGCCTACAATAAATTTACTATTAATATTTACCTAAATTTACTTCTAATAATATATTTGTTCTATATGTAATGTCATTTTCACACATTTTTTTCCCTCATAGGTGGGCTTATTTAGAAGTAAAAAGTGATGAAAAATTTCCAGATAACTTCCAAGTTTATGCCGCTGGTGTCGTTGAAGGATATTTAACTGGTTATTTGCTGAAGAAGCATTATTCTAATATTATTGATGGCTACTGTGATGGGGAAGAATCATATTGTCAACGTTTACAAGATTTCTTACAAAAAAACATGAACTTCATACATTCCAATATTGGTCGTAGAAACTTTAATGTATATTGGCATCAAGTAAGTGAAATATTATACCTGTAAATTGTTATCTACAAAATTTCCAGTATTAATTCATTTTTAATGTCAAAATGTGCACTAAAATTAACTATAATGATAAATGGCCAAACTACAACAAAAATGGTAGATATATGATGGACTTCTCCTTTTTGTAATTTGTTCAATTTATCAGTAAAATTATTCTTTAGTTAAATTAGGGCTGATATTATGATTAAAAATAATGTTTACATTATTGTTTTATTGAAGATTGAGAATGTGTGGTAATCTTTATATAACTTTGAATATACCTAACGTATTTGTACTTCTATAAACAATTTGTGCAAATAGCTTAGTGCTGCCTAATGAGAATAAGTTTGGAATTGTCAATCTGATTAGGACTATGAAAATATAAATAGGATTTTAAATGACTCTGAAACTTTGATTAGGTTAGTTGGTTGGTTGGGTTTTATGGATCAAAGTCCAAAAACAGACACGCTGCGCCAAGAATAAAGTTTTTGAAGAACATATTTTATTTATTTTGGAAACCCAAGCAATATTAAAACTTTAAAAAACAAAAATCAGTGTATATATATATATATTAAAATCTAATTATAAATTATTAAAGGAAAATCATAAATCATAATATATTTAATTATAAATTTTATTACACAAATTATAGATAATATAAAACATCTATTGCTCTCAAAAAGGCAAATAGGCTCCTGTGGGGTGGTTCTCCAAGCAAATCAAACAAAGTTAAAATATCACAATTAAAAAGAGTAAACGATATTGGTTAAAATATGGACGTAAAGTCAAAATATGATATACAGTGAATGGTTCACCACACGTTTCACACCATGGATTTAATTCACTCAGAAACAAACGTCAGAGTGTCAAAAAAGTGTGTCTGATACGAAGGCGAGTTAATCTTACATCAGCACTTCGTATCGGTAAAACTGTTAATGAGGTGATGTATGGAAATATCGCATTCAATTTATTGTTCACCGGCATATTCCATGACACTTGCCAGAGGGAATATATTAACATTTTAAAATTTTTCTCACATCAGACAAAGGAACTGATGGCAGAGTTGGGCCACATGCAGATTTAGCAGCTACATCAGACCGCTCATCACCATAAAGACCTACGTGACCAGGGATCCAACAGAATATAATATCATACTTCTTGCAAGCAAGGGAATCCTATGCTCGGAAAATTTTTGACACAATGGGATGACAATCAAAATTACTATTCCGCAAAGCTTCTAAAACACTCAAACTGTTAGTGTACACACAGTATTTAAAGATATCACTTCTATTCATCTGCTGAGAAGAGCTTGGTAAATAGCAATTGTTTCAGCAGAGAAAATGGAACAGGATGGATGAATGCTGTATAGCTAAGAGTTTTGTTTTCAATAACTACAGCACAACCAACATGTCCTGCAGATTTTGATCCATCAGTGAAAACTGGTGTATAAGTGATATACTGACAGCTGTGTGATGAAAAAAGCTGCTGGAAAATAGTAATTGTTGTGTCGGATTTTTTATAATGAGCAAAAGGATTGATGATTTTAATCTGTGGATCATAACAAGGTGGATGTAATAGAAGGCCCATTTTGTCAAAACAGATATAACATAGGTCTGAATATAATAGAATAGACTTTGTCATAGTGAGGAAAGATAGGATGCTATACGTACGAGCATCATATAGCCTAATAAATGCAGGTGTAGTAGTCATGGCACGTAATGGATGATGGGGGTTTCTCATAATTTTTCCATAATAATTGAGAGACAGCTGCATCCGTCTCAGATCTAATGGTAGTTGATGACAAATTGTATGTAGACTCTGGACGGGTGATGTGCGGAATGCGCCCGAACATATTCTCAAAGCAGAGTGATGTATTGTAACCAGTCTGCGTAAAACGGAAGACCTAGCAGATCCATACACTACACACCCACAGTCAATACGAGATAAAATTAATGATTGGTAGACACGAAGTAGTGCCGTGCGATCAGCACCCCAAGATGTGTTAGAAGGTACTTTAAGGACAATAAGCGATCGCTCGCGCTACTTCCGCAAATGAATCACATGTGGAAGAAAATTTAGTTTTCGGTCAAAAATTAAACCCAAAAATTTTAGCTCGTTTACAACAGGAATAGGTGTATTGTTTATGTGGATAGTAAGATCATTATGCATGCTAGTCTTCCTGCAGAAATTTATAAATTTACTCTTGAGAGGAGATAATGTATGGCCATTCTCTGCATACCATGCAGCCAGTTCATTAACATTTGTTTGTAGTTGTCTCTCAATTAATCGCATATTAAACCCCTCACATGAGATTTGCAGGTCATCAACATAAAGCATAACATAAACAGAAAATGCTGAGTGAGATTTGATGAAGAATGAAACTGATGTACAAATTAAAAAGGGTGACACTTAAAATAGAGCCTTGGGGTACACCTTCGGCTTGGATAAAAGTATTGAAAAAAACTGCCCAATACGAACTTTAAAAATATGGTAGCGTAAAATTTCTTTTAGGAATATTGAAAGATTACCCCGAAAGCCAAAATCATATAATGAACAGAGAATTCCATATCACCATGTACGGTCATATGCCTTCTCGATGTCAAAGAAAATGGAAACTAGATGGTTCCTCCGCTTAAAAATGTTTTGGATTTGTATAATATGTGATATTATCAAGAGTGGATCTTCCTTTACGGAAGCCACTCTGATTGATATGTATACATTTATTTTTTCTAAGACATATAGGAGACGGGCGTTGACCATACGTTCAACAGCCTTACATAAACAACTCGTCAGAGCTATTCGTCAGTAATTTAAAGGTATAGAAGGATCTTTACCACTCTTAAGGATCGGATCATTATTGATTCGCTCCAAAGTGATGGAAATTTGTTTTCAGTCTAGATCCAATTGAACAAAAGTAGCAAGTTCAAAATGCAATCTGGACATATATTTCGAAGCATTTAATAGCTGATTTTATTAGGTCCTCGACTAGTAGAACTAGCGTGCTGTAATGCTGTTATGGTGTTCATTCAGTACGACTCTTTGTCCTTAAAAACGAAGGACTATAAAAGTCATTGCTTGTGACGTTAGCAAAGGTCTTACCAAGGACGTTAGCAATGTTTTTAAAAGAAGAGTATACAGCAACTCCAGATTTTAAGATAGGAATAGAATATTCCTTATGCATTCCATTGGCTGCCTTCACTTTTCTCCATAATTTCTTACTGGACGTGGAAGAAGTTATTGATGATACATAGCGAGACCAAGATTCTATCTGACTTCGACGATCTCTGCGAGCTAATGCTTTTGCTCTCTTAAAGGTGATGAGATTCTCCGTGGTGGAGTACCTCCTAAATAACCCTCATAACTTCCTTTGCTTTTTATATGCTTCTTGGCATTCTTTGTTCCACCAAGGTTTGCGACGGCTGTTAGGTGTGGGGGAACTCTTAGCTATTGATGCATCAGGTGCATTCTTAATTGTTTTAGTAACTTTACAAACGGTGATATTAATATTTTCGATTGAAACCATTTTATCATCAACGACTGCCAATGGTGAAAATAATGTCCAATCTGCCCGACTGTTCACGTAAGTAGGTAAGTGTTGTCTTGCATTACTATCTCCAGTTTGGCAGATGACGAGAGGAAAATGATTGCTGTTGTGCATATTATTTCCTATGCTTAAATTTAACAATTGCAGAAGTGAGGAAGAACGAATGGCTAGATCGGGAGAAGGAAATGTTCTTGTGGGTATGTAAAATATGTTTTCTCGTTGGTATTCGGCAGACAGAGACTGTTATCTGAAATAAACTGCTCTGTCTGCCGACCGCGAGAATTAGTATCATCATTTCCCCACAAAGAACTATGGCCGTTAAAGTCACCTAACAGCTGATATACTAATGCATCGAATTCCTCTTGGAGGATGACATCATGTAGTGGTAAATATAAACTACAGACTTTTAATAAGCATGAAGTATGAATTTTTACAGCCACACCCTGTAGAGTAGTATTCAATTTATGGGCAATGCGAGGGAAATTTTTGGATGTTAATATAGAAAGACCTCCAACACTGCACTATTGTCACTATTGTCTTTTCTTAAGCTTTTAAACCCACGTATGGAAAAATAATTTCTGGACTTCAGGAATAATTCCTGAGGTGCAATATATGAGGTGTTATAGGCTGAAATTATAGACTTGATGTCCTCATGATGAGAACGCAAACCATGGCAGTTCCAAGAAACAAAGGAAGTTATTATTTTGTCTGAAAAGCTCCTTACCCGGAGCTGGAATTCATGTCATCTAGCAACTCATCGAATGATAGTTCGCCATCCGAGGGATGTAGAGAGCCTGATTCATCTTCCAGGATCATGGCTTTTCGTGTGGATAGGGAGAGTTTTCTTAAACCCTGTTTTGCAGATCTAAGTTTAAAGGCATTCATGGTTTTTGTTTTTGACGAAGGAACTTTTCTTTTGTTTTCAGGTGATTTTGGTCTTTGCGTAGTAGAGTGGGGTAATCTTACAAGGGGAAGTGAAAATGTATCTATTTGTGTGCTACAGGATTTATATTCCTTTCTAGCGATGGTTGCATAGCCGACTCCAACTTTTGGAGTGCGAGAAGTAACTATAAGTTTAGTCTCAGGATACGAACATTTGTTATTTATTTTAATCGTGGTGATCTCTTTCTCTAGATGTCATTGCGAACAGATTCGAGAGTAGGAGGGGTGATCACCATGACAGTTGACACACCTCTCCTTGGCAGTGCAGTTTGAACTATCATGGCCTATCACCTCACAACGTGCGCAGTATGCCTCTGCAATCATTCTTGGA
This sequence comes from Latrodectus elegans, assembly GCA_030067965.1. Taxonomy (NCBI): domain Eukaryota; kingdom Metazoa; phylum Arthropoda; class Arachnida; order Araneae; family Theridiidae; genus Latrodectus; species Latrodectus elegans. The sequence goes on from CM057815.1 coordinate 79,002,272, forward strand.
GTGTCCACAAGGATCCACTGAAGCTTCTCAGGGGATTTGGAATGTATGGTCGTATGGACAGATTCATGTAGGGAGCTTTACTATGCTGTGGAAGGTCAGGGGTTCGAAAAGTCAGAATGAGATGTTTAGTTTCGATACATTTTCTTCCTCTTCTGACTGTGATGCGTTCAATACCACAGACCTTTTCATTCAGCAGGTTCTCCAGAATATCATCCGTTGGCGTACTTAACAAGTCACTGGATGACACGACACCACGTCAGAAATTTAAAATTCTTCGAAGCGAGAAAGTTATTTCTATATTGGCCAGTAATTTCATGTTTTGAATTACCGCAGCTTGTTTTTTTGATGCAACCTCTACTAGAAGGTCACTAAAGCGTATTTTCTGTATTTTTTTCACTTCTCCAACAAAGTTCGATATTTTCTTATATATTGCGAATGGAGACACCGAAGATAAGTTGCCTTCAATTCTTTTTACCAAAATAAGTTATATTTTTTGCATCAAAATTGCGCTTCCGTAACAGAAAAGAATTTTGTTTTTCCATACATAACTTTTAAAATTTCGGGACCTGATCGCACCACCCATCATCGAGTCCAACAAGGGGATGCAAACCAGCAGCACCAGTGCTAGCCAGGTTCTATATGCTCATAGTACATTCCTGAGATCGCCTCCACCGTTAACGAATCATCCAGTAGATGTAACGATCGCTTGTTCTATAAAGCCTATTTATATGCAGAGGACCACAACACACCTCCTGTCTACCTGAAGCAGAGGCCAAAGTAATGTGTTGGTCTGTGGATGCCTCAATTACCAGGCCCCTCCTTTACAGATACACGGGTCTCCATGCAAAGCAAACACGTGGGTGATTTAGTCCTCAAGAGTAGCTGAATGCGTTCCGCAAGGCTACATTTTAAGTGTCACCATTTTTATTGATTCATTACTATTATCTTGCATCAGTTACCACCATCTGTAAATGGTACACTTTACGTTGATGACCAGCAAATATCATGTCAGGGGACAAATATGCGGTTAATTGAGAGACAACTGCAAACAGCAGTTAATAAACTTGCTGCATGACTGAGAATGGCCATACCTTATCACCAAGCAACAGTAAATGTGTCCACTTCTGTAGAAAGACTAGCCTGCATAATGATCCAGTTATTAATATCAACAACACTCCAATACAAGTAGTCAATGAAATAAAATTTCTGGGATTAATCTTTGACCGAAAATTAACCTTTCTTCCGCATATTTTACATTTGAGGAAGAAGTGTAAGCGATCGCTTAATATCCTCAAGTTGTTGTCAAATACATCTTGGGGTGCAGATCGCACATCACTTCTTCGAATTTATCAGTCATTGATTTTATCCCGCATTGACTACGGATGTGTTGTTTATGGATCGGCTAGATCTTCTGTTTTACGAAGACTGGACACAGTTCATCACTCTGCTTTGAGGATATGTTCTGGTGCATTCCGCACATCACCCGTCTAGAGTCTATACATGATATGTCATCAACTACCTTTATACCTGAGACGAATGCAGCAGTCTCTCAGTTATTATGCTAACATCATGCCAGTCCCTGACCATCCATACGTTCCATGATACCTAATGCCTCTCTTAAAAGACTGTTTGATGCTCGTCCATTGAGCATCCCACCTTTTCTCTCACGAGCCAAATCACATCTGTGGCTTACAGACCTACGTGATGTTTGGATAGAATCTATTGATCAAAATCTATATTGACCTTGGTATGAACCAACAAATACCTTTATAAATACCTTTACCCAATTCAGTAAATTCGACAAAACACCTATTGTTTTTCAACAGTTATACTATTCTCATCGCTGTCAGTACCAATCTTACAAATCTGTATTTACGGATGGATTTAAATCCGCAAGACATGTTGGCTGTGGATTTTTTTATCAATAATACGTCTTTTAGCTACAGCCTACATTCATCCTGCTCCATCTTTACTGCTGAAGCAACAGCAATCTGCTACGTGCTTCAGCATGTGAATACAGATGATTGTTATAAATTTTGTATATATATATACTGACAGCATGAGTATTATTGAAGCCTTGTATAACAATAGTGTTACCTGTCATCCTGTTGTGTCGAGAATTTTCAAAGCATTGGGTACCCTTGCTGGCAAGGGAAAAGAAATTGTATTTTGTTGGATACCAAGCCACATGGGTCTTGAAGGAAACGAGAGAGCAGATGCAGCAGCAAAGACTGCATTGTATCCAATCTTACCATCGGTTCCTCTCAGATGTGAGAAAGGTTATAAAGTTATATATATATATATATATATATATATATATATATATATATATATATATATATATATATATATATATATATATATACATATAAAGTTTGTTGCAAAGTATGACTTTGAGTTTGATAACTTTAAGAATCTATGATGCACATTTTTTTGCTAGGTGGCACTGACTTTGGAGCAATTTCATGGTTTAGAAGATGGATACAAAAATGTAACTAGCGGACCTTCGATTGATGTGGATATTATGGGCTTATTGTAAGCTCCTAAATTATACATTTTACTATCCATTTAATAGCTATTTTTGTTCCAATAAGTAAATGTTTATCTAGCTAAATAACAAACAATTAATAAACTAAAATGTAAGAATTTTTGAATTTTGTCATTAAATCCCAATTACAATTAGAAAGTTATTTCTAAATTACTATATCAAAATTCTAATGAAATGAAAATAATTCGATTCAATATGTCCCTTGAATTATTATTATGCAAGAAAATGTATTCTTATGCTATATTTCATTTTTTAAACTTATTTTTGGTAACATGATTGTTTAACTATCGATATTTAAATTTATAGTTTGTATTATTATTTTAATTTATTTTGATATACATTGCATAAATAATATGGATGTATGTTATTTTCTATTGAAAAGTGTAAAATCTTCTCTAATTTCAGGATTTTAAAATAACATGTATAATTTTTCCGTAATAACTCGAAGATTGTCGAATTAAATTTTTAAGAATTTTTCTAAATAGGGGGAGGGGAAAAACTTAATAAAAAATATTACTATGTTAAGTTTAAAAATAAATTTCAAATTTAGATATTTAAGTAAAGTGAGTATTATTATCAATTTTAAAATTAATTTACAATTATAAAGATATTTTTTGTATCGACTAATCATATATTTAATATAATAAGATTATTTAGTATTGAATTAATTAAACAGTTTTTTGTTAAGCTACATTATGGAATAAATAAGTATTAATATCAATAAACGAAATAAATATCTTTGAAAACATAATTGAAAATTATTAAATTTATTGAATAAAATTCGCGTATTATTAAGAACTGTTCCGTCTCGCAATATTAACAACAGCGCCACTATCTTAGTGTGGCGAAAGTATGTAAACAGGCCGAAGCAAAAACGCTCCCTGACAAAGCTGGTAAAATTACTTTCACTTTGTGTCACCCGACTGGACAGGTGATTAATAGCATTTCTATATTGAAAATAAAATAAATAATGACGAGTACTTCTTGACTCAATTTAAACATACAGTCCACAAATACAGCGAGAAAAATTACGTTCGTTAAAGAACAGGAACCAACTTAAGCTACTTTGATCGTTGTGTGATTCTTAAAAATGTTTGGCAACTTCTTTTTTAAGGAAGTTTTCTTTTAAAAATGTACTATTACTTATTTTGTGTAAAAAAAAAAGTATTATTTATGTAAGAACTTTTTAAGAATTAGGAATCATGTTTTTAATAATTATTGGGGAATCTACATTTTATAGAATGATAGATTTATGAAAGAGTTTTTTGTTCAGTGTATATAAAATGTTTTCTTAGCTTGATGTATTTATGTTGTATTGGAATAATGAGAATATTAAAATTAAAATGAGTTGGTAATAAGGCTAAAATAATGTACTTTTAAATTAAAATAATTTTTCAGATTATTGAATATCCTGGGAGATTTATCAGACTTGGAAGTCGTGTTAAAGAAAAATGAAGCAGAGAGAGTTTTGGGGAGTGGGCATTGTTCGGGACTGATTAAAGTTCTTCCCGACAATGAAGACATTTATTCTTCTCAAGTAACATGGCACAATTATAATTCAATGTTACGTATCTTAAAAAAATACAGTTTGAAAGTTCACACTACAATGACTGAAGGTAGATAATTTTTAAACCAAACTTAATATTGTTGTAAAATTTTATTCACATAAAAATATTATCTACAAAAATAAACAATTTATTAGCGGCAATATTATATGAAAGAATATATTTATAGGCTCTCCAATAGTGCCTGGTCACACTTCTACTTTTTCCTCACAACCTGGTGTCATATTTTCTCAAGATGATTTCTACCTAATTTCTTCAGGCTTAGTGAGTTTTTATTTCATAGAATATACTCTCTCTCTCTTCTTTTTATATTTTACCAGTACATTTATGAAAATTTTGAGAATTGTCAGTTATTTAACACCGAATGTTTGTTTAAATGTAAAATTTTAAAGAATGTCAATTGTTCGATTTTTAAAATTAATATTTGTATCCGTGTCTTAGATCTTGTTTTATTTTAAGTATTCTAATGTTTTTTTAAAATGTAAAGAAATTTAAATTCAGGGGAACATATCAACTTAAATGATACATTTTCAATTACTTATTTTTTTTTTTTTTTATCTAACCACATAGTTCACTTCATATATTTGGCGAATTGTCCTTTAATGTTCAAGTTTTAAGTTGCAAACATATGATTGATGTTTGCAGTCTACGACAGTTATTATCGGAACAAATATTAATTATATTTTTCAAAATCAGAAAATTTTGATAATGTTTAAATAAATTACAATATTTTCTTCTAAAATGAAAATGCGCATTCAGTTATTACACTATGTCTATGCTTTTGTTTTGTGTATCAGTTTAAGTTATCACACTAAAAATGTTCAATATTAATATTAGTCTCTCGAGAATTTATGGACCTTTTGTTTGAAAAAAATTAAAGTTTTTGTAATTAATTTCCAATATTAAGTGCTTGGAACTGAAAACTTTAATCTTATAAATACTTTGCATATAGGTTATTTTTGAAACTACTTTATCAAATGGAAATGCATCATTATGGAAATATGTTGTCCCAGAGACTATTTTGGAATGGCAGCGAAACATTATTGCCAATCGTTTGGCAAAAGATGGAGCACAATGGGTACAACTATTTACCATTTTGAACAGCGGAACGTAAGTAATTGCTTGAAATTATTGTTTTACAAATGATAAAGTAATTTAGAAGAGAAAATTGTAAAACTGAACAAATTTTAAATAAGTTCAGTGATTTAATATTGTATATATACATATGTCTGGTAAGATTAGTTCTTGGAAATGTTAGATGACTGTTGTCTTGATGCATTGTCTTTCATTAAATATATATTTACATTAATCTGGTAAAGGTGTGATATACACCCCCTCCCGCTCGAGAGATTCCTTATCAAATCTAGCGTCTTTTATTTTGATTTTAGTGTTGCCAATTTGAGTTTCTTTTCTTTTTTTTTTTTTTTTTTTTTTTTTTTTTTTTTTGCCAGGTTTGATTTTTTTTCTCTTGTTTTACGTCATTTTTTGCATCCTATATGTTTTTTGAAGTGTGCAACAGCATTTGAATTTTTAGTTCAGCTTTTCAACTGAGAGGACTTTGGGAAATTTCCCGTTCCAAAAAACATGCGTTTAGGTTTGCGTGAAAAAAATCGCAAATGCACCAATTGGGGAATATATCCTACTAGTTCCATAAAATATAATACTATAAGATTTTGCTTTTTAGCTATATAGAGCGAAAATGATATGTCAGTAACTTTATTTTTCTTTATTTCAGTTATAATAACCAATGGACAGTGCTAGATTATAACAAATTTACTCCAGGAAAACCTTTACAAGATGGTTTACTTCATGTTCTTGAGCAACTTCCGTAAGCTATATGATTAACTTTTTTCTATTTTTCACAAAATAATTAAATATTAATTATCTTCGTTTATATTAAATACGCATGACCAAAAATATATAAAGGATATATATATATATATATATATATATATATATATATATATATATATATATATATATATATATATATATTTAAATAAATAGTGCATTTCGCTTACATAATTTCTAATTTATCTAACACTCTATTATTATTTACATTGTTTCAGAATTCAGCTAGACAAAATTAAAGAAGTTCATTTATTGCTTCATATTAAATCGTTTTATCATAAAAATATTATCTCTTAACATAATGATATTGGTAAATTTATAAATGTGTAATCGGTGATATTAGTTACTATGTACTCTTATCACATGTATCATATATGTATGTCCAAGTTTAAATTTGTTAAAATTATCATATTTATACCAAATATTTTCATGAAAATAAGATTTGATATGAATTTACAAATGAACTTATTTAATTTGGTACTAATATAATGACTGAAATATCTGTATAGTTAATTATATTGCTAAAAATTATTGAATATATAAATTTAATTCTATAATAATACCATTTACTTGTAAATATAATAATTCATATTTTTTTTGTGCTGAAAATTTAATATTCGATGCTAATTTATTTAACAGATCTTTTAAATATTAGAAGTTTCATATGTTCCTTTATTAATTGAAGACGAACTGTGTAAGTAATCTGTTAACACATAATGGAAAATAAGTTAAACGTAAAAATATTAATTAATTTACAATGAGAAATATTTCAAATTAAATCCTATAATTAAAAATCAATTCGAATTATTTTCTTCTTTATTTTTGAAAATTATTTAAATATCTGTGTAATCATAAATTTCTGAAAATAATTTACGTTTTCATATAAAAATGTTATTAACTTTTACTCAGGTGCTGCATAATACATGATTCCAAATTCTGAATTTTTTTGGTGATGAAGAAATATTTCCAAGATGACATATCGTGACGTGCGCGATGACGTTAAACTAGGGTTACCAAAATAGAATTTTCTGCATAATTCTTATAGGTCTCCATATGAATGACGTAGCAAAATCAAAATTGCCAGATACATTAGAAAATCCACCAAAAAATCACTAATCCCAGAATTTGGCGCATGGATTATACGGCACCTGTGCCATAACTGTTTTTCTAATTACCAAATACATGTGATAGTATTATTTATTAAACTTTTCAATAAAAGAGACATTTTACTTCTGATAATTTGTCACTTCTTATCTATCTTAAAAATTGTTATAATACTTTGTGATTAATATGTAAAAGATATTTTTAGTGGATTCTCACGCAAAGGTGACGTCACTAATGTATTACGTGCACAAGGTTATTGGCCATCTTACAATGTTGCGTAAGTTTCCTTTTACTGTGATACTTTTTTGAAAGTCAGAGTTTTTACTTAAATATAGTTTAACATCTCGATTTCAGTTATTTTAAGGATACATTTGAAATGAGTGGAAGTCAAGCTAATGTAAACAAATATGGAGATTACTTCACTTATGAAAGAACTCCTCGATCATTGATATTCAAAAGAGATCACGTTAAAGTGAAAGATGTGGACAGTATGATTAAATTGATGAGGTTAGTTTTTAATTTAAAAGTCTTTATTTTTTAAAGTTATTTCTAGGTACTTCTTCAGAGTGGTATAATTACTATAAATTTAATACGTTTTTCATTAATTAATGCAATTAGTTTATTAACAAATTATTGTATAGATGAGATATTAATTAACTTATTACAGTATGCATAAGAACGGAAACATTGGGGAATATCCAGTTTAGAAGCATTTATAATTAAAAACACAAGGGAAACTTGTTAATATTATTTTTAATTACTGTTAAAAATACATTTAACAAGTTTTCCTTGTTTTTATTATAAATTCTCATAAGTAGCAGAAAAATACGTGGAACAGCAAATTTGTACTTACTTCATTAGATGCTCTATTTCATATTTTCAGATTTCCATGTAGAAAATTCATTTATAGTTAGAAATTATAAAAAAAAATGTTATAAAAATTTAGTTATTCTGTCTGATATTTTAAATTTGACAGTTAAAAACTTATAAAATAATTCAATGTAATATGCATAACAAAATAATACATATAATCTATAAAAAACGTTGAGTCACCAAGAAGGACATCTCCAATGGAGATAAAAATTGGTGGATAAGCAAATTATGTACAGAATAAAAAATAATTAAAATTTCAGACCAACTGAATGATTTATTTAAGAGTTAAATAGTTACAAAATAACGTGCTTAATAATCTGTTGACCTGCTTCTAGACTAGGTGTCAGCTGCCACATGGCTTGACATAGACAGATAAGGATCTCTGATTGTCTCCCGCTATATTTCCAGCCAAATTTACTTCAATTGTCAGGCTAGGTTTTCCATATATTTTGTTACATGCGGTCGCCTTCCCGTCATACCCCAGACATGTGATGGGAGAAGGATCTGGCGATTTGCTGGCCAATAATGTGTTGACAAGTTGAGAAGACGTGTTGCATAGCAACACGTGTAGGATGTGGCATAAACTTGTTGATAAATAAGTCCAGAGTATTGCAAAAGGAATGGTATCAAAACAGATCTTAGAATGTTGTCGACGTACCTCTGTGCTATAACTGTTCCACCAGCATGCTTCCCTGTACCTAGCCCTGAATTGGACTCTACCAGTTTGATAGAAGCAGCCAAGTGAAGATTTCATGATTTTGAAGCAGGTACCAAGCAGAAGATCATCAATACTTGACCTGCTACTCCCAGAGGTATCATTTCACTTGGAAGACATTGCGATCTCACTCGTTTTAATGTGCTTAAGCCACCATTAATGAACATCACTTCATTTAAGCAGGGATCTTCATTTAAGCTGGGATTTGAACGTACTACATTTGAATAAGAAAAACGACACCCCAACCAACCCGGCCACGCTATAATTGAGCCTCTAATGACGTTTACAGGGCTCCGGTTATCAAAGGAAGTGGTACCTCCGGCCATAATTCCTGACTGAAGGCCTGTGTGGTGTTCAGTAGTGAAAGCGGGATGAGTACCCTGCTTGAGCGTCTCCAAACACGTCTTTGATGATCTCCAGGACACAATGGGAAGCACGATGCGTGTCGCAAAAGATTGTACATCCCCAGTCAGCATCATTCCAACCTGATAGGGCCATGCATTACTGCAATCTGGCTCGACGGTGTGCAGACGTAAGTGGCAGGTGGCTTAACGGTCAGTACCAACGTAGATCTTTCTTTATCAGCCATATGTGTATGCTTATTGTGGGCCCTCCTATGCGGATCACTAGCTTCATAGTTGACAGCGATGAATCAGGGACTGTGACTGATCTGACAATCACTCTCTCCTTCCATTTGTTGTGACCTTGGGTGGACCTCTACCATCATGAAGCTGAGATCTGCTACTGTGCACCCGCAGTATCTTCTCGTATCTCCTTGAACCATATGACGAGTAATTCTTTGATCTGTCCATCTTTCTTCTTTTAATCCAATGATACGACCTCTTTCAAACTCTGACAGCTACTCGCAATGAGCTTGAATCATTCCGCGGGGCATCTTTTCAAACGTTGAAAGATATCCAAAATCGCAATGCAACAGAAATTTTTATCAACAGCTCAAAAATAGTTCTTCATATACAACTGTTGGATGCGCTGGAGATCACACTATCCATTAATCGGACACTAATATTTAATCATTTGCATACTTAGTCAAAATATTAATATTCATATAAAATTTCAAAGAAATTGGACGATTCCTTATTTATATATCGATGTTTTTTAGAATGCACATATTTTTTTCGTGTATATCATAATTATTTATAAAGCTTTAATGAATCTTAACGATTCCATAATAAGACTTTTTGAAAAATTGAAAATTCTTATAAAAATTGATTGATCACAGGCATATTTTATAAAACTAATTTTATATTGATTTTCTAACCAATGAGTTCCAATATTATACTTTTAATTAAATCTTTCCCATTAATGATAAAAAGAAAAAATCTTTATTTTTGCTAAATAGTACTTTTAATCTTAAGAAGAAGGAAATTTTTATCAGTTACTCGAAAAAAGAAATTGCAATCTTTATATTTTAATTTCAATTGGAAATATTGGGGTAAATAAGTGTAAAAATGTTATTTGTACAGTATCAAATAGTCGAAATATCATTTTCCTCATTAAATATATCACATTGTTTACAGTGTCAGACAAGTTTTCAATATTAAATATTAGTCATATAAATTTCTATTTTATTAACTAATTATTCTATAAAATCAGAATAAAAATTGAAATATTTTAATACAAGTAAAATTTAATCGAAATAAATAAGTTTGCTAAAATATTATTAAAGTATAAGAAATCAAAATCTAAATTATAATGCAGTTTGCAATTTTAAGTTTTTTCTTCTTAAAACAAATTTAATTGGGTTTATCTTATTTAATTTGTTTTAAAATTTTAACTATTTAAGTTTGATTAAATATCTAAATTTAATTTTTGTACTTTCTTCAACTGATTATGAACTTTCCAATGATTGAGTACTTTTATCCACTGATTATAGTCTCACAGAAATGATGTACATATTCCTATGTATGTTGTTTGGAAAATGTCCAATATTTACTTAAATTTCACAGAACACTCTAAAATTATCACTTACCTGGACATATTTAAAATTTAAAATTAGTCTTGGAAGTGATTTAAAGTTTAAAATTAATCTTGGAATAATCTTGGAAGTGAAATTACCTTGTTTTTATATGTTAAATATTAATTTGATAAAAAGTTATCATTCATTAAGGTCTATTATTTTGTCAAAATATTGAATTAATTTTTGATTTTTAACATTAATTTAGCACTAATATTTATGATTTGCTCAAAAATGCATACTTTATGAAAAATGCCTAAAATAAGAAAATAAGTTATGTATGTTTTTCGTATGTAAGTATATTTCCACCCATAAAATTTTATTGGTGATATAGATTGATAACTTTTAGTTAAAATGATTATACCATTTTAAATAGCAAACAAGAGTAACATTTATGGAATTTTTTATAAACCTATATATAGTTGTTAAACATAAATTTTTATATCGAAAAAAATGCATTTAAATTTTGCATAAAAATTTTATCACTTCTTGTAAACGGAATAGGCTATCTATTTTTGCAGTTAAATTTGAATTTCAGTATACATGAATCTGATGAAAATTTAGAGTTATATTAGCTTCAACTATTTATACCTGATTTTTAATGAATCGCTTTCCACTGCATAAATTCCATAAATATATTATTTTGGATTACTTATCACAAAAGAGGTCCATTTCAAAACAGGTATTTTTCCAATATTTTAAAATTATTATTATTATTATTATTTATTTATTTATTTTTTTGTTTTTTGTTGTTTCCATGCCTAATTTCCAAGTTAATGTAAGCGAATTAAGATTCTGTAATACGTTACAATAATATATATAAATGATAAATTTGCATTTTATGTGTACTTTACTTAGTCTTCCTATGCAGTATATACGTAAAATATTCAAATCAATATGCTTCTAATAACTAGAAAAACTTATATTCATTTTATATGTAAAGTAAAAAATTCTTCTCAGGTATTTGATTCTAAAGTGTATTAACTACATGTTTTTATGATTAAATTTGGTGTTTGTGCGTGTTTACAACACTATATGTAAATCAGTAGAAATAGTGACTCTAACCAATTATCTAGTTTAAATAAGTTTTTTTTCCCTGACAGAAATAGATACTACATATATTGTTTGTTTGTTTTTCGCTCAACGGTCATTTTTTGCACACGAGGGCTAATTAGACCGGGACCTACAGTTTAAAGTAGATTCCGAACCACTACAAATATCCATGCCCGAGGTGGGATTCGAACCCACGAACTGTTGAACCGAAGGCAAGAGCGCTAACCATTCGGCTGTTAGCTCGGCGATACTACATATACATGGAAAGTAATAGTTAATATGATTAATAAGTATCTGTCAAACGATACATCGCTTGTACCTTTACACAAGTGAAATTTTTCTATTTTGTTTTCACAAACTGTTAAACTATGCACAAATGCATAAAATATGACTGATTTTCCAAATAATCGCTCAGAACGCATGTAAACACTATATGGGAACATTTGCTTGCATATCATTTCATTATGCTAATGTTTATATCATTTTTTCTTTATTATGCATAACATATTACACAGATTTAGTAGTAAAACATAGTACAAATATTAAAGAAACAAAAACATGAGCATTACATTTTTTTATTGGTGGTTACTGTTGTTTTAAGATTATTTTTCAAATTTTTTTGGAACTATTCCATTATACCCCCGCTTATAATCTATAAAGAAATAGTACATTTCTTAAGGAGAAGCGAAAATAACATAACGTAGATACAATGATTTTGACTTAAAAATTTTTTTTTAATCAAATGTATACCAATCAATTTTTTTTTGTGCAAAAATTGACTAAAATGTGATAAACAATGACAAACAAGCTAAAGTTAAATCTAGTTGGCACAAAAGATTCCTTGGCAGTAATTTTGTCACTGAAAAGGAGCATTGGGGTCCCAAATCATCAAGGGCAAAAAACAACCAAATACAGCAAAATTTGATTTTGTTTCATTGAAAAAAAAGGTACCATTATATTATTCTTACGCAACGGATCACCGATATGATTGCATAGCAGTCTCTACCAGAAATAACGATTGGCTTTTAAATAAATTTAAACAATAAGTCAGAAGTTTTTAGTTTTTAAAATGTAACTATAAAATATTTGTACTATGTTTAGGAAGTTTCTAAAAATGTAAGCCTTTTAAACAATACACAATGCATGCAAATGGTATATTTACGATGGTAATTAACGATTTTTTTTTCTCATTAAGGCGATTATCTTACGGGCGCACCTTTTATTTTTACACGCTATTACCATTATGTTTAAAATACTATATTTTTCGATAATTTTTATGGGATTTTATTAATTATTTTTAATGCTATATTTTTAAAGGTACAATGATTACAAGAATGATCCATTATCAAGATGTAACTGCACTCCGCCTTATAGTGCTATAAATGCTATTTCCGCTCGTAATGATCTTAATCCAGAAAACGGAACATATCCTTTCCCGGCTTTAGGTCACAGAAATCACGGAGCTCTTGACATGAAGGTAATGTTCAATTAGTTATTAAGGTGGGATCGCTTTTTGCAATAAAAGCATGTTCATTTCGTTAAAGATTTTAATGTGTAAATGTTTATAGTCAGTAATGAAATGAAAATTTAATAGCATAACATAATAATTAGGCACAGAGACCGTGTAACCCAGCACACGAAATTCTGAGTTTGGTGATTGTTTTTGGCAGATTTTCTTGTTTATCTGGCAACTGGATTTTATTACGTCATGGAGATGAGGACCTATAAGAATTATGTAGAAAATTCTATTTTGGCAACCTTAGCATTTACGACATCGCGTGACGTCATAATACGTCATCTCCGCAACATTTCTCTGTTGGGAAAAAAAATTCAGAATTTATCTTTCAGGATTATACGGCATATTTGCCAATAATTGTTATAAGTAATTATGTATGCATCATAAAACTGCGAAATCTGTATTTTCTATCCTATTAAAATAAAGTTTAATTAAAATTATTGTTTACGTTAAAATGTCACTATCTTTTCACAGAAATAAATGATTTAAAATGTTCGTTATAAAAATATTTAGAGAAATCCTAATTTTTAACTGTGTGAAATAGAACGAGTAACAAATATAGAATAGTAGAGTAAAATATAGGCTTTACAATTCTTAAATGAAAAATTTTGTTTCACTCCTCCTTTAGTTATTAGGAATAAAAAATTTACATTCATAAAAAGGCCTAATTTTATTCGATTCAAATATGAATAGATTATTTAAATTTTAACACAGTTATTTTGATTATATTTTAACTTTATAAATTTTAATTAAAAATTCATTTTAAGTGAGAGTTAAGAAATTTTTATTGGTAGGAATTTTGTTAGACTGTAATAATTGTTGTTTTAATTCACAGCGTTGCTAATTGAAAAAAATAATTATTTTACGTAATTTTTCTTATAAGTTTTGATGACTTTAAATTAATTTTTAACTTTGTAAATCAATATACAAATCACAAAAGCAAATAATGTGTTCAAATATTCAAAGTATTCAAAGATTCATAGCAGTTATAAGACATTCGTCTTTTATTATTGAGATAAACAAACGAAGACTAAAAAAATTTTTAAGTCTACAAACTTAAACTGTCTTAAATTATCTACAAACTCTGTTAATTATCTAAACCCAAAAGATACTTTTTATATGAGATTCTAATCTTGGATTGGATTCGTTTGAACATCCTGGTAATTCTTAAGTAAATTTTACGTCTGATGAAAATATTTAAACTTCATGGTGCTGATATAACTATAAATTGGTTTCAAGTGCCAGAGGCGCATACAGAACTTTAAATATTTATGGCACTTTATAATTGAGTGAAATCAATTATTGAAAAGTTTCATGCAATATTTTCTAATGATTTGCAAATATCAAATATCCCACAGTACATTAATAACTATATATTTAGAAAGCAATTTCGTGCCAATTCCAAATAATATAAAGAAATTAAAAGTGTTTTGTTATAACATGATATACAAATGTGAAATTTTGTAATTTTCTTTAGCAACACAGCCGCCATTGCCACTGAAGTTTAAAAGAGTCAGGATTATGAATTTTCCCTCTCTAAAATATCATATTTGCAATTCAAAGCACATAATATTATACTATTGTCTAATATTGCCATTATTTTTGAAGCATGAGAAGTAAAATTATACATTATATTTAAATTATGCTTTTCAATAGGTATATTGATTTCATTCCGGTTTTTTGACATTTCATGTTACTTCATTCATATATCTCTTCTTAGGAAAGTATTTTAAAACGACACTTAAATTAAAAATATGTTTTGTTCCAAAGGATAAACCTTCAAAGAAAAGAAAATTCTAATGTATTACGTTAGTTGAAGACGAATTATTATTTTTTAATAATAATAGTAATTGTTAGGCAATTTTTTTCTACAAAGGAACCAAATATAATAGAATATATAATCTAATAATCAATTATCTTAAGAATATTTTTTTTTAAAATTTTCTATGTATTTCAAATTTTGCGCGTTTAAATTTTATTATTATAAATAACTCCACAAGTTTATATAAGCTTTTTTTTTAAAAAAAAAATCTTTATAAATAAATAAAATTTATCATCAACTCAGCAAAAATAGGCGCGAGTCTAAGTTTGGATAAAAATAATATAAATAACTAGAAAATTTTTTGACTCGAAAATTAAAAAAATAATACCATTGACAAAGGATGATTAATCTGGTAACTCACATTCTAAAACACTCCTAAAAATAAAGATAGAATTTACAAGACACTAATACAAGCCTTGTACATAAGAAATAAGATCATTTATTAGGGCAAAACTTTGGAAATGCCATTAATCTAAAAATATGATTACTTTTATGTCGAATTAATCTTATTATTTCATAAGAATATAATTATAAAAAGTAATCATGTAATAATTACTTTCAGAATTATTTTTATGAGTCATATTGACTACATCGGAAAGCTTATAGAAATCTAAGATTGCATATAAAATCAGTAATAAAAAATTTATATAATTGTTATTTATCAGCAGTAAAATTTTCCAAATTGGTGTATTGTTATCATGATAATACTTTTTAATATTTCCTTTTATCCGCAAACGTAAAATTTGCAATGTTACACCTTTTCAATTTTATGTTAAACATAAATTTTAACATAAAACTCACAATGCATAAATCATTTCAAATAAATGACATAAGAACTTGACTTATGATATTTAAGTCTTGGATAGATTACCGACGTCAACCATAAAAACCAAGTAACTCTTTTTGGAAATCTTTAAAATTTTGACAAAACACATGAATATTGATATAGTAATTAGATATATTTTATTCATTTTAAATTTTGAAATGAATCCAAGATCATAAATCCTAATTCAATGAATCATTTTAATAAATAATTTATAAAAATATTTCAGGATTATAATATTCATAATATGAACTCGCAAAATAAATTCATAATGTACATTTAAGGACAAAATACAAAGTAAGTTTAACACAAATTTCTTATTACTAAATAATTCAAAGTAAAGAAAATTTTTTTTACTAATTTAATTTAATGGTAATGAAAAGTATTTTGATTAAGAAGTTTAAGCTGATTAAATTTTTAAAAGTTATAATTTTTCACGAGCTCTTGTCATTTCATTAATCAATTTCACATATGTTTGTCTTTTTACAGCTAACAACATATGAACTATTTAAAAATATGGAATTTGTGGCCATTGGAGGACCAACTTACGATCCTTTACCTCCTTTCCAGTGGAGTAAATCTGACTTTGACAAAAAGGTCAAACATGATGGTCTACCAGATTTGTGGAAATTTGATCCCATAATTCACAAATGGTTGTAATCTATTTATTTCAAATCAATATGTCCTCTATATTTCCTTACAAATTGGTACTTAAAATAGATTTTAAGGTAATAGGGTATGCAATTATTAGAAATTATTTCAAAAATGTGTAATTAAAAGAAATTCTGTTGTTTATGAAAGTTTAATATTTTATTGCATGTTTGATATAAAATATGTTTAATTATTTGTATGTATATGAAATTAATAGATCAAAGGGCATGAAAATAATTATGTAAATAAAATTAATTTTAATTATTGTTTTTTGTGTTTTATTATACTTGAATGTCAATTTGAAATTAATATACAGCTAAAATTGTTGAGCTATAAGTTAAGATTATAACTATTACAGTTCGAATGCTGTGCTTAATCTTATCTTAAAATATTAAATGAAATATTTTAATTAAAAAAATAAATTTTTACGAAACTAAAATTAATTTATATTGTAATATACAATTAATACAGTGTTTTTACATAACATTAAAATTTGTATAGTAGTTTTTTTTTTCTTTTTTCTCTTTTGTCGAACATTTTTACTAATTATTATTTGGTTAAAAAAAGCTAAATTTTATAAAAAAAAATAAATAAAAATAAATAAAATATTTCTAAGCTTTAAAGACCAAATATAATTTTTCAGAATCGAAATGCATCTTACTTTTTGTTTTGTAAATTTTTAACATAAACCAACAAAATATCAAAAACGTAACTTAACACTTTACAAACATTCTGATATGCTTCATTAAAAGCATTTGATAATAGGAGTTTAAAAATTGAAAATAAGCTTTCATATATTTTTTTTGATTTACGAATGAGGAAGAATAATAGTTGAAAATAATAACTGCTCAATTTAACGTATATTTTTCAATTTTTTGTATTGAAAGGCATCAGTAAATTTATTCAAAAATATAAATAGTTTTAATCACTGAATATTCGGTAAGATATTATTTTATGTTTTGAATTAGAATTATATTTTCTTATTGATTAAAATATATCTGAGAAATACTAAAAATATATCTATGAACCATCTTCAAATACAATAGAATTATACATTTTCCAGTTTAAAATAATATAAGAAGCATAAAAATTCATTGTACAAATTTTTTAGACAGCAGAAATTCATATATTCATTTCAAACATTTTGAAAAATTTAATAATTTTTATAACTTTTGCTTTCTTGAGGAAAATTGAGCAGTACTATTTTTACAATACACATTTATTAAAATAATCCCTTATATCAAATCTATTTGAAAACTTTTCTTTCCTCTAACATTTACTATATAACACTTTCAAAATGTTAGTAAGATGACACATAAATATCAACATTATTCGCAAAACTATGACATTTAAAAAATGTCATCAATTGAATGAAATATTTTTTGTAGTTTCACAGCATCTGCCTATTATAAGGAATAGAATGCGGATTCATTTTTGAGTTCTTTGAGATTTGTTATATATATATATATATATATATATATATATATATATATATATATATATATATATATATATATATATATATATTCACATTGTTAGTTTTCTTAATGGTTATAAATTGATACTTTAACAAAGACTATTACTGGACTCGCTTCTGTGTGGCGGGAATAGAGAAAGGTGCACAAAGGATATACTGGGCAAAAAATAGTTAAGTAAAAGTAATTTTGAAGTAAGTCAATGTGTGAGAACTAACAGACCATGCGGAAAATGAAAATGCACTTCCGACAGTTTTTATTGCTTTTGATAAGTATTCATAGTCATTTTTGATGTTTCAACCGGCTGTGAAATCCTTTTCAGAATATTTCCAAGAGATAGCTGTGTTTGGCCACTTTTTGCGTATGGTTGGTTGGGTTTTATGGCGCAAGGTCCAAAATTGGACATGTTGAGCCAAGTAATATTTTTTAAATTTTATTTTATTTATTTATTTTTTCAAAAACTTAAACAACATTAAAACTTTAAAAAACGAAAATCAGTGTATACATTATTTTAAAATCTAATTATAAGATATAAAAAAAAAAATTGAAATGTATATATAGTTTTTTAAAATTTAAAATACAAATAAAATAAACTGTATGAAACCTATTGCCCTCAAGAAAGCGAATAGGTTTTTATGGGGTGGATCCCTTATTATATCAAATAAAGTTATAAAATCAGTTTTAAAAAAATGTAAATGTTGTTGGTTAAAATCATGGCATGATATTAAAATATGATAAACAGTAAATGGTTCATTACACGCTTCACACCATGGATTTAGTTCACTCAAAAACAAATGTCTGTGGTGAAACGTGTATGTCCGATATGAAGGCGAGTTAATTTTACATCAGCACTTCGTAACGGTAATAGTGGCAATGAGGTGAGGGATGGGAATATGGCATGGAGTTTGTTTCTGACCTGTAAGTCCCATGATTCTTCCCAAAGAGAAGAAACAAATCTTTTTATACCCTTTCTCACATCTGATAGCGGAATCAATGATAAAATTGAATCTGCTGAAGCCTTTGCAGCTGCATCCACTCTCCCATTTCCATCAAGACCTACGTGGCTTGGTACCCAACAAAATATTATTTTGTATCCCTTGGCATCAAGAAAACCAAATGCTCTGAAAATTCTCGACACATCAGGATGACAGGTGAAACTATTGTTTCTCAAAACTTCTATGATACTCATGCTGTCAGTGTATATACAAAGTTCCTTATAATTATCTGTAATCACATGCTGAAGTGCGTAATAGATTGCTGTTTCCTTAGCAGTAAAGATAGAGCAGGATGAATGCAGCCTGTAACTAAAAGCTGTATTGTTAATAAAAACTCCACAGCCCACATGTCCTGCTGTTTTAGAACCATCCGTGAATACAGGTTTGTGTGACTGGTACTGACAGCGGTGAGAAAAGAATTGTTGTTGCTAAACAATAGGTGTTGTGTCCTATTTTCTATATTGAGCCAAGGTATTAATAAATGTATTTGGTGGGTTATACTAAGGCAGATGAGCAAATTGGTCAAGAGACTGAATCCGAATATCACATATGTCTGTAATGATTGCTTGGTTGGTTTTAATGACGCAAGGTCCAAGTAAGGACAAGCTGCGACAGACAAAAAGTCGTCTTTATTTACTTCCTCTGCTCAAACCTTTAAAATGTTAATATTATATTAAAATATCAAAATAAAATATAAATATGTATATCATCTAAAATGTATAAGACTTAAAATTAGATAAGTTTTAATTTGAAAATTTCTAAAATTAGATAAAATTCATAAAATTAATTGCTTTCAAAAACGCAAAGAGATTGTGATGCGGTGGTTCACCTAGTAAATCTTGTAAGGTTAATTATTACTGTTAAAAATGTGAAAGGATATATGTTAAAATCTGGACATACAATTAAAATATGACGCACTGTGTGTGGTTGATCACATGTCTCACACCAAGGATTAAAATCACTTAAGAATAAATGAATATGACTGAAACGCATGTGACCAATACGAAGGCGAGCCAATTTAACATCTACTTTTCGCAGCGTTAAAATTGATAATGGGATGATTAATGGAAAGATGGAAAATAGTTGGTTGCAGACGTAAATTCAGGATTTCTGCCAAAGAGACTTTACGAAATGTTTAATTCCTTTTACATCCATTGATGGAACTGAAGGTAGAGTAGGAATTGATGTAGACTTAGCAGCTGCATCACCCTTCTCATTGCCATCTATTCCCATGTGGCCTGGTATCCAGCAGCTGGTATCAAATCCCTTGCTAGTTATTGAAACTATCAGTTTGAAAATCTTGGAAACAACAGGATGACAGTGAAAGTCACTATTTCTCAAAGCTTCCAATACACTATTACTGTCAGTGTAAATACATATGTTACATTTATTTCTAGTACTCACCTGCTGAAGTACAAGGTATACAACCGTGGCCACAGCAGTGAAATTGGAGCAGGACTTGTGTAGGCTATAACTAAAAGTGGTATTATTAAAATAAATTCCACAACCAACTTGTCCTGCTTTTTTGGATACATCTGTGAATGCAAGTGTGTACCGTTCATACTGACAGCGATGGAATGCATAAAACTGTTGATAAATAGTCGCAGTTGTGTCCGACATTTTGTAATTTTGAAAGGGATTAATAGCAATGATATCTAGATCATACCAAGGCGGATATGCGAAGAAGTCAGTGGACTCAAATATGACATAACATAAATCAGAAAGCAAAACACTAGATTTAATGCCAGATGGAAAAGGTTGAATGCTTGATGGTCTTGCATTGTATAATATCTTAACAGAGGCATTAGGAAATGTGGAATGCAAGGGATGATGAGGTGAGGACATTATTTTCGAATAATAATTCAGACAGCTGACTCTGCTATAGGTCTAAAGGTAATTGTTGGCAGATTACATATAGACTTTGGACGGGTGATGTGCGAAATGTACCAGAAAAAATCCTTAAAGCAGAGTGGTGAACAGTATCTAATTTGCGTAAGATGAATAGTCTTGCTGATTGATAAGCAACACAGCCGTAATCAATTCGAGATAAAATTATTGATTGGTAAATTCGAAAGAGTGATGTGCGATCTGCACCCCAAGATGTATTGGAAAGTACCTTGAGGATGTTAAGCAGTCGCTCACACTTCTTCCGCGGATATAAAACATGCGGAAGAAAAGTTAACTTCTTATCAAAAATAACGCCAAGGAATTTTATCTCACTGACGACAGGAATGGGTCTATTATTAATGCGAAGCAGAATATCATCATGCAGACTGGTTTTCCTGCAGAAATGAACACAGCAAATCTTAGTAGGAGATATACTTAGGCCATTCCTTTCAAACCAAGTAATTACATAATTTACAGCTGTTTGCAATTGTCTCTCGATAATATTCATGTTTGATTCCTGATATAAAATTTGCAAATCATCAACATATAAATTACTATGATCAGAAGATGGTAATTGATGAAGGATGTTAGCGATAAAATGGTTAAAAATTGTTACAATTAAAACGCTACCTTGGGGTCACCTTCAGCTAGGATAAAATTATTGGAAATTGTAGTTCCAACGCTTACTATAAAAACGGTGAGTACTGAAAATTCTATAGCGCCATGTACGGCTATAAGCTTTCTCAATGTTAAAGAAAATTGCAACAAGGTGGTTTCTCCTCACGAAAGCACTTCGAATTTGGGATTCTAAATCTATGATATTATCGATTGTAGACCATCCTTTTAGAAAGCCACTTTGGTGAGAAGGGTTACATTTGTTCTTTTCTAAGACATTAGTGAGTCTAGCATTGACCATACGCTCGAACGTTTTGCATGAACAACTCGTAAGAACTATTGGGCGATAACTCAGAGGATCCATGAATCTTTGCAAGGTTTCAAGATTGGAATCACTATCGCTTCCCTCCAAGAATTTGTAAAAACATGTTCCTTCCCGATTCTATTAAACAATATTAAGATGATCAATAAAAAATCATTATCTAAATGACGGAGCATTTAATAGAAAATTCCATCAGGCCCTGTACTGGTGTTATTTGCCTGAGTCATTTTCGTCTTTAATTCCGACAACCGAAAAGCAGAATTATATGGTGGATTATGTAGATCATAAAATCTTACTTGTATCCTTTCAGTGATGATTTAGTCCTTAGAAAAGTAGGACTATATGAATCAGATCTGTAAACACGAGCAAAAGTTTCGCCAATGACATTAGCAATATCTACTGGTGAGGAATATACAGCAGCTCCAGTTTTTAAAACAGGCAATAATCGTTATAAATACCAGTAGCTGCTTTTACTTTCCTCCATAACTGTTTTCTTGATGTCGATGTGGTAATTGATGATAAATAACATATCCAAGATTCCCTCTGACTCTTACGTTAAATCTACGAGCAAACGCTTTGGCTTTCTTGAAAGCAACAAGATTTTCCGTAGTAGGGTATCTTCGAAATATATTCCTTTGCTTCCTTTGTTCCTTATAGGAGAGTTGGCATGTTTCATTCCACCAAGCTTTTCTGCGTTTATGTGGAATGATGGAATTTTCAGGGATAACAACATCCGCAGCTCGGATTATTGGGTCGGTGACATATTTAATGGCATCATGTATCATATCTGTTATAACTCTTGTCTCACTGATCACAGCCAATTGCGTGAAAAGTGTCCAATCGGCTCGACTGTACGCATAATTAGGTGGGTTGTGACGCACACTATTATTTCAAGCCTGAGACACGATTAGAAGGAAATGATTACTCTTATAAAGGTCATTTCCATCATCAAAATTCAGCAATGGAAAGAGTGATGGATAACATATAGCTAAGGTTGGTTGGTTGGTTGATTTTTATGGCGCAAGGTCCAGATAAGGACAAGCTGCGCCAATCACAAGACATTATACAACTTTTTTTTCAACTAAAAACATAAAATAGTAATATAGTTAAAATGTACATTAAAATTATAAAGTAGAAATATAGTTAAAATGTATATTAAAGGTATAAAATAGAAATATAGTTAAAATGTATATTAAAAGTTTGTAAAACGTACAATATACACACATGTATAAAATTAAAAACTTGATATTGAAATAAAATATTTCTAAATCAGATAAAATTCATAAATCCTATGTCTTTTAAAAACGCAAATAGGTTGCGATGGGGTGGTTCCCCAAGCAGATCTTCTAATGTTAAAATGTTACTATTAAAATATCTAAAACGCTGATGGTTAAGATCTGGACACTCAATTAAAATGTGATATACTGTAAATGGTTCATCACACTTTTCACACCACGGTTGGAGATCACTTAAGATCAAATGTTTGTGGGTGAAACGCGTGTGACCAATTCGAAGGCGAGTCAGTCTGACATCTGCGCTTCGTGGAGATAAAACAGATAATGGAATGATGTATGAAAATATGGAATGGAGTTTGTTGCTGACTTGCAGGTCCCAGGATTCCTGCCAAAGAGAATATATGAAATATTTGAATCCTTTTCTCTTGTCCATTGATGGTAATGAAGGCAAAATGGAAGTAGCTGCAGATTTAGCGGCAGCATCAGCTTTCTCATTGCCATCTATACCTATGTGGCTTGGTACCCAACAAAACAGTATCTCAAATCCCTTGTTAGTAACAGTATCAATTAATTTGAATATCTTAGACACAACTGGATGGCAATTATAGTTGTTATTCCTCAAAGCTTCTAATACACTCATACTGTCAGTGTACACACAGAATTTACGTTCATTTTTAGTTTGTAGCAGCTGAAGTGCTCGGTATAAAGCCGTAGCCTCAGCGGTGAAGATGGAGAAGGATTTATGAAGGCTATAACTGTAGGAGGTATCATCAAGATAAACTCCACAGCCAACTGATCCTGGACATTTGGATCCATCCGTAAATACTGGAGTGTATATAGTGTACTGACAGCGATGGAATGAATAAAGCTGTGCAGTGTCCAATCTGCGTAAGATGGAGAGTCTAGCTGATCCATAAGCAACACAGCCGTAGTCAATTCGAGATAAAATTACAGACTGATAAATTCTTAGGAGTGATGTGCGATCTGCACCCCAAGATGTATTCGAAAGCACTTTGAGGATGTTAAGCAGTCGCTCACATTTCTTCCGCAGATGTAAATCATGCGGAAGGAAAGTTAACTTCTTGTCAAAAATCACGCCAAGGAATTTTATCTCACTGACTACAGGAATGGGTCTATCATTTATGTGAATCACAGGATCATTATGGTAGCTAGTTTTCCTACAGAAATGGACACAGCAACTCTTACTAGGAGATATACTAAGACCATTCCGTTCACACCAAGTGGTTAAATTATTTACAGCTGTTTGCAATTGTCTCTCAATTATATTCATGTTTGAACCCTGATATGAAATTTGTAAGTCATCAACATACAAAGTGCCATGAACAGAAGATGGTAATTGATGGAGTATGTCACTGATGAAAAGGTTAAAAAGGGTTACGCTTAAAATGCTACCTTGAGGGACACCCTCAGCTTGACTAAAAGTATTGGAAATTGTAGTTCCAACGCGCACTTTAAAAACGCGTGAGGCCAGAAAATTTTGGATAAATATTGGAAGATTACCCTTAAAGCCAAGATTATGCAGAGTACGGAGAATACCATAGCGCCATGTACGATCATATGCTTTCTCAACGTCGAAGAAAATTGCAACGAGATGGTTTCTCCTCACGAAAGCATTTCGAATTCGGGATTCTAGATCTATTATGTTATCTATAGTGGATCGTCCTCTTCGAAATCCGCTTTGATGAAGATGTATGCAATTATTCTTCTCTAAGACGTAAATGAGTCTAGCATTGACCATACGCTCAAATGTTTTGCATAAGCAACTCGTAAGAGCTATTGGACGATAACTCAGAGGGTCAGATGAATCTTTTCCAGGCTTCAATATTGGAATCACTATCGCTTCTCTCCATGAAGTAGGATAAGCATGCTCAGTCCAGATTCTATTAAACATTGAAAGTATGTTTAATAAAGAATCATGATTTAAATGACGGAGCATTTGATACGAGATTCCATCTGGTCCTGGAGCTAGTGTCGTTTGCTTTAGATAAAGCAGACTTCAATTCTGACAGTTCAAACTCACAATTATAGGGTAGAATATGTCGATCATGAAAGCTTAGATGTGTCCGCTCAGCGATTCTTTTAATCCTTAGAAAAGTAGGATTATATGAATCAGAGCTGGAAACACTAGCAAAGGTTTCACCGATGACATTAGCAATATCTACCGCTGAGGAGTGTATTGCAGCTCCGGTTTTTAATACAGGAATGGAATAATCCTGATAAATACCATTGGCTGCTTTAACTTTCCTCCATAATTGTTGACTTGTTGTCGATGAATTGATTGACGACACGTAGCGAATCCAAGATTCTCTTTGACTCTGACGTCTAACTCTGCGAGCTTCAGCTTTGGCTTTTTTAAAAGCAACAAGATTCTCCGTAGTAGGGTATCTTCGGAATATATTCCATTGTTTCCTTTGTTTCTTATAGGAGAGTTGACATTTTTCATTCCACCAAGGTTTCCTATGTTTATGTCGAATGATGGAATTTTTAGGGATAGCAACATCCGCAGCTCTGATTATTGTGTCGGTGATATATTTAACGGCATCATCTATCATATCTGTCTTAACTCTTGTCTCACTGATCACAGCCAATTGCGTGAAAAGTGACCAATCGGCTCGACTGTACACATAATTAGGTGGTTTGTGACACACACTATTACTTCCAGCCTGAGACACGATTAGAGGGAAATGATCACTATTGTAGAGGTCATTTCCAACTTCAAAATTCAGCAATGGCAGGAGTGATGGAGAACAAATAGCTAAGTCCAGAGAGTGAAATGTCCGTGTAGGTTCGTGAAAATAAGTCTTCTGGTCGGTATTTAGCAGACAGAAGCAATTGTCAGAAATTAACTTTTCTATCTGACGACCGCGAGAATTCGTATCATCACTACCCCACATAGTACTATGTCCATTAAAATCACCGAGCAATAAATATGGAGTTGGGAGTTGAGCAACCAAATCATTCAGTTCCTCTTCTTGGATGACATCATTTGGCGGTAAGTAAAGGCTACACACTGTTATTAGACATGTGGTGTGGATTCTCACAGCCACTGCCTGGAGTGTAGTTCTTAACTGATGTGCTGTACTGGGGTAATTGTTTGATGTAATTATACAAACTCCACCAGACACAGCAGCATCACCATCATTATCCTTTCTGAAGCACTGAAACCCACGCAGTTTGGTGACAACAGTGGGCTTCAGGAATGTCTCCTGGAGAGCCACACATGCGGGGTTAAAGCGAGAGATGATGGATTTGATGTCATCAAAGCGAGAACGAAAACCGCGACAATTCCAGGAAACAAAGGAAGTCATGAATGGAATATATTCTAACCTTTATCACTGTTGCTTATGGTCATCTCAGATGAGTCTTCAGAATTGAAATCATCATCTGATGGATGCAGCTTGACAGTGTCTGCATCCAAACACAGAAGAGCTTTTCTTGCTGTTAACGAAGGCTTCCGAACGCCTTCTTTAGCTATTTTTAATTTCCTAGCCTTCAAGGCTTTTGATTTTGCCAAAGCTGATTTAGCAATTACAGATGTTGGTGCTTCTGTGTTTTTTTGCTTTGGGAGCAAACTAACTGTAGAAACAGAATTTGTTTCTGTTTGGGTGCTGGAGGATCGGGTCACTTTTTTTGTTATAGTTGCATAACTGACACCAGGAGTGGGATTTCGGGAATTAACTGTGCGACGAGCTTCTGCATAGGAGACATTGTTTTTAGTTTTGAAGGTGACAATTTCTTTTTCCAGTTGCCAAACGGGACAAGATCTAGAATAAGAAGTGTGGTCACCTTTACAGTTGACACACATTTCTTTGGCTTTGCAGGTAGTGCTATCATGGTCGTCAACTTGAGAACAGTGGGCGCAAGTAGGTTTCCCTCTGCAAGCCATTTTAGAATGTCCATAGCGTTGGCACTGGAAGCATCTTAGAGGATTAGGTATAAAAGGCCGTACAGAACATCTCATATAAGCCACTTTGATGTTTTGTGGCAAGTCTGGTGTAGAGAAAGTCAAGATGAGATGCTTTGTATTTATAACAATGCCATCTCTCTTTATCGTTATTCTTTTACAGCGCAGACTTTTTGTGTTTTCAAATTTTCCAGTATTTCTTCGGTGGAAGTATGAAACAAGTCCTCCGAAGAAATAACACCTCGTGAAAAATTTAAATTTTTATGAGGTTCAACACTTACGGCGATGTCACCAATTGTTTTTAGGTTTTGCATCAGGATTGATTGTTTTTCGGTTGCAGTTTCCACTAGCAGAACACCCGAACGCAATTTCTTGATTGATTTTACTTCTCCAAGGTAAGTAATACCCTTTTGAATTAGAAATGGTGAAACATATTCAAAAGTATTTCCGATCCTTTTATGATAAAATATTTGGCGCTAACATTTAACATTTGTTGCTCCCGAGGGAGTGAGGAGAATGTGTTCTTATCCATATAGGATTAATATAAATTCAGGGACCAGACGGCACCACCCACCACGGAGCCCTACGAGGGGATACAGTTTAGCTGTATCAGTGCTAGTCAGTCCCTATACGCTCACGGTACATCCCTGAAGTGGACTCCACCCTTAACGAGTCACCCAGTAGATGTACCGATCGCTTGATCCATAAAGCCGATTGATGTGCTGAGGACCACAACACACCTCCCGTTTACCTGAAGCAGAGGCCAAAGCAATGTGTTGGTCTCAGGAGGCCTCAATTACCAGGATCCTCCTTTCCAGGGACACGGGTCTCCACGCACGGCAAACACGTGGGTGATTTAGTCCACAAGAGTAGCTAATAGCAACAGAGAGGCGAAAGCTACTCAAGGGGAGCCCTCAACCTCTTTCGAGGAAACCACAATGAGGGAGAAAAGGAAGGAAAAGCAGAAGAGTAGAGGAAAGAAGAAAATAAAGAAAAGGAAAGATCACTAGGGTACCTCGGGATTGTGACACCCGTGTTTACCTAAAGAAGGTAAACCCCCTGAGGGGATTATTTATGTGAATCACAGGATCATTATGGTAGCTAGTTTTCCTACAGAAATGGACACAGCAACTCTTACTAGGAGATATACTAAGACCATTCCGTTCACACCAAGTGGTTAAATTATTTACAGCTGTTTGCAATTGTCTCTCAATTATATTCATGTTTGAACCCTGATATGAAATTTGTAAGTCATCAACATACAAAGTGCCATGAACAGAAGATGGTAATTGATGGAGTATGTCACTGATGAAAAGGTTAAAAAGGGTTACGCTTAAAATGCTACCTTGAGGGACACCCTCAGCTTGACTAAAAGTATTGGAAATTGTAGTTCCAACGCGCACTTTAAAAACGCGTGAGGCCAGAAAATTTTGGATAAATATTGGAAGATTACCCTTAAAGCCAAGATTATGCAGAGTACGGAGAATACCATAGCGCCATGTACGATCATATGCTTTCTCAACGTCGAAGAAAATTGCAACGAGATGGTTTCTCCTCACGAAAGCATTTCGAATTCGGGATTCTAGATCTACTATGTTATCTATAGTGGATCGTCCTCTTCGAAATCCGCTTTGATGAAGATGTATGCAATTATTCTTCTCTAAGATGTAAATGAGTCTAGCATTGACCATACGCCGCAAATGTTTTGCATAAGCAACTCGTAAGAGCTATTGGATGATAACTCAGAGGGTCAGATGAATCTTTTCCAGGCTTCAATATTGGAATCACTTTCGCTTCTCTCCATGAAGTAGGATAAGCATGCTCAGTCCAGATTCTATTAAACAATGAAAGTATGTTTAATAAAGAATCATGATTTAAATGACGGAGCATTTGATACGAGATTCCATCTGGTCCTGGGCTAGTGTCGTTTGCTTTAGATAAAGCAGACTTCAATTCTGACAGTTCAAAATCACAATTATAGGGTAGAATATGTCGATCATGAAAGCTTAGAGGTGTCTGCTCAGCGATTCTTTTAATCCTTAGAAAAGTAGGATTATATGAATCAGAGCTGGAAACACTAGCAAAGGTTTCACCGATGACATTAGCAATATCTACCGCTGAGGAGTGTATTGCAGCTCCGGTTTTTAATACAGGAATGGAATAATACTGATAAATACCATTGGCTGCTTTAACTTTCCTCCATAATTGTTTACTTGTTGTCGATGAATTGATTGACGACACGTAGCGAATCGAAGATTCTCTTTGACTCTGACGTCTAACTTTTCGAGCTTTAGCTTTGGCTTTTTTAAAAGCAACAAGATTCTCCGTAGTAGGGTATCTTCGGAATATATTCCATTGCTTCCTTTGTTTCTTATAGGAGAGTTGACACTTTTCATTCCACCAAGGTTTCCTGTGTTTATGTCGAATGATGGAATTTTTAGGGATAGCCACATCCGCAGCTCTGATTATTGTGTCGTTGATATATTTAACGGCATCATCTATCATATCTGTCTTAACTCTTGTCTCACTGATCACAGCCAATTGCGTGAAAAGTGTCCAATCGGCTCGACTGTACACATAATTAGGTGGTTTGTGACGCACACTATTACTTCCAGCCTGAGACACGATTAGAGGGAAATAATCACTATTGTAGAGGTCATTTCCGACTGCAAAATTCAGCAATGGTAGGAGTGATGGAGAACAAATAGCTAAGTCAAGAGAGTGAAATGTCCGTGTAGGTTCGTGGAAATAAGTTTTCTCGTCGGTATTCAGCAGACAGAGGCAATTGTCAGATATGAACTGCTCTATCTGAAGACCGCGAGAATTCGTATCACTACTACCCCACAAGGAACTATGTCCGTTAAAATCACCAAGCAATAAAAATGGAGTTGGGAGTTGATCAACTAAGTCATTCAGTTCCTCTGCTTGGATGATATCAGTCGGTGGTAAATAAAGGCTACATACCGTTATTAGACATGTGGTGTGGATTCTCACAGCCACTGCTTGGAGTGTAGTTTTTAAATGATGTACTGTACTGGGGTAATTGTTTGATGTAATTATACAAACACCACCAGACACAGCAACATCACCACCATAATCATTTCTAAAGCATTGAAACCCACGCATATTGGTGACAACAGTGGGCTTTAGGAATGTCTCCTGGAGAGCCACACATGCGGGAGTTAAAGCAAGAGATAATTGATTTGATGTCATCAATGCGAGACCGAAACCCACGACAATTCCAGGAAACAAAGGAAGTCACGAATGGTATATATTCTAACCTTTCTCACTGTTACTCATCGTCATCTCTGATGAATCTTCAGAATTGAAGTCATCATCCGATGGATGCAGTTTCACAGTGTCTGCATCCAAATACAGAATAGCTTTTTTTGTTGTTAAGGAAGACTTTCGAATACCTTCCTTAGCCAATTTTAATTTTCTCGCCTTTAAGGCTTTCGATTTTGCCAAAGCTGATTTGGCTATTACAGGTGTTGATGTTTCCATTGTTTTTGGCTTTAAGAGAAAGCCAGCTGAAGAGATAGAATCTGTTTGGGTGCTGCAAGTTCGGGTAACTTTTTTTGCCATAGATGCGTAACTAACACCAGGAGTTGGAGTGCGGCAACTAACTATGCGACGAGCTTCTATATAGGAAACATTGTTCTTGATTTTATAAGTGACTATTTCCTTTTCCTGTTGCCAAACGGGACAAGATCTAGAATAAGAGGTGTGGTCGCCTTTACAGTTGACACACACTTCTTTGGCTTTGTAGGTAACACTATCATGGTCGTCAACTTGAGAACAACGGGCGCAAGTAGGTTTCCCTCTGCAAGCCATTTTAGAATGTCCATAACGTTGGCACTGGAAACATCTGAGAGGATTCGGGATATACGGTCGCACTGAACATCGCATGTAAGCCACTTTGATGTATTGTGGCAAGTCTGGCGTTGCAAAAGTCAAAATAAGGTGTTTGGCATTTAATATTATACCATCCCTTTTGATTGTTATTCTTTTCACGGCGCAGACATTTTGGCTTTTTAAGTTGTTTAGAATTTCATCAGTGGACGTATGATATAAATCCTCCGCAGAAATTACTCCCTGCACAAAATTCAGTTTCGCATGAGGCTCTACTGTGACAGGTAAGTCAGCAAGTGAATTCATGCTCTGAATCATTGTAGCCTGTTTATCAGAATTTGTCTCAATCAGTAAATTACCCGTTCTTAATTTTTTGACTGATTTCACAGCACCCAAATAAGAAACCAATCCCTTTTCAATCAGAAAGGGAGAAACATATTCAAATGAACCTCCATTTCTTTTAATAATGAAGAACTTAGCTTCACACATTGGCATTTGTTGTTCCCGAGGGAGTGAGGAGAAATTAGTTCTATTCGTATAAGGTGGGATAAAATTCAGGGACTAGACGGCACCACCCACCACGGAGCCCTACGAGGGGATACATGTTAACTGTACCAGTGCTAGTCAGTCCCTATACGCTCACGGTACATCCCTGAAGTGGACTCCACCCTTAACGAGTCACCCAGTAGATGTACCGATCGCTTGATCCATAAAGCCGATTGATGTGCTGAGGACCACAACACACCTCCCGTTTACCTGAAGCAGAGGCCAAAGCAATGTGTTGGTCTCAGGAGGCCTCAATTACCAGGATCCTCCTTTCCAGGGACACGGGTCTCCACGCACGGCAAACACGTGGGTGATTTAGTCCTCAAGAGTAGCTAATAGCATCAGAGTGTCGAAAGCTACTCAAGGGGAGCCCTCAACCTCTTTCGAGGCAACCACAACGAGGGAGAAAAGGAAGAAAAAGCAGAAGAGTAGAGGAAAGAAGAAAATAAAGAAGAGGAAAGATCACTAGGGTACCTCGGGATTGTGACACCCGTGTTTACCTAATGAAGGTAAACCCCCTGAGGGGAACATATAGCTAAGTCCAGAGAGTGAAATGTCCGTGTAGGTTCGTGAAAATAAGTATTCTCGTTGGTATTTAGCAGACAGAGGCAATTGTCAGAAATGAACTGCTCTATCTGACGACCGCGAGAATTCGTATCATCACTGCCCCATAGAAAATGATGGCCGTTAAAATCCCAGAGCAATAAAGATGGAGTTGGAAGTTGATCAACTAAGTCATTCAGTTCCTCTGCTTGGATGACATCATTGGTGGTAAGTATAATCTACATGCTGTTATTGGACATGTGGTGTAGATTCTCACAGCTGCTGCCTGGAGTGCAGCTCTTAACTAATGTGCTGTACTGGGGAAATTGCTTGATGTAATTATACACACTCCACCAGACACTTCTGCATCACCATCATTATCCTTTCTGAAGCATTTCAACGCACGCATTTTGGTGACTACAATGGGCTTTAGGAATGTCTCCTGGAGAGCCACATATGCGGGATTAAAGCCAGAGATAATGGATTTGTTGTCATCAATGCAAGACCGAAAATCATGACATTTCAAGAAACAAAGGAATTTACCAATACAATATATTCAAACCTTTATCACTGTTTTTCATAGTCATCTCAGATGAGTCTTCAGAATTGAATTCATAATCTGATCGATGTAGTTTGACAGTGTCTGCATTCAAACATAGAAGAGCTTTTTTATTGTTAAGGAAGACTCTCTAGAGCCTTCCATGGCCAATTTTAATTTCCAAGCCTTTAAAGGTTTTGATTTTTCCAAAGCTGATTTGGCGATTGTAGGTATTGATGCTTCTATTGTTTTCCTTTTGAAGAAAGTTAGCTGAAGAGAGCAGAGATTGTTTCTGTTTGGGTGCTGAAGGATGGGGTCACTTTTTGCCATAGTTGCGAAATTAACAAAAGGAGTTGGAGTGATGGAACTAACTATGCGACGAGCTTCTATATAGGAAACATTGTTCTTGAGCTTAATAGTGACAATTTCCTTTTCCTATTGCCAAACTGGACAAGATCAAGATTAAGAGGCGTGCTCTCACCTTTACAGTTGACACACACTTCTTTGTCTTTGCAGGTAGTGCTATCATGGTCAATTTGAAAACAGCGAACGCAAGTAGGTTTTCCTCTGCAAGATATTTTAGAGTGTCCATAACGTTGGCACTGAAACATCTGAGAGGATTTGTTATGTATGTTCGCACTGGAAAACGCATGTAAGCCACTTTGATGCATTGTGGCAAGTCTAGTGTTGCAAAAGTCTAAATAAGGTGTTTGGTATTTAACAATTGGATGTTAATTCTTTTATCTTCCAAAAGAATACTTCTCTCTAAATTTCTAATAAAAGTAAGTTGAAGGTTGCTGAAATTAATGATAGAAATTAATAACTTTATTTTTTCTATTTTTTAATTATAAGACATTTGTAATAATTAAACAAAAAATATTGCAATATAAATTTCTAGAGATACCCAAAATATATCCAATTAGATAAGTTAAAAAAAGTTTACAATTGATAGATTGATTGAAAGTACCTCTGATCAAAAAGTTACAATTAACAATATCGTGTTGCACACATTGTATGTACTAAAACATTTTTAATAGTAATTCACTTGCTTTTTGTTGGATTACATAGCTGATATTTTTTATTATTCTTGCGCTAACCTATTACATTTCATATATTTTTTTACATACATAATAACTTTATCCCTGATAATATTTTTCGAATAAACAAAGTCAGAATAGCATTATATCAAATTATCCACCTTTCTTTTTAAATAGTTTATAATAATGAATTTAAAATGTCACAGAATGAAGGCCAATTATTACTGAACTTGTTTATCGGCAAAATGACTTGGGAATTTGCTAAAACATATGAATTTAAAAAGATTGAAAATTGCATGTTTTTAATACTTTGCTTATATAGAAAAATATTAATTATAAAATAATTGGGAGACAAACTTTATATGTCTGCATTTTCACAGAGCATATTATCTATAGTAAAATGATTGTCACTCATCACAATAGCATGAGGTTAACTTTTTTAATTCCTACGAAATAATTTAAAGAAGTTGGAATGAAATACATTATTTTTATTTTATTTTTAATATTTATATTAATATGCAACATAATTTTGAGTATATAAAACACTTCTACAGGAAATATTACTTTCATTCAATTTCTTTGTGGAAAAACAAGGGTAAGGATGGAATTAAAAATCAGCTAATGATTTCCTTTTGCTGAGAATCCAATATTGTGTTAGTCATGGCTTCATAATATTTTTCAATCAAATTTGAAATTTATTCATTAAAACATATTTCTCTTATTATTAAAGAGCAATTATAAAACAATAACTGTTACATATAAAATATTTTAATTTCAGGCATAATAAAAAATATTTTAATAATTAATGCGTTTATTTTATACAGGTGTCAACAGCTCAAATATATAAATGGACTGTAGGACTCTAGAATTTAAAAAATCTTTATTTTTTGTAGCTGATTCATCTCACTCATTTTACATCTATTCTTCTCAAAAGCAGTAACTCGACTCCCTCAGTTTTCATTTCATTTTCTTACATACAAAGATAGCGCTGCTGTTACAGCGTTTCATTAGTACAGAACACTTTAAATGTGTTCTTTCTTTAGATTATAGCTTCTGTCTAGCATTTTTTTTAAATTATAGAACTAAAACATTTCTTAGTTATCATTTTTTAACAAAATAAATTTCAATGAGAACTAATTTGTTTCCTTAACGTCGTATTAGTCATTCATTCCACAGTATGGATGAAGGAAATATTTTCTTTAATTGAAACTTCGAAATATCCCAATTTTGATGGAAAACAAATCACATGGACTTAGTTCTTCCTACTTTCAATTCGTTCCAATCATTTCCGCTTTCATTTTCCGAAAATGGGATGAGAATCAAGCTGCTTACAAATACAGATATCAGTGGAGAGTTTAAGAGTTTAGTAAATAAAACTTAATATCTGTAATATCTATGAATAATGAAACTATTATAAATGAAAAAATAAAAGACGAACATCTTATCAGTATTATCATGAAACAATTTTATTTTCAATGCTTATTTAAAGGCGAAGTTAGTGAGACATGATAAAACTCGGTTACGTTTTAATCAGTATTTGCTGCTCCACTAATTTTACACATGCTTTAATTTATCATGTCATAATAATGGGAATGGGTAACACAATTCAGAAAATTTTACGTCTCATTAGATTGTAAATTATTCAAAGAGCAAGATATTTTTTTTATTAATTATTCAATACAGAAAACATTTTCTCAATTGATATTTGCAAAAATAATTCTTACTGAAAAAAATTTCTTCTCCCAATGAAAATGACTCTCATTTGGGCAGTTTTGTACGCTTTTACCATCAGCGCATGTTCTTCGAAGATGACCAAAATGCCTCAGTAACTTATGACCATCTAACTGGAAAGTTTTTAATACATGATTTCATTGCAAATGATTATGTTGCTTTCGGTGTTTTCACAAATGAAATCTTCAAAACTGGGTAAGTACAGTAAACTATATTTGATAATCAAACTGACTTTTCATGAATACGATTTTAAATTACAAAACTATTAAATCAGTAAATTGTTCTGTGCAAAATAATTTGCCCTATATTTTCTTAACAATAATAATGAGCTTTAAATTATTTTATTCATTTATATTAGAGTCCTCAGAAAAGCTTCTTTTAGTTTTATTGATTGATAATAAATTATATTCACTTGATATTATGAACGTTCTTGAAAGGTCATTAAATCAGTTAGCAACTATTCCAGAACACCAAGTAGATGTGTGTACTAAAAATATTTTGTCAAAATTTTTTCCTTAAACTTTTATAGAAACAATGATTAAGTTAAAATATGCTATAAGGTAGGAAGAATTTTAATTTTTTGTAAACGTTAAATGTTACAACTTCTAAAAACATTGAGATCGATTTCTAAATGTTTCAGAGTTTATATCTAATACATCAAACTAAATTTAAATTAATTTTTTTTTTATTTATTTCTTACATATTTAGTTATTTTAAGCTTATTAAACATAGAAGCTTATGAAATTGTTTTTAAAAATGAGAAACAGCTACACTTTTAATTATTATGAAAGCTGCAAATTCCAATTTTAAATAATTTATGCAAGCCAAAATTAATAAAAATTTGATATAAAAATAGTACAAATTTCCTTAAAATAACACTTCTTTACCAGTGTCATTATTTTAAAATGTCATAAAGTCTTTTTAGTTTCCTCGAAAAATAATTGTATATTATTATGATTAGTGTTTTACATTCCAGTATTGTTTCTAAATATCCCGATATATTTGCCTTACATAGTAGATTTTAACTTTAGCATTTTTAGTGTATGTCTATCTAATTTTGGTATCCATGTTATAGTGTTTCTTGTCAGCAAATAAATTTTCAAACTTAAATTCTTTTTACGTAATACATTGATTTTAATAAAGAAACCAAAAAACATTTTTCTGGAGCAATTTCGAAACTCTACATATAACAGTTACTTTAATTTAAAAAAAAAAAAAAAAAAAAAAAAAAAAAAAAAATTAAGAATTTCATGTTTCCGTTTGTAGTAATTTCTGTTAGAAATTTATTACAATCTAATAGGCCATTTACATATAATTTTTGCCATAGGTGGTCTTACTTAGAAGTAAAGAGCCAAGAAAAATTTCCAGACCATTTTCAAGTATATGCTGCGGGTGTAGTAGAAGGTTATTTGACTGCAGATTTACTGAAAAAGCACTATTCTAATATAATGGCAGGGTATTGCGATGGAGAAGAGTCATTTTGTCAACGTTTGCGTGATTTTTTGCAAAAAAATATAAATTTCATACAATCTAACATTTATCGCAGAAAATATGATGATTATTGGCATCAAGTAAGCAAGATATTATTAAAGTATAATGCTTAAATCTATCATAATTGCAATTTCAAGATAAGATGTTGTTCGTTCAAATGTTAAACATACTCTCTTTAAAACAAATATAAAATGAAAATATGTACTTTAATTAAATTTTTGCTTAGGTAATTAATAAATTAAAAAATAGGTTATAGTTATATTATATAAATAATTAAGTTGAAGTTATAATTATGTTATATAATTTTAAATATATATAGATGATTAAATCGTATATATGACATATAGTCTCCTAGAATGCAGTTTTCAATAACTACTCCAGAACATGAAAAATTGAAACTGAATATCTTTCCGACACATTTAATTAAAAAATAATTGCTCTGTATTTTCCATTTAACATTTCATTTCTAATTGGACTCTATAATAAAGATTTACTGGCACATGAAAAATTTGTGAAAATATTATTTTAAGTTATCAATTTTTTTTTTTTTTTTTTTTTTTTTTAGATGTAAAATTATTTTTTTAAATTATGAAGGAGATTTTCTAAAATGTGATTTCCGCCATTTTTTATGAACTACTTAGCAATAAAAAACAAATAATTGATGAAATTTAATGTTTTATAAATAAATGTTAAAAATTTAATTTTTAAAGACTTAAGAAATATTATTTTCCTTCATAATAATATTTTTTTTCTGTAATACTAAGAATATAAAATGTGTAGAATTAATCAATTAAAAAAATGTCGATGAAAATGTTAAACATTCAAACTATTTTAATATGATTAGAATACGAACCGTGTAGAATGAATTAATTGCAAAAAAATTTTTTTTGCCAACGAGAACAAGAAACATTAAAACTATTTTAATTTGATTTAAGTAAAATATAAAAACTCGAAATTATGGGATTACCACCACTAATTTTTATTAATATGCAACTTAGAGTAATTTTCTACATAGTTAGTTGACCTTAATATAATAAATAAACAGCAAGTAGTTAGTAACAATAAAATAATTTGTGAATATATTTACAAACAAATTTATTATTATTAATTATATACATATTTGTGAATATATAAGAACATTTTACAGCTATAAGCTTATTTTTCCAAACTAATTATTAATATTGAAAAAAACTTATATTAATGCGATAGCTAAATTTTCCTACATTAACAATAAAGATTTATTATTCATCCAGTAAAATTAATTAGAAAATATGTTACATTAAAAATAAAATTTTACTATTAATTTTTATATAATGTCAACACAATTCAATTTAACAAAATTAAAAAATTCTGTCTAATTCACACATTAGTAAATACAACATAGATATATATATATATATATATATATATATATATATATATATACAGAATTATTTTTGAATATTATAAATTGGGATATTTATACGTTTATTAAAATATTTAGAAAACAAAAAAAAATTTTTCCAAAAATCAAGATTTAACATTTCTCTAGGTTGCATTAACTTTAGAGCAGTTTCATGGGTTAGAAGATGGATACAGAAATATTACAACTCAACCCTCTATATATGTGGATCCTTTGGGACTATTGTAAGTTTTCACTGTATAAAATAATGTATTAAAAATAAATTGCCACACCAATTTTTTCACTTTGTAAGATTATTATTTTTATTTTATCAATGTTGTGATTTATTTTTTATTATTATTTATGTTTTCGATTATTATTTATTAATATTTATTATTAATTATTTATAATCATCAATGATAATAAATAAATTATTAATAATTAATAATATTAATAAATAATTATTAATATTAATGAGAAATGAATATTCATTAAGTGCTTAAAATTAATTATTATTAAAAAGTTTTTTATAAAAATTTCTCGACACCTGCTTTTAATGATGTTATATATTACTATAAAAGTAAAGGCTGAAAAAAACGCCTAACTTAAAAGAATTTATTGTAATATACTTAAATCATTCGTTGATTACTTTATTGCACTTTTAAAGAAACATTATTTGTACAATGGGATTGAATTCATTATTTTCTTATCAATCACTGAAATGGAAGAGAGTAAAACACTGAAAATTCTTAAATAAGAAAGGAAAGAGTGCGGTATTTAACAATATTACTTCATATAAAGTAATACAAAAACACTGGCGAAAAAATTTCGATGGAAAATTATTAACAGTTATATTTTATCAGTGTGTAAGAACAGAATTTTTTAGCACAGATTCTTTAAATAAATAATTTATTATCATTTAGTATATTTTAATATTTTAAAAAAAATATTTCATTTTTTTAAAATATATCACACTAATTTAATTAACTTTCATTTGAAAAAATATAAAAAATCTTTGAGTAGTAATTTTTTATGTGATAGCTTAGTAAAAAAAAAAAAAAAATTCTACAGAAAGTGTGAAATAGTAAAAAAGTAGCGCTCTGATCCCTAAGGCTAGATATTTTATAACTTTTATTTTAACAATCAAGCACAGAAAGCTATTTAAGATAAAGTATATTTTAAGAGAATCATGCTTATAATATTTTGTCATCTACTTTATGTTTTCTTCCGACATGCTTTTAGTTGAATTTTTTAAACTAATATATTTTATTTTTGATTATTTATTTTGTTTTCTATTCATTTTCCCGGTTTTATCCAGTTTTCCATTTCTTTCGAATATTTTTCACAACGTCATAAGAAACAGATCGACCATGATTTCTTCTCCTTGATAAAAGAAAAACCCAAAAAATAAAATTATCAATAAAAAAATAGAACTCAAAAAAAAAAAAAAAAAAAAAAAAAAAAAAGGAAAAAAACCGGCTAGGAGGGAAAACTTTTGCAATTGTTTAAACTAGTTTTTTAGTGTTTTATTTAGCAATTAATAAGAATATACAACAAATATATAAAATTACGTTAATAATATTTGCAATATTTGATTTCTATAAAAAAAATTTTACATTGAGTAAAATCATTGAAGTTTTAGAAACGTGTAAATTTTATATTTCTTATCAATCAATATATTAACTTAATGAATGGAAATATCCATCATCTAAAAATAAAATTAGATTGATACTAAGGAAATAGTTTCAAACAAAAGTTTAATTTCAGATTAGTGAACATAATCGGGGACTTGGCAGATTTGGAAGAAGTTTTAAAAAAAAGCGACGTAAAGCAAACTTTGAAAAAGGATCATTGCTCAGCTTTGGTTAAAGTTCTTCCAGGGAACAAAGACATTTACTTCTCTCAAGTAGCATGGGATAATTATTCTACAATGCTGAGGATTTTGAAAAAATATAGTTTAAAAGTACACACTTCAATGGCAGAAGGTAGTAAATTTGTAGATTTTATCATGATTTTTATTAAGATTTCGAACATTTATTTTGTTTTATTCACAAATAAAAAATACAGTTATTTTATTTTTACATTTTAAAATCCGGTAAATGCTTTTCTTTAAGCCTTTTAAAAATATATGAATTATACTTTTAATTTTTTATTATTTTAATTTTATTTTATTTAAAAATAAATGATACATTTTATATACAAAAGTTAATTTCATGCTATAAAATTAATCATAATAATATATATTCATATACAAAAATATTTATTTTTGTATATGAATATATATTATTATGATTAATTTTCATATTTTATTGTACAGTTTTTAATTTTTTCGTAGTTACTGCTTATTTAGTCTTCCATTTTCCATATTTAAGCAATTTTGTCATTTAAATATAAGTGCTTGATCTTTGATATCAATAATTAATTTTTATTAATTGCAAAGTTAAGTAAAAGGAAATTTCTCCTAAGTGCTTATAAAACAAATAAAATAAATTTAAAACATTTAAATAAAAGATAATTTTTAGTAAAAAAAATTAAATTTTTTATATTTTACAATTATTATCAAAGTTTACAAGACTACTTCCTGGAAATAGATTTGTTTATTGAGAAGTTTGAGCTTGTAAATCTTTCAATATTTCCAGTAAATTTTTATTCTGTTGTAATGGAGAATATTTAATATCCTTTTCTATATGAAATATATATTTTCTAAATTTATATTTTCCTATTTTTGAAAATTTTGTTGTCTTCTATTTTGATAAAAAATGTTGGATAAACACACTTAAAAACATTGTGTCTTTTATGTAGTAAAGAGTTGATATATATTTTTAATTATTTATTAACTTCCAAACATTTGTAGTTGAATTAGTCGATTATTGAAAACAAGTTTATATTTCTTAGAAATTTAATAATTTATTTTTTCATCAATAATTATTATAGATACGTTTTAATCAAAAGCCTCCTCTTATACGAACAGTATGATTATTATTTTTATCATTATGTATACTCATTCACAGGCTCACCTGTAGTACCTGGTCATACTTCTACTTTTTCCTCACAACCTGGAGTTATATTTTCTCAAGATGATTTCTACGAAATATCTTCAGGCTTAGTGAGTAGCATAATAAGCAAAATTTTCATTTCCAATATTTTATTATAAATTTCTTTGAAATTAATGCATCAAAAATTTTTCTTACATATATATTCTTAACAAGAAAACTCGGTTCAAAATGAATTTTGGAACAAGTAGGGTACATCCTCCTAATTGGATACCTTTGCAACATTTTTTTCGTAATCAAGCTGAGCGTATGTTTTTGGGAATGGGAAATTTCCCAAAGACCATTGAATTGAAATTCGGAACAAAAATTTCAAACTCTGTTGCCATTTTAAAAAATTTATATATATGACGCAAAAATGGCGTAAAACAAGATAAAAAAAACAAAACAAAATTGGCGACAAAAATATTCGAAAAGAAACAAAAATTCAAATTGGCAACACCAAACGGAAAGCCGGCAACGCTAGAACCAAAACGTGATATTACTTGGAGGGGGATATATCATACTTATACCAGAATTTCTGCATAAATTAAATATAAAAAATGCAATAAAAATTAAATTAAATAGATAGATAGCTTTTATATTATAAATTAAATCTAGAAGTGCATTTCATAAAATTATTATCACAATATTTTAAAAATATTAACATTTGAACTATGTATTTTTCAATTCATAAAATCAGGATATTAAATGATGTATTTTTTAACTCATAATACAAGAATGTTAATAAAATTTGATGTATTTTCTCTTTATATATCCTAGTCATGGAATTTCCTTTAAATAAAAATACTATTAAATAAAAATACTATTTTATACAAAACGATTGATACAAGAATAAATATATATCTAATATATATATATATATATATATATATATATATATATAATCAGTGACATTTACCTTGATATCTACCGTGATTTACTGACTTAAAATTGCACAAAAACTTTATCTTTTAATGAGAAACGTAGAATGTATAATTTATGTAGATATTATAAGCAAAATGCGTTTTATATTAACTTATATTTATCTGAGAATTTTAGGAACTTTCATTTAATCTGAAAAATGTATATTGTGTACTGAAAAATTTAAATAAGGAAATATATTTAAAAAGCGTTAAAAGATAGAAAAAAAAATGTTAGTTTAAAATGAGAGATTATAGAAAAAATGTTAATTTAAAATGAGAAATTTTAATTTTATAATATTACTTAATTTCTAGGCCATTCTTGAAACAAGCATTAGAAATGAAAATGCCTCCTTATGGAAGTATGTTGTTCCACAGACTATTTTGGAATGGCAACGGAACATTATTGCGAACCGATTAGCAA
This sequence comes from Latrodectus elegans, assembly GCA_030067965.1. Classification (NCBI taxonomy): domain Eukaryota; kingdom Metazoa; phylum Arthropoda; class Arachnida; order Araneae; family Theridiidae; genus Latrodectus; species Latrodectus elegans. Next base: position 79,044,717 of record CM057815.1, read on the forward strand.
AAGATGGAGCACAATGGGCAGAAATATTTGGAATTTTGAATAGTGGAACGTAAGATTCAGTGAAAGATAAATAGTTTTAACTAATATGTCGAATTATTAGCAAATTTTAATGTAAACTATATATTTATAAATACATCCTCTTTATTATCGTAAATAGAAAAAAAGAAACAAAAAATAGGTTCTTTATACATTTTTGTTGATTTAAAGCTTTTTAATATTTCTTATTTTAAATAGAGTTAAAGACGAAATCCATCCAAAATATATACTATGTTAAAATATATTGTAAATATACTCAATATTGCAAATAATATATTTTCCGTTTATTAAAATGATTCCTTTATTATAGCGAAATCTATATGTTAGATTAGAACATTACTATTTTATGACAAAATGATATATTAAAATTATATGTTTTTTAAACTTTTTAATTGTGTGTGTTTCCAGTAAGATATTTTTTATAATGACTTATTTTACTGGTTGTAAAGACCATGTAATAAATTTCGAAAACCCTTAGAATATTTATTTTATCTCATGAAATATTATTTTACTCACTCAATTCTCTCCATTTTTCAATTCATTCTGTTAATTTTAAAATTCAAAGATATTATTGTTCTGCAGCAATTATCTGCGCTTTTATCACTATGACGAATTTTGAAAACGATTGAATACATGTTGTTTAATTTCTCAAATCAATTCATTTTCACTTATCTGTTTATTCTAGTTTCTCTATAATAAACATAGAAAATTTTTCTATCCAACACCTCCAAGACTAGCTTCGTATTAGTGACAGAGCTTCGATCTCAATTCTAGTTTTTCTGAAAAAGTTCTTTCTTACCATAACCTACATCTCCAATGCATCCATTCACATGTTGGCCTTAGTGGAAATAAAGAGGCTGATTCTTTGGCAAAAGAGAGAACTTCAATGACCTTAGCATCTAATACCCTGACTTTTTGAAGCTCTGCTTAAAAATCAAATCTACGATTACTTCATCTAGGTGTTCTCTTTCATCCCATGACCAGTTTAGAGGCAGACAAACAGAAATTTTGGTTACTTTTAAGGATAGTAGTGAGTAACAGGCACCATTATCAAGATCATAACTGGACACATGAAAAATCTTGAAATTGACCAACTAAATGATCTTTCCTATGCGTAGGAAAAGCAGCATCACTCATTTGACCCTTGATCAGCTACTTTCCTGTTTAGAAACTGAAAAAGATAAAATGTTTCACAATCCTCTTCTTGTTTTGGACTTCTTGTTAGGCCTTAATTTTATGGATCTCGTCTAACCAACTGGCTAACCAGATAGAATAGGAAAAATCAATAGTAAAAATTTCTTGTAATCTTTAAAATTCTTTTTTTGAAAAACAAATTAATTTAAAACAATAGTTATAGTAGGATACAATACAATAGTAGGATTTTGAAACATAAATAATTATTTAAAGTTTTCTTCAATAGTGTACTATGCATGTTGATAATGTTCAATATATTTATATTTCTTTACTTCAGCTATAATAATCAATGGACTGTGTTGGATTATAATAAGTTTACTCCAGGGAAATCCTTACAAGATGGCTTACTCCTCGCGCTGGAGCAACTCCCGTAAGATATGTTTAATTCATTTTTAATTAATTTTTGTGGCATTGATAAGCATTATGACTATTAAAGTAAATTATAAATTTCAAAAATATATACTTGATTTTTTTTCTAGTCACTTTCTAGTCTTGAAAATTTTCTTACGAGTTTACATTCCTTATAAAAATAATTAAACGAAACGTTTATGCAATAAATTGTTTCGGAAATTCATATAGATAAAAATATAAATTTAAACAGTACTACTACTACTCATAATAAAGTTAAATAATTAAAAAAATCTTGTAATTTTATTCCTAAGTAATATGTATGATTTATTGTGATCATTTATGCCAAGAGTATAAAAATTGTTTTAGTTTTCAAAGCATTTTACATATTTGAAATACACTACTGGCCATTAAAATTGCTACACCAGGAAGAAATGCAGATAACAAAATGATATTAATTGGACAAATATATTATACTAAAAATAACAAGTGATTAAATTTTCAAAAAATTTGGCTGGATAGATCCTGAGAAATCAGTACCCAGAACAACCACCTCTGGCAGTAATAACAGCAGTTATACGCCTGGGCATTGAGTCAAACAGAGATTGGATTGCATGTACAGGTACAGATGCCCATGCAGCTTCAACACGATGCCAACCGTAGTGTTCCACGTAGCCAACCGATGTTCATCAACCGTAGTGACTGGCGTTTGGTTACGAGCCAGTCGCTCGGCAACCAGTGACCAGACATTTTCTATTGGTGAAAGATCTAGAGAACGTGCTGGCCAGGGCAACAGCCGAACATGTTCCGTATCAGGAAAGGTCCATACAATACCGGCAACATGCGGTCGGGCATTATCCTGCTGAAACGTAGGGTTTAGCAGGGCTCGAATAAAGGGTAGAGCCACGGGTCGTAACACACCAGAAATGTAACGTGCACTGTTCAAAGCACCGTCAGTGCAAACAAGAGGTGACCGAGACGTGTATCCAATGACACTCTATACCATCACGCCAGGTGATGGGCCAGTATGATGATGATGAATGCACGCTGCCAGTGTACGTTCACCACGATGCCGCCAAACACGGATGCGACCATCATGATGCTGTCCACAGAGCTTGGATTCATCTGAAAAGATGACGTCTCGCCATCCGTGCGCCCAGGTTCGTCGTTGATCACACCATTGAAGGCGCTCTTGTCTATGACGCAGCATCAAGGGAAGCCGCAGCCATTGTCTCCGAGCTGAGAGTCCATGCTGCTGCAAACGTGGTCGAACTGTTCGTGCAGACACTTGTTGTCTTCCAAACGACCCCGTTTCTTGACTCACGGCTCGTGACGTGGTTGCACGATCCATTACGGCCATGCGGATAATATGCCTGTCTTCTAGGCTGCTAGTGATAGGTGGCCGTTGAGATCCCTCATGGCGTTCCGTATTACCGTCCTGAACCCATCGATTCCATATTATGATAACAGTCATTGGATCTCGACCGACGCGAGCAGCAATACTGCGATAAGATAAACCGCAATCCCGGTACGCTACAATTCGACCTTTATCAAAGTCAGAAACGTGCTGGTACGCATTTCTCCTTCTTACACGAGGCATCACAACAACTTTTCACCAGGCAACAATGTTCAAATGTAATTTCCGTATGAGCAACCGGCTGAACAATTTCCTCATTTAAACACAATGTAGGTGTCGCTACTCGCGCCTGCTTTGTCTGAATGCGCTGAAAAACTAATCATTTGCATATCACAGCACCTTCTTCCTTTCGTATAAATTTCACGTCTGTAGCATGTCGCCTTCTTGGTGTAGCAATTTTAATGGCCAGTAGTGTAGTTTATACTTTTCATATATTTCCTTGTTTATAGCATTCCGAACATTTAAAAAAATGTTCTTTATAATGTTCGGAATGCTACAATGTAGTATTCTTTACTAATCTATGATTAATTTAAATATAATTTTTAAAAATCAACTATATTTCATTAAGTAATTTAATTGCATAAAATTCATTGGGATAAAACAATACAAAATATTAAGTTTTCTTATATTAGGTCATATAAAAAGTATTTTATCGTACATAAATCAGAAAATTTTTAATAATTTTTGAAGTCATCAATATTTTCTTCAATAGCTTTTTATATGGGCAAATTTTTAATCATTTTCATTGTTACTTTGAGGCCATTAAATCTTATTCGCAGATAAAATAATTGCTATTTTGTTTTTTAACAATTTAGGAATTACTTCTTAGGTGCAATCTAAAATCCTTCTCATTTAGATTCCTACTGGACTAAGAGAGAATTTATTTTAACCATTGAAAAAGTGTACTTTTATAAACCAGTTTTTAGTTTTGAAACCCTTTTTATTTAGTAAAATGTAACTGAATGAATTTAAAAAGTTGAATTTCGACGGCATTGGCGATATTCGAACAGAATTACTGGAATCTTTTGATATTTTAATTAAAATGTACTTGTTGGAAAACTTTTAACAATTGCAGAAACACTTAAATCTCCATATAACTGCCAAAACATTTTTACGTGTGACAAGCTTTTAAATTATTGCATTTTCAGTCCTAAATTTTGTTTACATTCTGTATTTCTTTCATAAATGTTGCTTATGTAATAATCTTTTAAGTTTTTACTAAATATTTGCATTGTGCTTTCTAGAGGATGTATAATTAAAGAAGATATTACTCACATATTGCGAACACAAGAGTACTGGCCATCCTATAATTTACCGTAAGTTTTCCTCCATCCTGTTACTTTTCGAAATTTCTTACATATTTTTTAATATTAATTAATTTCTCCTTTTAGGTATTTTAAGGATATATTTAAAATGAGTGGAATTCAAGCTAATGTAGACAAATATGGAGATTACTTCACTTATGAAAGAACTCCTCGTGCTTTGATATTCAAAAGAGACCACGTTAAAGTGAAAGATGTGGACAGCATGATTAAATTAATGAGGTTAGATTAAAAATGAGAAATTTTTAATTAAAATTGTTATAATATTGATACTTTTTATACAGTTAATAATGTTTTTATCATTAGTGTAACTGATCATTCTGCATATTGCTGCATATGCGAAATTACTCAGCTCATGCAACATTCATGTGTATATTTATTTATTTATTTATCTCATTAAGAAGATACATCCTCAGACTACCAAATTTTGAAATTGTGTGGTAATTGATTCCTGCTCATCTTAGACAGTTGGCCTTAAAGATCATTAAAAAGACCCCCGACAATGCCATAGAAATGTATACGGATGGAAGTAAAGTGGATGACCACTCTGGTAATGACATCCACATTGAGAATTCGGGAGAAAAACTATCAATCAGCCTTCACAACCCTGATTCACCCTCGGTCTTCAAAAGTGAATTAATTGCAATTGAACAAAGTCTTGAAGCTATTGATTTTGACTTGAAGCTATGAAGGTGATGATTTTGCGAACCTAATGATCCTTTCGGACTGTAGGTGCTCTCTCAAGCACCTACACAACTGGATTGCAATGGGAGATCAAACTAGCAGTTCTATACTTCTAAAGCTCAAGTTCATTTCGGAGACCCATGAAGTTTATTTTCAATGAATTCCTTCTCATGTAGACATATACGGTAATGAGCAGGAGGATAGACTGGCAAAGGATGGCTGTTACCACGATAATCCGATAATCCTTCCTCTTTAACACTTACCTTTTTAGAATATCAGTCCATTATTAATTCTGAAATTTTGAAAGGGTGAAGTATTCTTCCCTGCCATCTCTGGTACGTGGCTGTGGCAGAGATCCTGGCTCTTCATTCGCATTCAATTGTGGCAGAGTCTCTGGAATCACAATTTACAGATTAGCTAGTGGCCACACTAGAGGTCTCACGTATTTCAAAGGCAGGAAATTTTTGAGGTCCGCTCTAAATGTAAAACTGAGCAGGCTTCTCCTAATTACATCCTGGACTGTTAAGGACTTTCCAGAGAGGATATATACTCATTCTCTTTTCTGGTACTCGATTTCCTTAAGGTCAGCGGTCTTATGGATCTTGTCTGACAGAAGTCAGACATTTGAAGAATAAGACACAACAACAACAATGAGTAACATGTCAAAATCTTTGTAGTATTCAAAAATTTTTATTGAGCTTAAGTGGAAAGTAATTTAAATTATTATTTTTGTAAGCAGTAAAGGGCTGAAATTAAAAATTTAAAATTTCCCAACCTAGTGGAAGCAAATTTGAAACTATAAGGTAAAGAATTTTAAAAATTTTTTCTGAATTGGAATCAATTTCAAAATAAATTACGAAATAGGAAATATGTTTTTAGGATATTTTTATATAATAAATTATCAAATAGTGTATTTTCAAATATTTTATATAGTCTGTCTCAAAGAAGCATTTTTGATACAGAAAGTCATAGTTTAGTAGGAGTAGTTTATTTGAACTCGCTTTATCAAATCTTGCTTTCCACGTCACAAAAAGTACAGGTTGTGCAACTTTTGAAGAATATTTGGAAAAATCCATTTCAATCATAAACAAGAAATAACAACCTTTTACGGAAAGCAATGAAAATGAAAACAATTTAGACTTCTTTAAAAAGTAAAAAAATAGCAATAAAATGCTCATATCTTTTATTTCTACCGAACACTGACATTGAATTCATTTTAAATAAACATAATGTTTCAGATTTCTGTGAAGAGAATAAAATTACGTACTTGCACTTAATTAAGAGTGCAATAGCAGTTTTGGTTACAACTCCACATAACAATAAAAGGCCATTTTTATATTCATAATTTATTCGTCGATCAATACAAGCTGTAAAGTATAGCTGAATAATTTTAACCAACCCATTAAATTCTGTATTTCCATTTTAGTTTAGTTTTTATTGAGTGGCATCAATTACGTTATTGTTGTAAAATAAAATGAAATAAGAATAGTGCATCTTATATTAAGCGTAACTTTATAAATTAAATGAAGTAGTGAATAAAATATATGAAAAAAAATGGCTATCATTTACCATGGTATCTAACATAAGTAATCTCAGTGAAACCACGTTAGAAAATATATTAATAATTAAAGGCAACTTTCTTTCATATTTTAAGTAAATTGACATATTTTTATATAATTATTTGCAAAGCCTAGTGCACCATGTGAATGTCAAGCGACAAGAGTACGCATAATCAACGTTATCGTGGAACTAGTGGCCACGTAATTTTAATAATGGTTAACAATGCCAATGCTTACTGCTCTTATCGTACATCTTAGCTAATTTATCAATTCATATAATCTATTAATTAAAAAAGAATAAATCGCTCTATTTTTGATAAAATTACATTTTTGTTTATGATAGAATTATATTTTTAGTATAAATAAAAATATACTTAAAATAAATTTATTCATTCGGAAGTGAATCGAAAACTTATATTTTTTAAAAACTGGAATTGAAGCAATATATTTTATTTTAATTAAACCGGAACGAAAAAAAAGTGAGACTCGAAGCCTTGGGATATATCATGAAAGCGATTATCATTTCATAGCATTTGGCAGACCAAGAACCCTATCTGAAACAAACATTGCGTTTAAAAAATAAATTTCATTTCGGTTTCATAAAAATTTGGAATTACTGTTATTATTTTTATTATTTCAGAAAAAGCCTATAATAACGTGCAAAAAAAATATTTCAATTTAAAATATTTTATTCGAACTGTATTCCAATTATATATCTCGCTTTATGTTCTTATCACTGATACCATTTCTTTTTATTTGCACCTTAAACAAATCTTTAAAAATTCTACTCCAACTTTTCACAAATGCTTGAAAACAAATGTTTTTGACAGCAGTTTATACCCTTATATTTATTCTTTACCAATAAAATTTAATACAACTCAAAAGTATATTAACTCTTTAAAATAGTTGTGAATTTAAAAGTCACATTTAAAATCTGATTACATTATATACCACTCACACATTTTTAAAACCTTAAATTTAAATTTAATTCAATTGTCACATTATTTATTTAACTTAATATATTTTAGAGGAAATATTTATTATTTATTTTCAAATCTTAATGATCTACTCTGTATTTATATCACGATTTTGTATATTTTTAAGTCAAAATTTCCTTATTTCTAACCACATTGATTTTTAATGTTTTATTTTTTCAGATACAATGACTTCACCAATGATCCTTTGTCAAGATGTAACTGCACTCCTCCCTATAGCGGGTTAAATTCCATTTCTTCCCGTTGTGATCTGAATCCAGAAAATGGAACTTATCCATTTCCTGTGTTAGGTCACAGACAACACGGAGCCCTCGACATGAAGGTAATGTTGATTAAAATACTAGAACTTGTATTTCATTGTAGATAATAAATGTGGTGAAATGTTGATCTTGAATCAAGATTTCGTAAAAATAAATTGCGTTGAAAATAGGTAAAATATAATCATACTTTAAAAATTATGAATTTTAGAAAAACTCTTGTGTTAATTGATTAAGACATGAGAAGATTGATGGCTGGAAATTTGTCTCATTACGGATATTGGAACCATAAAAATGTAACGAAAAGGCTAAATAAAGCCATTGTCAATTTCCATTGCATGTTTCTTGTTATAAATATACCATGAGCAATTTAGAAATTGTGATATATTTTTCCAAAAATTGTATGCAAAACATGTTAGATTTTTAAATTTTAAATATGTACAGTTTGTGAACATTTAAACACTTTATTTGAAAATGTTATATGCACAAAATATTCTATGTGATGAAACAAATTGAGCAAACCAAATAATTTATTGTGTTTTGTATATGGTTTTTCCACAAAAAACTTATTTCTAAACTCTGTTAATTTATCTGTTGAAAATTTTATCCATAGTTCAAGAACCACTTGAATAAATAATTTTTTTAAGATATAGATTGGTATTTCAAAGACATATATTGCTTTTATAAGAAGATTAATGGCTGTCACTTCATCATTTAGAATGATTAAATTATTCCTGCAACCTCCATTAATTATAAGGCTTCTTTCAGCATAGATAACACACATATATGTAATAAATTATTATACTCATATTATAATCTCCCCGGGAATATATTTAATGTATTACCTAAATCCACTTATGAAGATGGAAAGCAGAGGAGATCTGGGTTTATCTCGATATAGAAAAATAAATATTAATATGCTTAGCAAACTTTGCCAGAATATTAGTGGTGCCTTTATTTTTGTTTAAAGTAAAAGAATGTGAATTATTTACTAACTTATATACAATGGCTACTCATGCAGTTGCGTATATCCTTAAGCTATACTTTAAAATTAAATCATGCGTTTATTTGAAATTATTTTATTTACTTATATTCTGCATAATAAATGAAAAAATGCTTTCAATGCTTAGATGCAAGACGAGTAATTTTCTTTCAGTCCCAATATTTCTGCTTGTAAAGCTGGCAAATGCATGGCTAATTTATGTATGCTAAATTTACGTTTCTTCTAAATTTTTTCTCAATTTTCTTTAATATAAATTTGGAAGCAAAAAATATTTAAAAATATAGTTTAAATACTATTTAAATACAATGTGATTATATTTTCTTGTACTGATAGAGTATAGTTATATAAATAATTTAAAATATTTAAATATTGTTTCCAAACACATGTAAAGACTTGATTTCATAGAGAAAATTTAATTAAATAGTTCATTGCATTTTGTCAATTGTTTTTAAGAAAAATATCAAAAACCGAACTCGTTATTTCTTTTGTTTTTTAATTAAAAATATGCTCACATTTAAAAAATATCGAATAACATTTCTGTATAACAAGAAAATAAAAGTTAAACCTGTTATTTTTATTCATGTTCATTAATTTCCCCCAAATATTTTTTATTTAATTTCAAGATACATATTATTAAATTTATTAAAATTGCATAAATTAGTGAAGTTGCGCAAATTAACACATGTAATGTTAGGAACAATGTCTTCAAAGATAAATATTTTTTTAATATGTAATTTTCATACCAGTTCCTTGAAACATGTTTAGAGGAAACTACTTATATTTAAAAAAGAAACCATTCATTCAGAGTATATCATAAGAAAAAAAGTTGTTTCAAAATTAAACAATACCTGTTCTATTTATACCTGACTTTTTTTCTTTTAAAGAAGAATCCTCTTTTATTTTATAATATTTATAAAATAAAAGAGTTTTATATATATTTATAAAACCATTTCCATATATATATATATATATATATATATATATATAATATGTGTGTGTATGTGTGTTATTTTATAACTTTATTATTATAAAACTGTAAATTTTTAAAGTGAACTCGGAACTAGTAGGATTTCTTCCTCATACCCCCCCCCCCACCTCCATTGGCGACCGATGCAACTTTTTTTCGACAACAAGTTAAGCGCATGTTTTTTAATACGGGAATTTTCCCAAAGTTCCAAAAATACGCATTGTCCGAAATTTTACATCACATCATAATATGAAAAATCTAAAAAGGTATTACAGGAAAATGAATAAAAACTTTTTTTGTTGGGTTTGCCTTCTCTTCAAAACAATTCGTAAAAGGAAGTAAATAACAATAATATACTTACTTGATATGACGTCAAGCTCACATGTGGAATATGCTTGGTGATGTTATCGAAAAATACATAAGAAATATATTATAATAAAGGAACAAAAATATTAAAATAAAATATAAGAATAAATGAACAAAAATATGTAAGAAAAACAGAATAATAAATAAGCAAAAAGAAATTGGGAAAAAAAAAAACAATTTACAAAATTGAAATATAAAAGAAAAATATAATAATAAATTAAAATATATCTATATGAAATCTATATTAAATAAAACAAAATTAAAAATATATAAAAAAATAAACAAAAAAATCGGTAAAAAAAGAACACTTTACGATGTTTGGACGCAGGCGACAATGAAACACAGCCGCAAACAGCGGTTATTTGTTAGCTTCGAATTGAAACTTAGAACAAAAATTTCCAAATGAAACGTAGAACAAAAAGTTCGAATTCAAAATAAAATAAAAACTTCAAATTCTGTTGTCGCTGAAAAAAATCATATATATCATGTAAAAATGATGTAATGTAGAGGGTCACTCATTGCAACCACTAGGAGCTGGATTAGAACTTGATGGAATATACTTCCATGAGGAGCTGCTCACAACTCTGACCAAAAGCACTCAGAGATTCCGGCGCTCGTGAAGCAACTGGCACTCGAAGCAATTCATAATATCTCTCCATGTTCATTAAAAATTTATACAAATGGTAGTAAAGATGTGGGGAGTTGCGGGCAGTGGTGTGTACATAAACACAGTCTCTGTAGAACTAGAATTTAAAAATAAGAAACCCAGATAGTTGTTCCGTGTTTAGATCAGAGCTAATAGCCATTACAAAAGGTTTACAGTATGCAGTAGAAGTGGAGAATCAATTAAGGGATATCTGAATATTGACTGACAGTGTGCTTTAATACAGCATCTTTTTTAAATTGGAGCACTGTTGGAGATCAAACTAGCCTGGACGTACTAAATCTTCTTGAGAGACTGTCACCCGAACATACAGTGCATTTCCAATGGATCCCTTCACACGTGAGAGTAGAGGGGAATAAAAGAACGGATTTCTTGGCCAGGTCGGCGTCAGAGGAGGGAGTAAACCCAGGAGAAGAGCTCACATCTAGTGAGATTTCTTCCCTGGCAAAAACAGAATTCAATAAGCATGAAATTCCTCCCAATCATCCATGGTACTTCGCCAAAACACCGAGTGAGACCTTCAATCTTAGACCAAGATCTTATCGAACTTCCTTTTCCAGCTAACTGAGTGGACACACGAGAGGAATCCCCTTTCAGCAGGGGGCAAAGGACATTTCCAGACTGTCCTAGGTGTTCCGACAATATGACCTCTCCTGGACATATCTTAACCTGACTAAATTTTGAAAAAGACGATGTCCTTCCGGATCCATCACAATTTTAAGATATTTTTGTTTTTATGGGGGTTGTCTAACCTAGCTAGACAACCTGAGATAAGTAACAGCAACAAAAATGATGTAAAACACGAGAAAAACCAAATCTAGCAACAAAAAGTATCTGAAAAGTTTCAAGAACTTAAATTTGCAATACGATAATCAAAACAAAGGACACTAGATTTGGCGAGAAATCGCTTGGGGTGGGGGTGAGATATCATACTTAGACCTCTTTCACACTAGACGATTTTTATCGTACGATAAAAAATTGTCCGAAAATTTATGTGAGAAGTTAATAAAAAACCACACAATAGACTGGTCACACAATATCGTTTACCGTTCAGAGTGAAAGAGAGCAGTCTATTTTTGTGGTTTTTTAATAACTTCCTCACGATAAAATATTGGACAACTTTTTATCATACGATAAAAGATGTCTAGTGTGAAACAGACTTTACTCTGTGAACTCTTTAGCTGGTTTTTCTAATATTTAACTAAAATGTTCACTTTTCATTATTATCGGGATAAAAATACACTATGAAATTCTCCGTTTTCCTTTCTAGTAATAAAATTATATGTAATATTTGATAAAAAATAAAACTTTTCAGATAAAATTTTAAAATACTTGAACTCTTTCAGATAGGTATACTTTAAAAACTTGAATTATTCAGTTTTTTTCTATATAAGTAATGGACGTGATATTTTTTTAACTTAAGACGAATCCTCATTTCAATAAAAAATAATTTCCTAAATTTTTTTACATATGCAGTAAATTTTATTGTCAATCATTATTTCAATAATTTTGAAAAATTAAAAAACAAAACTTTAAATTAAATGTTTTTATAATTAGTTTAAAAAAAAGGGACACATATTTTATTCGTTTGTAATTTAAAAGTGATCAAAGCTGTTAGAAACTTTCTATAATATATTTCACACTTTAACTTTCTAAATTTTTATTAAAATACTCTTTTTTTTTTACAGCTAACAACATACGAATTATTTAAAAAACTAGAATTCATAGCTATTGGAGGACCAACCTATGATCCTTTACCTCCTTTCCAGTGGAGTAAATCTGACTTTGATAAAAAGGGTAAACATGATGGTCAACTTGATTTATGGAAATTTGAACCTATAATCCATAAATGGATGTAGTTTATTTATGATTGTTAAAAACATTGATGATTGTTAAATGTTAATTTATGATTATGAAAAAAATTATTCAAAGTAGCTTTTTTAATTTTTTTTACACAATTTTATTTTTAAAAAATGACATGAAATAAAATTCAGAATAAAATATTTGTAACTTATACTCTTATATATATAGAATCATTTAATAGATGAACAAGATAATATTTATTTTTCAAAATATTTATCTAAACTCATATGTACATGAAATAATGTATGAGAATAAAAAATATTTTTTTGTTAATTTCCTACTAACCCTATTTTATGTAACACTGATCAATATCTGTATTTATGTGTTATATTTTGTCTTTACATTTAAATTTTTTGTAAATATGTCTTGAATAGTGTATAAAATAATAAAAATATATTAAACAAGCAAAATTAAGTTTTGATGTTATACATCGCATGGTTGGTTGGTTGGGTTTTATGGCGCAAGGTCCAAAGCGGACATGCTGCGCCAAAATTAAGTTTTGTAGCAGCTATTCATTTCTGCTTCAAATTACATTTCATTTACTCATTTTCGTTTTTAGAAACCCAAGCAACATTAAAATTTTAAAAAACAAAAATCAGTGTATATACCTATCTTAAAATCCAGTTTCAAAATACAAAAAAAAGGTTAAAAATATATATAATTTTAAAAATTTATATAGTTCAAATTAAATATAATGTAAAAAACCTATTGCCCTCAAAAAGGCGAATAGGTTCCTGTGGGAGTAGCTCCCCAAGCCAAATCATACAAAGGTTAAAATATCACAGTTAAAAAAAGTGTAAACGATACTGGTTAAAATTTGGACATGAAATTAAAATATGATAAGCAGTGAATGGCTCATCACACGTTTCACAATAAGGATTTAATTCGTTTAGAACAAATGTCTGTGTGTGAAACGTGTGTGTCCGATACGAAGGCGAGTTCATCTAACATCAGCATTTCGTAAAGGTAAAACTGATAATGATATGAGATATGGAAAAATGGCTCACAATTTGTTGGTGACCTGCATGCTCCAAAACTCCTGGAAGAGGAATAGACAAAATTTTTAACACACTTCCTCACATCTGAAAGGGGATGGATGATGGCATTGAGTTGATGCTGCTTTTAGCAGCCGCATCTTCGCCTTTTCATTTCCCTCGAGACCTACGTGACCTGGGATCCAACAAAATTTGATATCATACCCCTTGCCAGCAAGGGAATCCAATATTTGGAAAATCTTGGACACAACCGGATGACAGTAAATATTCGAATTTCCCAACGCTTCCAATACCTCCAAGCTGTCAGTATACACGCAAAGGAATGAGAATTTACAATACTCACGAGCTGAAGCGCTTTATAAATTGCAGTAGCTTCAGCTGTAAAGATGGACCATGAGCATGAAGGCTGTAATTATATGTATTATTGTTCATAAAAATACCACAGCCGACATGCCCTGCAGTTTGAACCATCCGTGAATATTGGCGTGTAGGGAAGAATACTGACAGCGATGTGAATAATAGAGCTGTTGGAAAATTGCAGGGTTGTGTCCGATTTTCTACAGTTGGCAAATGGATTAATTATCAATATTTGTGGATCATACCAAGGTGGATGCGATAATATGTCCGTTTTAATAAATCGGACATCACATGGAATCAAACAAGGATAAATGATTTTTTTGTTCGAGTGAGGAAGGGTGGGATGCTGTATGGTCTAGCATCATATAACCTCTTCAGAGTAGGAGTAAGAGCAGGAGACTATAATGGGTGGTGAGGGTCAGAGATAATTTTAAAATAGTAATTGAGAGACAGCTGCATACGTCGCATGTCTAAAGGCAATTGTTGGCATATTGCATAAAGACTATGGACGGGTGATGTGCGAAATGCGCCTGAACATATTCTCAGAGCAGAATGATGGACAGTGTCCAGTCTGCGTAGAACAGAAGATCTTGCGGATCCGTAAGCAACACAACCATAGTCAAGTCGAGATAAAATTAATGATTGGTAAACTCGGAGGAGTGACGTGCGATCAGCACCCCAAGATGTATTTGAAAGCACCTTGAGGATATTGAGTGATCGCTCGCACTTCTTCCGCAAATGTAAAACATGCGGAAGAAAGGTTAATTTATGGTCAAATATCACTCCGAGGAATTTTATCTGACTGACAACTGGTATAGCCGTGTTGTTTATACAAATAACAGGATCATTGTGGAGGCTAGTCTTCCTGCAGAAATGGACACATTTGCTCTTGCTAGGAGATAGTGTATGGCCATTCTCAGCACACCATGCAGCTTATTTGTTAACAGATGTTTGTAGTTGTCTCTCAATTAAACGCAAGTTTGACCCTTCACAAGATATTTGCAGGTCATCAACGTACAAGGTACCATGCACAGAAGGTGAAAGTTGATGAAGTATGTTACTGATATGAAGATTAAAAAGGGTGACACTTAAAATACTTCCCTGAGGAACACCTTCAGGTTGGTTAAAAGTATTGGACAAAACAGTACCAATACGAACTTTAAAACCACGGGAGCGTAAAAAATTTTGGATAAATATCGGCAAATTACCCCTAAAGCCAAAATCATACATCCTACGGAGAATTTCATAACGCCACGTACGGTCGTAAGCCTTCTCTATGTCGAAGAAAATGGAAACCAGATGATTTCTTCGCACAAATGCATTGCGGATTTGCGTTTCCAGAAGAGTAATATTATCTAGAGTGGATCTTCCTTTACGGAAGCCACTCTGATTAACATGAATGTATTTATTTATTTCTAAGACATATACGAGACGGGCGTTGACCATAAGTTCAAGAGTCTTACATAAGCAACTCGTCAGAGCTTATTGGTCGATAATGTGAAGGAACAGAAGGATCCTTACCAGCCTTAAGGATCGGAATCACTATTGCTTCGCTCCAAATTAATGGGAATTTATTTTCAGTCCAGATCCTGTTGAACAAAAACAGCATGTTCAACAGGGAGTCTAAACTTAAATGACGAAGCATTTGATAGCTGAATCCATCAGGTCCTGGGCTAGTATTATTGGCGTGCTGTAATGCTTTTTCAATTCCAACATCCGAAATTTACAGTTGTACGGAAAAGCTTGTCCATGGTTGAAACGAATTGGTATTCGCTCAGCGCGACTCTTAGTCCTTAAGAACGAAGGACTATAAGAGTCGTTGCTTGAGACACTAGCAAAGGTTTCACCAAGAACGTTAGCGATGTCCTTAGGAGAAGAATACACAGCAGCTCCGGACTTTAATATAGGAATAGAAGATTCCCTATAGATTCCATTGGCTGCTTTTACTCTTCTCCACAGCTGTTTACTGGATGTGGAAGAAGTTATTGATGACACATAGCGAGACCAGGATTCCTTCTGACTTCAACGACGAGCTCTGCGAGCTAATGCTTTTGCTCTTAAAGGCGATAAGATTCTCCGTTGTGGGGTATCTTCTGAATAGCCCCATAACTTCCTCTGTTTTTATATGTCTCTTGGCATTCTTTGTTCCACCAAGGTTTGCAATGCCTGTGTGGTATAGAGGAACTTTTAGGTATTGATGCATCAGCTGCATTCTTAATTGTTTCAGTGACTTTACAAACATATCAATATCTTCGATCAAACCATTTCATCATCAACAACTGCCAATTGCGTAAATAATGACCAATCTGCCCGACTCTACACGTAAGTAAGTAAGTGTTGTCTTACACTACTACCTCCAGTCTGGGAGATGACCAGAGGAAAAATGATCGCTATTATACTTAGATCATTTCTTACATTTAAATTTAACAATGGCAGAAGAGATGGAGAACAAATGGCAAGATCGAGAGAATGAAATGTTCTCGTGGGTACATGGAAATATGTTTTCTCGTCGGTATTAAGCAGACAGAGACTGTTATCTGAAATAAAACGCTCTATCTGCCGACCGCGAGAATTAGTATCATCATTTCCCCACAAAGAACTATGGCCGTTAAAGTCACCCAACAGTAGAAATGGTGTTGGCAGCTGATCTATTAATGCATCGAGTTCCTCTTGGCAGATGACATCATGTGGTGGTAGATATAAACTACAGACAGTTTATAAGCATGTAGTATAAATTCTTACAGCAACTGCCTGTAGAGTAGTATTTAATGGATGGGCAGTGCTGGGGTAAGTATTGGATGTTAATATACAAACACCTCCAGACAATGCACCATCATCACCACAATCTTTTCTAAAGCATGTAAACCCTCGCATGGAAAAATTATTGTTGACTTCAGGAATGTTCTGAAGTGCAACACATGCTGGGTTGTATGCTGAAATTATAGACTTGATGTCATCATGATGAGAACGCAAACCATGGCAGTTCCAAGAAACTAAGGAAGTTATTGTTGAGTTAGAAAAGCTCCTTTCCCGGAGCCAGAAAGCATGTCATCTGACATCTCCTCCAAAGCAGAGATCTTCGTCAAAGGGATGTAGATATACAGCATCTGCTTCCAGGGATAAGGCTTTACGAGTGGATATGGAGGGTCTAGGATTGCCCTCCTTTGCAGATTTAGTTTTAAAGCCTTTAAGGCTTTAGATCTAGCCGTTGGAGCTACGGACAGTAGTTGCTGATGTTGATTTTGGCTTTTTCTCAGTATTAGGGGGTAATTTAACAATTGGAAGTGACAGAGCATCAGTTTGAGTACTAGCCGTTCTAGTGACCTTGGCGGCGATAGTTGCATAGCTAACTCCTGTTTGAGGTGTACGAGCGGTAACAGCACGTCTCGCTTCGGGATATGAGCAATTGTTCTTAACTTTTGTGGTTGTGATCTCCTTTTCCAGTATCCAGGTAGGACAACTTCTAGCGTAGGAGGGGTGGTCACCTTTACAATTGACACACCTCTCCTTTGCAGTACAAGACAAGCTGTCATGGCCAACTGCTGCGCAGCGAGCGCAAGTCAGTTTGCCCCTGCAAGCCGCTTTGGAGTGACCAAATCTCTGTCACTGGAAACAACGCAAAGGATTTGGAATAAATGGCCTGACGGATAAGATGTGCTATATACGCAGCTTTAATATGCTGCGCGTAGGTCTCGGGTTTGAACATGTCAGCCGCTGGGGCAATGCGAAGATGTTTAGTATTGATAACTTGCCCATCGCGTCTGACAGTTATGCGTTTTACAGCACAGACCCGCTTTGATGCTTTGAGATTTTCTACAAGATCTCGTCCAGCAGACGTATTTAACAAATCCCTGGCGGGATACCACACCACGTGAAAAGTTAAGATTATTAACAGTGAGGGTTGGACGGACACTGCTCAAGGTTAGCAAGCATGCGTTCATTGCTGCTTATAAGAGTAGCTTGTGCATCTGATGCAACTTCCTACCGCGATTAGATCTCTCCCAGAACAGAAGTTTCCGTGATGCTCTTCACTTCCTCCGATATTTCCAGCAATTGCTTTTTGATTAGGAAAGGGATACATTATCGAATGTACCCTCCTTCCTTTTCACAATATAAAAGTTAGCTTTTAGAAGTTTCCAGGTAAAGCTTGTTCCCGTGGATAGAGAATAAAAATAAACGTTTCCATATTTAACAGGGAAAATTCGGGACCTTGGACGGCACCGCCCACCACCAAGCCCAACAGGATGCGGACCAGCTGCACCAAAAAGTGCTATCGCTACATGTCCTATACGCTCAGCAGTACATCTCCTGAGATGGCCTCCACTCTTAACGAGTCATCCAGCAGATGTACCGATCGCTTGATCCATAAAGCCGATTGGATGTGCTGAGGACCACAACACACCTCCCGTTTACCTGAAGCAGAGAGTCAAAGGCAATGTGTTGGTCTCAGGAGGCCTCAATTACCACAGGATCCTTCCAGGGACACGGGTCTCCACGCGCACGGCAAACACGTGGGTGATTTAGTCCTCAAGAGTAGCTAATAGCAACAGAGCGGCGAAAGCTACTCAAGGGGAGCCCTCAACACTCTTTCCATGAGGCAACCAGCAACGAGGAGAGAAAAGGAAGAAAAAGCAGAAGAGTAGAGGAGAGAAGAAAATAAAGAAGGAGGAAAGATCACTAGGGATACCTCAGGGATTTTTGACACCCGTGTTTACCTAAAGAAGAGTAAACCCTGAGGGGTATACATCGCATGTTTTTATTCGGTTGCAAAAATTCTTTACAAAGCCACAATATAAAACTCAAAAAATAAAGTTATTTTGAATTATTAACTGTGTAATATATACTGCTTTAAATGAGAAATAAAAAATGGAAAAGTATTATTTTTCACTTTTAAATAAATCCCACACACACATTTAAGACAACTTATATATTTTAAATATTACTTAACATGGTTTTCAGTTAACAGAATAATCCATCATAAAATGAATCAGTCAATAACAAGCTTTTACATGAATTATTTTTAATACTTCATGTTTTCATATCATTTTAATTTTAATAGTAAGTTGAGAAAGTTCATAAATTTATTGGGGTAGCTGCAAATGATCACATCGTAAAATTAAAGATTTACGAGAGCTTAAAAGTAAGGATATATTTTTCTAAATATTGGAATATATATTTTAAATTTATTTTTAAAACTTAATTTACTTATATTAAAACATGATACTTTCTATTGTTTTCTTATAATTTGGCTTTAAATGTCTCTTAAATAATTTTAAATATCACTACTATAATTAATATGTTTCCTATAAGAAAATTGCTTGAAATTAAAAGCAATTTAGCTTTTAAGAAATATTTTTCTTAAATAACCTCGAATATGCACATTTTTAATATGTCTTGAATATCAAAGAACAACATACGAGTATAATCTGATTTAATATCTTCTAAACATTCTTGTTATCACAGATTAAATTTATATTGTTTTCCCTAACGAATGTAAGACCAAAGAACTATAAAATTAATGATTAAATTTAAGTATCACATATATTTATAAAACTGTACAATACAAAATAAAAAGAAAGAAAATCATGAAAATTTGTTTTGTGGGATTAGTAATCATACATAAAGTAAATATATTTTCAACAAGCTAATCAAGCTAAACTCAGTAACATGACTGATCTGTCAAAAGGCTCATATCTCTTTTCGTGTTGTGAGACAGAAGAAAGCAGCACATATCCACCAATCAGGTGAACAGCTTAAGATGAAACCTCTACAGATTTAATTTCTACAACATACTTATTATTCTGTTTTATCACTTCTCTGTAAGGGATGACTTATTTTTCAACAAATAATATTAATAATAATTCAACTTTGTTATAATTTTTTTTAATTTGCGAGCTAGTAACAAACACACAGTATACCAAAAACTTAACGCAGGAGATACATTAGCCACGCTAAAACTTCACTAAAAACCATCTGCAGAAAAATAAATTCAAGAGAAGAGAAGCAATATTTAAAACTTAAACGATGAGGAAAAAATAGAAATGCATTCATTGCTGAAATCAAGCAAAAACATTCTTTATTGAGTTGATTGCTTATTTACCACACATAATAAATGAAAAGCAACAAGTAGATCTTCCCTAGTAAGAAATAACCCATACGCTCTCTGTAATAATTTGCTTTTGCACCATCTCTCAACTTTATAAGAGTCAGATTGTCTTGTTACCGAAATGAAATAATCTGTTCCTGTATCAGCATCTGTTTTAATTATGGAGTATTCTCAGAGGATGTAATCTTTCTGGTATCTCTCCAAAAATATCTATATACATACTCTTCGGGACATTAATCGAGGTGTGCGCTGGTAGTTCATTCAAATGATATCTTCACTACATGCCAGTAGCAGCTGAACAGTAGAAGCTCAATTTGGCCCAGCGTACGTGTTGTCCTTCATAAACCTAAATACACTCAGCCCCTCGAGTAGGATAGATGGATATTGTGCCTTATGGCGTAAGAGTGACTCTCAGACATACTATGCCAAGAATATCAAGAGCCAGAGATTTTGAAGATATATATTAAAGTTTATTTAACTATTATTATTGTGTGGCCACATAAATATATATATATATATATATACTCTCTCTCTCTCTCTCATATATATATATATATACCATATATATATACTATGTGTATTTTTTTGAAACTCACTAACATTAAAATTTTAAAACACAAAAATTTTAGTAACATATATTATTACAAAATCATCTTATAATTATAAAATATAATACAAGATAAATAAAATCGCTACAAAATTCCAAAATGTACTCATCAAAGTGCCTAAAATTTAAAAATCTGTATTGCTCTCAAATAAACGATGAAGTTTCTCTCCTAAATCATAGCAATAAGCTCCACACCAAATCAAACATAATTTAAAGATTTTGTTTAAAATATTTAAAACGATATATGTTAAAGTGGCACGCAGATTAAAATATAATGAACAGTGATTGCTTCATCATCGCCTCACTGCATGGATTTGTTACACAGAAACAGAAATGTCTGTGTGTGAAACGTATGTATCCCAAATATGCAGGCGAGTCAATCAGACATCACGCACATCGTAATGGTAAAACTGATAATGAGGTGAAGGATGAAGAAATATATTATGTAACTAGTTGCTGACCTGCAGGATTTCCATGATTGTTCCCGGGAGAGACAAAGCAGCTCTTTTTATATCCATTCTCACGTCAGAGAGCAGCCAGCCAGTAGTGGATCTTCTGCAGCCTTTGCGGCTGCGCATCTTGCTCTCATTTCCATCAGAGACCTTACGTGACTTGGTATCCAGCAAATATAATTTCATTTCCCTTGCCGCCAAAGGAATCCAATGCTCTAAAATTTTCCCGGACAGAACAGGATTACTACTGTTACTATTGCTTCTCAAAGCTTCCAATCATACCTCATGCATCATTATATATACAAGCATGATGATTAACATCTGCTATTCACTTTTTGAAGCGCATAATAAATATGCTGTTGCTTCAACGATATTAAACGAACTTGGGATAATTATGTAGCCTATAACTCAACATCAGTGTCGTTGATAATAATTCCACAACCCACATGTCCTGCTGTTTTTAGAACCATCTGTAAATACCAGTTTATATGATTGACATTGACCTTTGATGAGGAAGAAAATAACTGCTGAAAAAAACAATAGGAATTGTATCCGATTTGGGGAAGTGAACAAAGGCGTAAACAAATTTGTTTGAATCCTTATGGCGGATAAGAAAATCGGTCAATTCTTTCTATCCGGATATCCGCAGAATCTGTGAACCACAGATACGAGTAACTCTTACCCTTGAGAAACTGTGGAGATATACGCATAGGTCGAGCATCATATAATCTCATGAAAGAGGTAGCCCAGCATCATAGAACATATTGGATGATTGAAGTGTCGGCTTGATTTTAGCATAATAGTTGAGAGACTGCTGCGTACAAATCGCAGGTCTATTAACGCGTTATTGGCATATTGCACACGAACTCCTGAACGGGTGATATGCGGAATACGCCTGAACATAATCTCAGAACGGGAATGATGGACAGTATCCGATCGGCGCAAAACAGAAGACCTAGCGAGATCATAAGCAACGCAACCACCAATCTATGCGGGATAAAATTAACCAGTTAGTAAACTCCGGAGAAGTGACGTGCGATCAACACCCCAAGATATGCTTGAAAGCAGCTTTACGAGATATTAAGTAATCGCTCACACTGCTTCATGAATATAACCATGCGGAAGAAAGTTTGGTTGATGGTCGAATATCATTCCAAGAAATTTTATCTGATTGACTACTGTTATTGGTGTGTTGTTAATATGTATACCGGGATCATTATGGAGAAAGCTTGTCTTTCTGCAGAAATAGACACAGCTGCTTTATAACACTATGGCACGACAATCTCTGCTTCCATTCTCAGCGCATCATGCGGCAATCTTTGATAACACGGATGTTTGTAATTGTCTCCTCAGTGAAATGCATGTTAGACCGCTTCACAAAATATTTGCAGGTCATAAGCGTACGAGGTACCATGCCATGCATAAGGTGAAAGTTGATGAAGCATGCTGCTGATATGAAGGTTAAAAGGCGCGACGCTTAAAATACTGCCCTGAGGAACACTTTCAAGTTGGCAGATAAAAGTATTGGACAAAACAGTACCAATGCGAACTTTAAAACCACGGGAGCACAAAAAATTTGTATGAATATGGGCCAGTTACCCCTACAGGCGTGTAAGAAGCGATAGCCGAACGATACGGCTTTTGAAAAATCATAGGAATTCTGTCCGATTTTCGGAATATGATACGCAAATCATTGATGACATTCATCTGTAGATCATATCAAGGTAGATGAGAGAAACAAATCCGTTTTTAAGCGGGCTCCTCATAGGTCTCTTAAATAAAGATGAGGATATAGTTCGATTGAGAAAAGGCTGGACGCTATAAGAGAGCATCATATAATCTCTTTAATGCAGGAGTAATGGCATAGAAATACGTGGATAGTAAATATTGGACATAATCTTTGCGTAATAGTTGAGATATAGCACATTCGTCCTCAGAATCTAATGGCAATTGTTGGCTTAAATCACATATAGACTCTGGGCAAAATGATATTGCGGAATATATAATTTATATCCTCAAAACTGAAATGCACTTACGATATCGGTATAAAACAGAGAACCTAACGAATCCATATACTGCCTAACCATAGTCAGCACGAGATAGGAGTATTGACTGGTCAATCGCTCGGAGAAGATGATAATGATCAGCACCCCAAGATGTATTAGAAAGCTTTGCCGAGATATTAAGCGATCGCTCGCATTTCTTGAAACAAATACCCAAGACATACGGAAGAAGACAATCTTCTGTCAAAATATCACTCCGAGAAATTTTACCTCGTTCTGCACAGGCCATAAGAGTGTATTTATTTAAATTGATTGCAGGGTCGTTATGAAGTCTGGTCTTCTTGCAAAAATGGATACAGCAGCGCTTGCTGGGAAGATAAAATAATGCCATTATATGCACACCATACAGCTCTTTTAGTAACTGCAATTACCCTTCAGTTAATCCTGCATGTTTGTCGCTTGGCAACGAGATATTTACGAGTCATCCCCACCATTGTGACGTGTTAACAAAAGGTGAAAGTTGATGAGAGAATGTTAATTGCCTGTACATAATATCAAAATGGTGACACTAAAATGGATCCTTGAGGTACACCCTCAGATTGGATAAAATTATTGGATGTAAAGATCC